>OY757017.1:12662537-13111537 GCA_963580285.1 Lucinisca nassula
CTATTGAAGATTTTATTGTTGTAGGCCTTTTATTTGAGAAGCTCTGGAACACAGACATAATTTGTGTCAACTACACTATGATGTAGGGCAGGGAGACTTTTTACGGCCGCCACACATTCCCAGACAACCGCTGTAGTGACGTTAAATATGTTCTGGAAAGGGTTATCCTTTGGAAGCAAGGAATTCAACCACAGAACTGGAAAATATGGAGTGTACATGTTTTCTGGGCAAGACTAGCTAGTTTCGGCCATTTAGGCCTCATCAGTGACCCTCAATATTTTCAAAATTCAACAATGGAATCAATGATCCCAAAGGACAGGAAAATATAAACTACATTATGATGTAGGGCAGGGAGACTTTGTACGGCCGCCAAAGTCACCGGGCCAAGGTGCTTGCCTAGTCAGGAGCTCAGGGTGATGTTTCATGAAATGTTTGATGGTTGTGTAGTCTTATAGTTGATTACAATACAAACTTCGACGTAATGTCGAACTTCGACGTAATAGTCAAAGTCACTGGAGCGCAAAATATAGGTCAAAGTCAGAATCAGAGTCAGAATCAGAATCAGAATTTTTACTGGTGACACCGTTGACACGTCAAATGACATTCATACACCAGGACCTGTGATATGGGAAGTTAGTCCCTAGCTCTAACCAAAGATGTAAACTTAGCTACACAATCCTCAGCACCTTCAGTCGTCGAAATAATAGAATCGGAAAGGGCATTCCAATCTCTAATGGTTCGGGGGAAGAACGATTCTTTATAAATATCCGTTCTTGCAGTAAGGGTCTGAAACGTCATTGAATGGTGTTTTCTACAGCGCCTAGCCGGGAGAACAAGGTCATCTGTTGGAATGCTGGCAGCACCCTTTAGACCTTTGTATAAGAGTATGAGCCTACTGTCTCTTCTCCTTTTCTTGAGAGACTCCCATCTTAATTTTCCTAGAATTCCAGTCATGCTCCCAGTTTCAAAGCAGTAATTTCCAATTACAAATATTGCAGCTCTATTCTGAACTTTTTCAATTACTTCATTTAGGACCACTCCGCTTGGGTCCCAGATGCAACTACCATATTCCAAGATTGTGCGAACAAGTCTCCTGTATGCTGTCTCTTTCACACCCTGAGGACACTGATGAAGATTTCGCCTCAGGAATCCAAGTGTTCTATTCGCCTTTGTACACATATTGCTAATGTGTGTATTCCATCTCAAATCGTGAGTGATTGTCACACCAAGGTATTTAATGGAATTCACATTTTCGAGGACCGTTCCCTCTAAAGTGTAAGAAGCCTCAACTTTATTAGATCTCTTCCTTGTTATCTGCATAATATTGCATTTAACTGGCTGAAATCTCATGCCTCATTTTCGGGCCCAACATCATAATCTATCTATGTCAGCCTGAAGTTTCAGTGAGTCATCTGTATCTCTAATTTCCCGGTAACAAACGCAGTCATCTGCGAAAAGTCTTATTTCTGAGTCAATGTCAATGGAAATATCATTGATGTACAGGGAGAACAATAGAGGACCAAGAACAGTCCCTTGTGGGACTCCAGACAAAAGTGGCGCCCATACTGAAGATTCACCATTAACAACAACACGTTGTTTTCTGTAGCAAAGGAAGGAATCTATCCATTTAAGAGTCTACCCTCCAATTCCATAACCAAATAATTTGGATTTAAGTAGTTCATGAGGAGGGGTGTCAAAAGCCTTCTCGAAGTCCAAAATAAATGTGGTCAGGTCAAGGTGCCTACACAGTCACAAGGTCATGGAGATGTTTCTTGTAAGGTTTGATGGTAGCTGAGGTTTGTAGTTGACTTAATAAAAACTTTGACGTAAATGTCGAACTTCGACGTAAATGTTAACAGACGGACGGACGGACGAACGGATGGACGCACGTACGGAAAAGCGGACGCCTATGTCGCACCCTGCTACAAGCAGGTGCGACAATAAAAGGAAAAACATGTTATTATGCTCAGAAAATTTTTCATCACAGAATTTTATGAAATAAATTTCTAGCATCTTGTTACTCTAGCCTTGGAATTACTGCTGGGAGCTGTGGGTTGGGAAATTGTATCGATTCCTGATCATTGCCTTCACTTCTGTTTTACTGAACGCATAATTGAATTGTCCGACCAGTTCCTCTGCCCTTTCTGAAAAACAGTAGTGAAGGAAATGTTAGTTACATGTGGAGAACACCCCTTTTGTAGATGGTATACCGACTAAAATATTCTATTCCATTCAGTATTTACGACATCAATTCTAGCAGGTATCAGTCCAACTTTCGGTAAAAAGCGTCTGCAATCTGCACGTGCTTCACATTAAAATAAGTAAAAAAAATTCTGTAGATGTCTTCTGGCAGTAAAAATAAAGATCGGATGGAAAGGAGCTGTCATCTGACTTACAAACAATACAACATTATTTTGTCCTACCTAAATACTGGCATAAAACCATCTCATCGAGCCTTGGAAGATGCTGACTTGGTGGGCAACTTGAATGGGGGTGTCAACAAATGTGGAAAATACCACAGGCTGAAGTCGATTGCTAGCCGATTATCTCTTAGACAGACTGATGGAGCCCTCGTATTTACAAGCAATGGGAAAGTTGTCATTCCTTCATCAAAGTTTGTTCAGACGATTAGACAAGCACACAAAGGCACAGGAGACAAGCATTTGAATGTTTCCCAGACAGTAACAAAGGTCTCTAACTCACTGACACTAATGATAGTCTTTTAAGATTTTTACCCATAAAATAGATACCTGCATTTAAAGTTCTGCAGAAACAGATACAATACACCAGATTTACGTAGGCTAGGGCTTGAACTTTGGTCAGGAATGCATGAATGAAGAGATCATGATGTGTGATCTCAAATCATTTTTATAGAAGGTATTGTGGATCATAGTGGGGCAGTTAAGATCGCGTCAATATATTGTCTGCTTAGTGCAATAACAGTGTAGCTGCCATTATGCCATGATGGCAGTTACACCGTTACTGCACTAAGCAGACGATATGTCAAATTCTTTTGAGTTGACAAGATGATTCGGTAGAGTGCTTATTGTAAGCGAAAAAAAATGTCATATGCACCATAGCTTTGGGTTAATTTTGAATTCACAGAATCAGGCGACTTGATTTACCTTTTTGTACACAGAATATTCCACAGGAGCTAAGTCCTGTCAATCTTATCTGCATCTACTATATCACATTAAGCTAGACTACACTGTAAAAGCGGTTTTCACAAATGACTTTTTCTAAATCCTTTTTATACACCTTATGTTGACCCTTATAACTCTGGCTGAACAAGAAGCCATCCTATCTGGATCTAGACTGTCATACAGTTAGAGTGAATTGAACAAATGTTATATCAAGTAATTTGATTGGTGGATAGTCAGAATTGGGTGTGGGTCAATTAATTTATTCATCAGGATAAGAGTTGAAAGCTTGACTTTCAACATCATCTTTAATGAGCTAAAATTAAAAGAAATGTAAAATCCCAGGAGATTTGTTTTTTCTTTGAAATAAAAACAGACCACTTTGTGGTCAGGGAACAAGTTAAAGACTGGTCCCAACTGTGGTTGATGGGCTCAACTTCAAAAAAATTTATAAGTCTGTAACTATGTATGAAGCAGTTATACAGTCATTTTGCATCCTGGTCAATCATTTATAAGACTGGCATGATCAATCTGATAATCGATTAATTGATCGATAAATTACACAAGAATGATTATCAGTACTATTTGCTTGTAATCAATCATTCTATAAGTGCAATTTACTACCCAAAGTTGTGCATAGAATAGCTCAGAGGTGTAAAATTTCCCTCAAACTTACTCGCCCTTATCGTCTAAACTTTTCATTTAGGTGCCAAAAATGAAGAAAAAGTAAGGTCAGATTTGAAAACCTCACTCGCCCTGCCTTAAAAATTACTCGCAAATGCGAGCGGGCGAGCGGAATTTTACACCCCTGTAGCTGGATCAGTGGCAAACAGTGCAGACCCTGATGAGATTTTGCGGCGTCTCATCTGGTCTACACTGTTTGCTCAGGTCTGCCTGTTCAAATATACTTATAGTAAAGTACAACATATGCTGAGAATCAGACTCAGACAAAGCCAGACAGGTAAAATTATTATCAAATCTTCAGTGATTACTAATCGATTATCTATCACAATGTAAGGACTGATAATCCGATAATCGATTATCTTTTCAGCTCTGATTAGCCAGCCCTAATCATTTACCCGTCAGCAGTTGCAGGGCCAAAGGCTTGAAGCTAGCCCCAAAAATTAGGGAGAAGTGTCTTCTCCTTCCAGGGAAAATAGGGAGAAGTTTGATGGGTCTAGGGAGAAGTGGGTTCGGCTTTACACCGAACAAAAACATTTTATGTAATGAGTTCTTCTGTAAACCCAATTTATTTGGAGAAAAGTGGGTTTTATAGGGGTATCAATCATACATGTGATATTTTGATGATGACCATGAGTGAGATTTGCCTTTTAAGATGAAGATTTGTTTCGTAACTTTGATTTGAGGTTAAATGTCCCCGTTAGCTGTAAAAATGGTGTTTTGGAGATGCTGCTTCCAATTTTGTGGGACTTTTACTGACATTGAGATGAAATGACATCTCGATTCTGCCACCGAATGATTTAAGATGAAGAAGCTTGGGGTCTACATAAAGAAGAATTTTCAGTGACTTATGAAAGTGTTTGAAAAATAAGAAAATCAAAGCACTGAATTGAATTCAGGCTGATACCTTCATTCTACTTTCCATCCTCTTTGTATCACTATTGTTGGAGCCCAACAGGCATTAATAGCATGACTACTTATGGTAGTTTTGGTAATAATCTAGAAATATTTGGACAAACTGTAACTTTTGTTATATCCAACCATGTTATAATGAATAGTGTTATAAAGTAAAGAAGTTTCTGTGTAACTAGTCGTTAGATGGTCAAAATGAATGCATTTCACTTACATGAAGTTCCTGTCACAATTTTAAATACTATTTTATGAACCCTTTTTGTACAAAATGGAATCTTCCTCCCAAAATATAGCAGGAGTTCATTTTAAAATTTAGGGGTGTCAGGTTGTGTTTTCATCAAAATTTATTTGGAAAATGACTGAACTTTTAGCAAACAGTGGAGGCCCTGATCAGACGCCGTGTTCTGCGGCGTCTGATCTGGGCCTGCACTGTTTGGCACAGTACCCATTTAGGGGTTTCCAGACTGAAATGGGTTAAAGGCAATACTGTATTTTAAGGCATTACCTATAGAAACAAGGGGAACAACTTCACTATACAGTATATATATATATATTTTTATGAGTTTGGATAGTTACTGAATATTTACTGGCAAGTAATAATTATTTTCAATTACAAAATTAAAAATTGCTAGCTACTCTTGTTGTCCATAAAAAAAGAAAACGATTAATGGATGCAAAAGTGATGTACAATGGAAGTTTGAAGATTTTTTTTATCAAATATAAATTTGTTTTGCTTTTTTACACTACAAAAGCTTGAAAACAGGATTTTATAGTTCATATGTTCTTAAGGAGTACCTTTTTGCTCTCTTTCATTTGCTGCAGTCTGTTTAGCTCTTTTACATGAGAAAATTGCTTTTTTTTTGGCAAACCTGCAAAATAGGAATTTGTATTTTTTTTTTTTTTAAATAAAAACACTTAACAAGATTTCTTCTGCAGTGATTCTTAGGGGTACTAGTTGGTTCTCTTTTAATTGCTGTGTTCTTTTGGGTTGTTATAGAGAAGAAAATTTCATTTTTGATAACTTGCCCTCATCCAACTTAGGCCACCAAAGTTGAGCTATATTGTCTTCTGACAACTCTTGTTATGATTTTTACAGTTGTCATTTTTTATGGCTGCAAAAATGACATTTTTCTGGTGAAGGAAAGTTATGATATTTTTCTTATTTCTGTTGTAAATATAAATTGTGGGTGCACATGCTGAATCATGACGTAGATTACATCACGAAAACACGCCTATATAAATTTGACCCCCTTGAACCCCACTTTTATATAGTAAAACTGGGGTTTACACGGGTAAACCTTATTTTCTTATTTCTGCTCTAAAATATAGATTGTGGGTACTCATTAGAACCGCCTCAATGAGGCGGTTCTAACAAGTACCAACAAGGGTACTCGTTAGAACCGCCTTAATGAGGCGGTTCTAACAAGTACCAACAATGTATATTTTGAGCAGAAATAAGAAAAATATCACAATTTTTCATCGTAAAGTTTTCATTTTTTCGGCGATAAAGGTTACAATGTATTTGTATAGGCGTGTTTTCATAATGTAGATTTAACATAATTTATTGCAAAATAAATCATTTCAATCAAGGAGACAAGTTATATACAATGTTAGATTGTCCCTTGAATCATGCTGCAACTAAGAAAACTATGTGTACCCCTTAGACCTAATATTTCTCCAAAGAAAGTGGGGTGTAGAGGGGTTTTCATTTCACATACTTGTTAAAATGAAGATTTCTTTTTTTCTGTTTTTAATAGTTGCAAGAGACTTACACTATTGGTCGAAGACAGTTTGGTATGTGTGAGGATCAAATCAGAGATGTGGTAAAATCTTGTAACCAGGGAAGCTGCCGAAGTAGAAAACGCAAGAGGACTAGAGATTATGGTAACTGTTTTGTTTGTTTGTTTGTATTCGAGTTTAACAGCCCAATCAACACTATTTAGGTCATTTTTGAGACGGTCAGTTAACCTATCCACACTTTTCTGGGCAAGCTTATACCAGTACGGTGCACATTCTTTCGCCAGAAACTGACAACTGCCAGGCCTCATACTGACCAAGCTTTTCAAAGCCTGAAAGACCTGATTCTGCAGCCTTAACCCTCATCCTGCTGTACATGACAACCAATAGCTTTGCAAACAGTGTAGATCCAGATCAGATGGCTTCTGAAGAAGCCATCTGATCAGGATCTACACTGTTTGTAATGCAGTGTGTGACTCGAATACATTATATCAAATAATTTGATTGATGAATAGGCAGAAATGGGTGTAGCAAAATAATTTTATTCAGAGGATAAGTGTTAAAAAATCATTTTAAACAGAATATAGGAGGAAAAATCAAAATCTAAAAAGCCTGAAATCAAGAAAAAATCAAGCCCTTAAAGCCTGAAATCCTGCATATGCCTGAAAAAATATGAGGCCTGAACTGCCCTTCTTGAATCAGCGGAAGGGAGAGAATGACCGTAAAAAAAAAAATCACAATCAATCTCCATGATAGAATATTGCCGACCCCGGCAGGTATCAAACCCGCGTCCTCCTGATCACCAGTCAGACGCGCATCCAACTGAGCTACCGAAGCCGGCAATTATGGTAACTGTATTTTTAAGTCGGCAAACAATAGACTTGGGCCAAAAGTTTAGCATGCAGTTACCATAGTGAGCCTAAGTATTGGGACAGGCAGGCCTAAGCAAACAGTGTAGACCCAAATCAGACTGTTCCTTTGCTCCTTTAACTGCTGCTGCTGAAGAAGCAGTCTGGTCATGCAGGGTCTACCGTTGCCATTCCATCTGCACTTTTTGGAGTTTGTTTGATTTGAGGTTTAAAGTCCCCCTCAACACTACCATTCAATAAGGTTTATTTGCATGGACTCACACTACTTTGCCTGGGCAGGCTTACACCCTCTAAGCGGTTTACCTAAAGTTACTCATGTGTGGTCAGTTTCAGCTCTGTGTGGAAGAACCATGCAGCCCAAACTATTTCCAAGCCCCACACTTCTTTGAGTCCTTGCTGGATAGTGAAACAATTTAAATTTGTTTGTTAAAATTTTAGGAGACTAACAGCAAATCCTCTAAGAGTCCGGATTTTTACCATTTTTTTGGTACCCTAAATGAGCCAAAACAAGTGAAAATTGTCTTTGAACATGCAGGCACATCAGAGACTCTGAACACCCTATACTTCTGCACAATCCGATCAAAGTCTTTGCTATATTGGATTCCCATTGTCACCCAATTATCGCAAAGCCTTTTTATCCCTTCTCTTGCTGAATATTCAGTTAAGCCACACCCATTTCTGACTTTGAACCAATCAGATTTCTTCATGTAATTTATTCCTACAATTTCATAAACTGAATGTCAAACAGTGTAGATCCTGATCAGATGGCTTCTTCAGAAGCCATCTGATCTGGATCTACACTGTTTCCAAAGATATGGGTTGTCGTGAACAGCATGATAAGAGTTAAGAAGTCAGTAAAGGCTGTATTACACAGGCTTTTTTATTAGCTCGCCTGTACGAAGTACATGGAGAGCTATTGTTGTCACCTCATTTGTGCGCGTGTGCGTGTGCGTTCCCGTCACACTGCGTTAAAGTTTTTCAAATGCTTATATCTCAGCAGTCACTCATCACAGAGCACTCATATTTGGAACTTAAGTACCTGGGAGGGTCTTCTGATGTTCAAAGACAACAGACCCCTGGGTTCATGCCCAGGGTGGGGCTAGAGGTTAAAATCTAGAATACCTCTGTAAAACTGTGTTAAAGTTTTTGAATTGCTTATATCTCAACAGACACTCATCACAAAGCATTCATATTTTACAAGTTGGATACCCGGGCGTGTCTTCTGAGATTTCAAGACAACACACCCCTGGGTTCATGCCTGGGAGGATGGATGGGGTGGGGCTAGGGGTCACAATCTAGGACACCTTTGTAATTTGTTATATATGTTTCCAATATGCAAACAAGTTATAAACACAACTGGTTATATATCAGTCAACCATGTGACATTGGTTCCAGTGTAAAAGGGTGAAGGTCATGGTGACCTACATTTCACGGTCCAGTGATTTTGCCTTATATCTTGAAGACTATTTGTTGGAGAAATGTCATACCAGGGATATTAGTACCATGTGACCTCATGATTGACCTCAAAATATATCTAGGTCACTGTGACCTATATTTCATGGTCCATTGATTTTGCCTTATATCTTGAAGATTATTTGTTGGAGAAATGTCATACCTGTGATATTAGTACCATGTGACCCCATGATTGACCTCAAAATATATCTAGGTCACTGTGACCTATATTTCATGGTCCATTGATTTTGCCTTATATCTTGAAGACTGTTTGTTGGAGAAATGTCATACCTTGGATATTAGTGCCATTTGACCCCATGATTGACCTCAAAATATATCTAGGTCACTGTGACCTATATTTCATGGTTCAGTGACTTTGCCTATTATCTTGAATACTATTCGAAGCAGAAATGTCATACCTGGATTATTAGATCCATGTGACCCGATAATTGACCACTAAATATATCGAAGTCACTGTGACCTATATTTCATGGTTCAGTGATTTTGCCTATTTTCTTGAATACTATTTGATGGAAAAAAAATGTCACACCTGGATTACTAGTTCCATGTGACCAAATGATTGACCTCAAAAGATATCTAGGTCAGTGTGACCTATATTTCATGGTTCACTGATTATGTCTATTATCTTGAATATTATTTGATAAAGAAATGTCATACCATGATTATTAGTTCCATGTGTCCTGCTGATTGACCTCAAAATATATCTAGGTCAGTGTGACCTATATTTCATGGCTCAGTGAGTTTGCCTATTATCTTGAATAACATTTTGATAACAAAATGTTATACCTGGGATATTACTTCAATTCAACCAGATGATTGACCTCAAACTATATCTAGGTCAGTGTGACCTTTTTTACATGGTTCAATGACTTTGGCTTATATCTTGAATACTATTGGATGGAGAAACTTCATATCTGAACATTAAATTCCATGTGACCAGATGATTGACATAGAAATATATCTAGGTCAGTGTGACCTATTTTCAGGGTTCAATGTTTAGCCTTATAATTCAGACACAATGGGAACTCCGGTTTTCGCCCACCTCTGATTAACGATCGGCTCGATATGAGTGAAATAATCTTGAAAGGGCCGTAAAACCCAACCCCCCCCCCCACCCCCCCCAAAAAAAAAAAAATTCAGACACAATTGATTCTGAAATGTAATATCTGGAATATATGTCCCATGTGACCTGATGAGTGACCTTAAAATATATGTAGGTCAGTGTGATCTATAGTTCATGGTTCAATAGTTTCACCTTATATCTTGAAAGCGCGAAACAGGCGAGCTGTGCTGTCATGCGACAGCTCTTGTTGAGTTTGTGGAGTGCACCTATCCGGAGACCGTAAAAATGGGTAGTTTGAGCCACTGAGGGTTAATCTTAGAGTCTGTTTAGGACGCATAACAGGGATATCTTCTTGGCTTTCTTTAACCCTTTTCATACAAAATGGAATCTTCCTCCTTATACATGTATATGACAGGTTCCATTTAAGAACATAAAATTTCCGTCAAACTAACTCCCTAATTATTTTTTTGGGTTGTATAAAAAATCTGCTGTTTTTTTAGTGTTGATGGCAAGATTATTGTTGCATTATGTCAAAATCACCAAAATAAAAATTATAACCAAATTATTTTGCCTAAAAATCGCATTTTAATTTTTGTGTTGCTAATGTCATATTTTTGACAGAATATTTGACGGACATTTTTATGTTAACAACTTTAAAAAGTTAAAAAAATTAAGTGTTAGCTGTATTACAGTTTGCAACAATTTTTCAAAGTGACAAAAGATTGAAAACTTGATGTAAAGGAAGTACTATCTCTGCAGAAGACAAGTCAGATACTGATTTATTTAACTTTCAATATGTTGAGAATGTCATTTTTTGACGGAACAAACTGTTGCTAACAATTTCCGTCAAAAAGCGACATTCGCAACAGCTCGACGAGTTTCCCGCCACTGGTAGCATCAGACGACGATGTTTTCGTCAATTTAGTGCATACAACTGGACATCAATAGGTTTTCCCTGCTTTAAAATTTATATTTACCAATAAATGCACTAAAAGTTGCTACCGTCAACAGTTGCGAACGTTAAAAAAAGTCGACAGACACTCACTTCCACAAAATTATTAGATCGCCGATCTGCGTGTCAGCCCATCAGCCATCTTTTTTCATTCGGATATGTACGGATATAATCCCCATTTCTTTTCACTGCAAAAATAAGGGAAGTAACCGCTCTAGCCCCGGATCAATTGTGCGAACGTCATTATCTATCTTTGACAGAAATTACGGTCGCAGCATTTCTTGTTAATGTATCTAGATATGTTCTCAAAATTAACTGAAACCAACCGTATTTAAGCAGAAAGTACTAACTGTTTTCAGGGCTTTAGATAATTTGTTTTTCAAAAGAGTACAGTACTCGTCGTTTTTTAAAAAAAGGAGTAACGAGAAATTTTTAAAGAGTACTGAAAAATAAACCAAAAAACTTTATTTTTCAGCCTCGACACAATGTTTTTATGGACTGATTTGTGGCCAGGTGTACTGTTTGTTTTCTTATAGATACACATATTCAATATTTGTGTCTATTAGAAAACAAGCAGTATGCCTGGCCACAAATCAGACAAAACAATGCCATATTGAAATCCCTTCTGAGCAGTTTGTTGACGGAAAAATCTAACTTTAGGGGTTCAGTTCTCTTGGCGGATAGCAGGACTTCAATGGCTGATTATTGTGGCCAAAGAGTTTCTAAAAATTTAGAATATCAGCTTCACTTTATTGTCCAAGATATGGAGTGAAACTCATATTCTTCAAGAACTTTTATAATTCCTTTTCAAAACCATATTCTCAATTTCATCATATATTGTCCATGGATATTTATTTTCTTCCACCCTTCGATCGTGGGACCCATCGTGTTTCCTTAAGGGCAATGTTATAATCGGAACAAGCTACTGGGTCAAAAATCTGTCCGGACCTTTTTTACAAAATGTGCGGCAGAGACAGACTCCTGATCAGCTGTAAAGAACTTAAGGGTTGCAGTGCTCCAGCTAGGATTTTAGGGCAGAGGGGCGCTTGGCTGGGCACAGCTCTTTAGCATGAAAAAAAAAATTGGGCACCATTTTTTGGTTTATGAAATGCCATCAAAATCGTTATGATGAATGGCTTCTCACACGTTAGTAAAGCAAATGGTACTGATGTCTCCACTGGAATTATATATATCTATATTTACATGCATTTTTCAAGTAAGTGGTGTACTGGGTCGAAGCAATAGCACCGTTTATTATTAAAAAAAAACATTTGAACATTTAACTTCTAGGTATCTTTTAATATAGAATTATAATATTTAAATAAAAAATAATTTGTTTGATTCATCTGAAAGCGTGTTATTAAAGCAATACAAAAAATAACCGATGACTGAATAAGTAATCTGTTCAAGGGAGACTACTCAATAATTATCAATGTCATTTGACGTTTCAGAACTCAGGCTGAACGTGCGTCTTCCCTGGTTGCCAATGATCTGCAAAGACTCTGATCAAAATGCGAAGCTAGTGTTTGCTATATCCCCGCGGCTTGATCAGTCTGTGACAGTATTACAAGTAAACAGTGTGTTTACCGAGCTGCGTCGCACAACACCTTGCAAAGACCCAGATCAACATGTGCAACCCGGGCAACCTTTTTTCTCACCTATCTCTGAGGAGCCCTGCAAAAGGCTCTTGGGGTCAGCGAAGACTGAGCAGTTTGCAATGATGCGCAGGCTACTCAGAGTCTTCACTGGTCGCACGATGCTCGAAGACCTAGACCAGCATGCGCAACCACTATGTAAGTCAGAACAACATGCGCAAGAACTACGCAAGTCCGTTTGGATAACCTAGCTTGTAAAATCAGCGATGCGCAGACTGATGCGTGTCGATACTGTTGAGCAATGACCTGCTCATCCAATCAATATGGCTAATGAAGGCTTGCGCGCATGCGCTGACTGATCCGAGACTTCACTGCTCGCTCGTCTTACTGTAGTTCAGATTACTCCGGTTTACCCCCACCTGATTAACGATCGGATCGGCTCTATATGTGATATAATCTTGAAAGGACAGTAACCCCCACCCCAATAAAACTTGATTCCCTTGAAATAATTTATGAATGCATAATTTTCCCGTGTGAGAATTTCCCGCCTTTTATTACACACGTCATTTATTTCACGTGCGTTCCAAATACGCTATCAAAAAATATTAAATGCGTAATGCCAATTTGTTTTTCGTACCTGATACGCAGCAGATTTGAAAAAAAGGAGTATCCTCCCAATTATTTTCGTAATTTACGCGGTACGCAGCCTTATCTAAAGCCCTGTGTTTTACACTATATTTGAATCCCCAACCGCCAGAAATGTCAATGAAAACAGATGAGTGACCGTTTTTGTGAACGTCGTAATATTTGACGGACTATATCATGTTTCCAGCGCCCACATTCTAATTCCTTTATTTTTAAAACTAACCATATAAAAGTCTAACAAAGCAAACTGAAAACAAAGAAATACATACCCCAACAGCAAAATACCTTTGTTTCATTTCAAACTTAGAAATTAGTCGAAAAAAAAACGCGAATCTGATCAACATGGTGAAGAAGTCGGGAGTTCTGTCCGTAAAAAAAATCGACGTCTTGCTGCATACTTGTGTTCATTTCTCCATTTGTACGCAAAATAACAACAGATAAATTTCTTTGATTTCTTGATTTTTTTCTTGTACTTTATTCACCATAAATATATCAATTTATTGAATCTGATTAATTACAGAAAAATTTACATCTGATTGCATTTGACGGACATTTTACGTTCTTAAATGGAACCTGTCATATAGCAGGTGTCCATTTCAATATTTAGGGTTGACGGTTGGGTTTTTTCTTCAGAATTAATGTGGAAAATTGCTGACCCTTCTGCAAACAGTGAAGGTCCCCGATCAGACGCCGCAGAATGCAGCGTCTGATCTGGGCTGGTGCTGTTTGCCAATTACCCGTTTAGAGGTTTCCGGTACAAAATATTTTAACCCTTAAGATGCCAGTCACAACAAAAGTGGTCTGCTTTGTTGTCTGCCAGTTAGTTTAAAAGTCTCTGTTGCGAACAGTGTGGACCCAGATCTCTAGGAGCAGTCTGATCAGGGGCCACACTGTTTGCCTGTATGAAAAAGAAATGTTTGAAAAGTTTGCACCATGTAGCAGATGACATAAACAAGGCAGATCATCAATTCCTGATCATTACCTTCACTCAGTGTTATTGATAAGCTTTTGCCCGAGGAGTACTGTTACTCCTTCAACCAAAGACTATAGGTGTATCCTGTGATTCTTTGAGAGTATCCGTACTCCTAAATTCAAAACTAGGGTCTTATCTTCAACAGACGCTATTGAAGGCTCGTTTTGATCAGACTGTGCAGGCTGGTCAGAGTCTTCAGCCGTCACACGTATACTGTCATCAAAACGTTTTCAAACCCATGTTTTGTGTCTGCAGTGGCCTTACGTGCTACGCGTTCAAAGGCGGGGGAAAATCTCCACTAATTGTAGCAACTGCATGCGATTGGTAAAAGGCGAGAAATTCAGCGCTCAGCAAAAATACAATAAAACATGCGACCAGTAAAGACTCAGATCAGCAAGCCTATCTGTGAAAGCTAATCAGTCTGTCCCGGTTGCTGTGTTTGCTTTATTTTATGATGCGCTGCCAGTCATTCTGCTTAATGTTCAAAGACGTCGGCGAGACATCTTCGGGTGTTAATTTAATCGGCTACTTGATACATAGCGGTAAATAAGCATGCACTGCATGCTGACCTGACCACCTGTGATTCACAATTAGATAGATGAGTACCCAAGTATTACAGGTTAATCCTGCCATTGTGACTCAATAAATATAATTTTGGTCAAATGTATACGGAACACGACGGACAAAGAGATCAGTCTGTGCAGCGGTGGTTCTATCTCAGACGTGCATTGACGACAATGTTGCGAGAAAAAAGTACGTCAGGATGATAAAAGTATGAAAAATAGAAGTGGAGTCAAAAGTAAACAACCACCATGATGCAATAATCAAAGGCGCCGACATAAACGTGTCGGAAAACTGCAATAAACAAGATTTTTAAGCCTCTGGTTAAGAGTTTCCGCCATTGGCCAAAGGACGCGAAAACAATGAGTCATGGAGGCAAATTTTCTTGCATCTGCGGCCTGCGGACGCTTAGCAGAAAGAACTAGCGCTTACACTGCCTGGTCGGATATATATTCGCTGTTACATCCTAGCCCAGTTGTTGTTGCTTCTGTTTTGTTTTTCCACAAAATACAGAGTAATCCATTTAAGGGTGAATTTCTTTGATTTGGGAGAAATAGCCATGCATTATATTTTTTTTTCTTGCGTTTATCCGGAGAAACTTTGTCAGGTTCTCCACAAACTTAACTTTTTATCATCTGCGTGTCTGTTTTGATATTTAATTCCTAAGTACATGACAATGTGAATCTGTAGATCTGTCGATCCAATTTTTTTTTTGAAGATGACACTCCGTAGAAGCCAATGTGATTGCCTAACAATGTTCAGGATCGTATTTTTATTCACGCTTGCCATAAAGTTACTGTTCATGCTTCAGGCATTGTTAATAAAGTTAATAATGCGGGCGGCTTTCTCTTGGATAATAAATACCGTTATGTAATCACGCATCAATAATCGGTTTCCTAATCATGTTGATAGTTGTCATAACTTGAGGCTGATTGAATATAAGCTCAATATATGATCGTCAAAAGGTAAGGTTGAAGTGTTTCAGCGTAATTTATTTTTTAAAGGATGAATTTCGAATCGTTCTTGAAGATTGGAACAGTTTTTGTTGAAGACTATGATGTGGCGAAAATTACCGCGATTTCGATTGCTTTTTGTCAGGCGTCACGTTTATTTTTTGTTTTTCCATTGCCGATACGACTGCAATGGAACGACCTTGGCATATCGCCAATTTGACGGTCGTATTTGGTACGACTGTTTCTTCATTTCTAGTCGTATTTGCTCGATTTTAGAGTCGTATTTACGACGATACGACCCTTATCAATTACTCTGCTTCACTCCTTAGTTCTTTTCTTCAAGGCATCTTAAGGGTTAAATAAAGCTATGCTGTGTGTACTCATTAGAATTGCCTCATCGAGGCAATTTTAATGAGTAGACACTGTTATGACTATACATTTTCAAGATATATCAGAAAAGTTTTCCGAAATAATCCCAAATACATCAACCCATTTCAGACTGGAAACCCCTGAATGGGTACCGCGGCGTCTGATCCGGACCTACACTGTTTACAGAAAATTCAGCTATTTTCCAAATAAATTCTGAAGAAAACACAACCTGACACCCCTTAATTTTGAAATGGACTCCTGCTATATATAAGGAGGAATGATTCCATTTTGTACAAAAAGTGTTAATGTCTGCAGTTATGGGAACTATTTTCTTCAAGGGACACTTATCTTGCTGAATATTCATTTAAGCCACACCCATTTCTGTCTATTTATTGCTACAAATTCATAAACTGAATGCCAAACAGTGTAGATTCTTCTGAAGCCATCTGATCTGGATCTACACTGTTTGCAAAGATAAGGGTTGTCGTGAACAGCAAGATAAGGGTTAACACTCAATAACAAGTTCAAAACAGCTGTGGTTAACAAATTGTTGGTGTTTGAGTCTCACTGTATGAACAGAAATGCTCCTTTTTTTTTTTTTTTTTAATTTCATGGCCCATTCAAGAATATTTCAGTTATATATGTGTGTCACAGAGGTTTATGGATTGATAAGTTTACTTGATGATTATTTGGGTAAGGCAATTAAATTAAATGAGTACACAACTGACCATAGTTTTCCACAATCAATTAAACTTTTGGCCCTTACATACAGTTGAACTTCAATGGCTTGAACACCAATGGCTTGTTTACCATGGATGAGTGGAACCCGTTCTTGAGTCCCTAGGGAAACTTCTACAAAAGAAAAAGTGGGGAAGAATTTATGAGATTTTAGTCTTTTGTATTGCAAATGTATGCTGTGTGTACTCATTTGAATCACCTCAGTGAGGCAATTCCAGGCGATTCTAATGAGTACACACAGCATACATTTTCCTTAACACCAAAAAGATGTCCGCAACTCCTGATAGTAACCCTCAGTGGCTCAAACTACCCCTGTCTCGGACAGATTTTCGAGGTCCCAAAGGTATTCGAGCCACCAAAGTTCTTCTGTAATTTTAACTGATCATGGTTTTCTACCATCAGTTAAATTTCTGGGGCCAGTTGTTCAAAACTAACGACGTCGTTGATTAACGTATCGTTAAATCTTTGATCATTAAATATGGCAAATATGCTGAAATTTTTGCTGAAAAAATGTGAGCAGCTTTTGCGGACGCAAAAGCTGCTCACATTTTTTCAGCAAAAATACCAAAATTTACGATATTGTATTTGCTAGAAGAGTTAACAATATGACCACTAACAAGCTTGTTAAGCTAACGATGCTTTGAACAACTGGCCCCTGGACTGTATATAACTAATCATGGTGTTCCATGATTGATTAAATTTTTGCCCCTACATATGATCTTTTTGTACTGCAGTTAGAATCCAGAGAAAATTCATGCCCGCTGCACAACCTGTATTTCAGGGGGAACAACCTACGTCAGAGCAGTGACGTCATAACCATTCTTAGGTTTGCCGGCATTTGCTACACAAAAGGCATTTGTCACAACAAGTAGGCGCAGTCGGTGCATTAGGTCATACAAGAATAAAACATACTGAAATCTGTCCCAGAAATGTGGCCTTTTGTTTAGATAATTCGACACAAGCTGATTTGGCAATGATGTCAGAACTATCATTGTTTACAGCGCCGAATCAAATCTTGTGGCGAAGCTATCGAAGCATTTTCAATGTTTCTAGGTGGAATTAGCTTACTGGTGGGATGCAAATATTGTTCGTTACCAGCTGAAGTATGTTTTCTAAAGACTGGTAATGTACATATCAAGTTTGAAGCATTTTATTTACCCTATTTACACCAATATGGCCGCTTCTCAAATGGGTACGACATCTCTGCTATGACGTAGGTTGTTACCCCTAACAGCAGAACTAAATGCAGGGATACAAACAGGTGCCTACATACATGCAGTTACTCTCCTTTGTAGTTCTTGAATATTGTTTTTTCCTGCTTATCTTGATTTATAACACTAGGAATCTTATCGTAAATGTTGATATCCATGGCATTGGCATTGAGATGTTGCTGCTACTGAAAAGTGTCAAGGGAACAATACTCTTGTAGTTATTCCCCTTTGTAATTCTTATTGTCTATAACACTTGATTTTCTTCTTAACTGACCATTAACTTGCAGGGGATATCAAATATAAAGTGGTGCTTATTCATTAGCTCGTCTGTTTTTTGAAAAAATAACTTTCAAGCTATTGTCATCACTCCGGCGTCTGCGTTGTCGTTGTCGTCGTCTAGCGTCGTCTGGCATCGTCGTTCCAAAAAAACTTAACCTTGGCTATAACTTAAAAAGTATTAGACCTAGCCTCATGAAACTTCATACACACACTCATCATCACAAGAGCTACATTTTGACCAAGGACCATAACAACATTGTTGATTTTGGCTGAATTATCTCCCCTTTTCCAATTTTTTTCTGAAACACATTTTTTGCTCTCATTTTAATACTATTCACGACAGAGCCTTCAAACTTCACATGAATGTTCCTTGGGACAAGACCTTTTCAGTGATACCACACTTTTTGATCTATGACCTTGACCTTTGAACTTTGACCTATTTTTCGAAAATTTAACCGAAAACCTTAACCTTGACCATATTTCCAAAAGTATTTGGCCTACCTTCATGAAACTTCATACACATACTCACCATCACAAGAGCTACATTCCCTACAAGTTTTATAACTCCATCTTGCAATTTGATTGAATTATCTCCCCTTTTCTCTCCGTTTTTTTTAAATTGTTTTTGTCTCTTATTTCAATACTATTCACAACAGAGCCTTCCAACTTCACATGAATGTTCCTTGGGACAAGACCTTTTCAGTCATACCACGCTTTTTGACCTGTGACGTTGACCTTTGAACTTTGACCTATTTTTCGAAAAATTAACCAAAAAACTTAACCTTGACCATATTTCCAGAAGTATTTGGCCTGCCTTCATGAAACTTCATACTCACACTCACCCATCATCACAAGAGCTACATTTTGACCAAGGGTCATAAATATATTATTGATTTTGGCTGCATTATCTCCCCTTTTCCAATTATGATGCAATTTCACTGATTTGTCTATGTGACATGGAAAAACAGACGAGCATGGCGCCGCTTGCGGTGCTCTTGTTTTTTTCATTCTTATTACTTTTTACATTTTTAGGTACTCCAGCAAAAAAGACCGGGATTGAAAAAACAGGCACTACAAGTCAAGCACCTAAAGGTCAAGCATGCCAGCTCTTGAAGTCACTGCTTGCTGTAAAAGTTTACCAGCCACCAGGACAGTCATCACATACTACCTTCATTCCCAACTGTCCAGGAAACTTGCCACAAACTCTCAACCAATCAGCTGCACACTTAGGCAATGTCAATACAAAGTTAAGTGCTGCAAACTGTTTATTGGTTGTGAATTCAAACAGAGTACCTGCTCAGACATCATCTCTGACTGACTTGCAAAGTTTTGCCAATCCTTCAAAACCTGTTGGTAGTAATATTCTGCTGATAAGCCCACTGTCTGTCTCTGGATCATGTCATTCATCAGGTATTTATACTCTGCCAACAACCCTGGTAAATAGAAACTCAAGCCAAGTTCAACCAGTTGCTAGCAATGTTCAGTCACAGACAGGATCAAATCTGTTGCTTTTTCAGAACTTAATAGGCTCGGCTGTTCCTAAGTCCGGAGTAAATCTTGTGTATTCACCTGCTCTGAACAGTCAGTCTGCAGTAGCATCATCCAATGAAACTTTGAGTAAAGTAAGCAGCCTGTTAGAAGTGAATTCATTTATCAATTCATTCGCTAATTCTGTTGATGAGAACAACAACCTGCTCTCCCCAGAATGTTCAGCATCTACACTTCTGGATCCTAACTGCAGTCATGATCTTTCCATGATCTCTGACATCGATGGCAGTGACCCTGACCACTCCAAATATCCTGATCTCGACCTCTCACGACACAATGAGCCCTGTGTTGCTAGTGACAACGAGGATCTGAATGCCTCAGGAAGCAGAACTGACTCAGTAGAAGATGACAGCGACCCACCAGCAGAAGAGGAGGTGCCATTTCCTCATATATGGCACTACTATCAAGGTACAATTAACTCTCTTTAAACCGACATTCGTTATAATGGAAAAAATCGTTATAACGGCAATTTGAATGGAATGACTAGTTCTGACTACTTAGCTACAGGCTTAGCCTCGGTTCCGAGCGGCTCGGTTCCGAGCGGCTTGGACTTCCCTTGGGTTGGAAATGAGTCCATAGTCATGAAAGGGTCATGTAATCTAATACTCCAAGAAATGAATGTTATATATATTTGTTAGAATTGCCTCACCAAGGCGATTCTAAAAAATGTCTATAACATTTGTTTCTAATACTCCAAGAAATGAATGTTATATATATTTGTTAGAATCGCCTCACCGAGGCGATTCTAACAAATGTCTATAACATTTGTTTCTGTGTCTATAACATTTGTTTCTTGGAGTAATAATGGGGAAAAGGCCTTTAATTATCTATCATACTTCTAACTTGGATTCTTTATAACGGCAAATGCTTTATAACGGCACAATAATAGGGAACAAAATTTATTAATATTGCTGTTACAACGAGGGTCCTCTGTACCATAGCTGCATTTAAGGAAGAGTTTTGATTTGTTTGTTGTTTACTTCCTACCAACAGCTAAACTCATAAAGAGTGAGTGTTTCCGTTTTACGTCCCACCAACAGCTAAGGTCATACGGAGACGGGACCTTGGTTTAAAGACTCATCCGAAAGTCTGAAACTCATAAAGAGATGGTACCTCAGTTTAAAGACTCAATCAAAATTATCAAAAAGAAGTCTGGAGAAGCCCATAATTAAACCTGCAACTCCTGTTTTATGAGGCAAATAAAGCTTAACCATCACACCACATAGGGTTCTAGTAGCAAGGAAAGTTTTTCTTAAAAGTGTATGATGTGGGCATTTGTGAAAATTGCCAAGTTGGAGACATACTTTGAGGAGACTGATTGGGAAAAGTGTGGTTATTAAAGTTAATTGACAGGCTTGATATGATATTAATACTATTGACTGGGCTGCAAACCTTTGTCCTGCTGAATAATTTAAGTCATATTCATTCCTGACTGCCAACATGTCAAATTACTTAATATCAGGTATTGTTTCAGTTCACAAAGAGACAGACAAACAGTGTAGATCCTGATCAGAAGCCATCTGATCTGGACCTACACTGTTTGCAAAATAGGGGTCATCATTCGGGGTTATCGTGTTCAGCAGAATAAGGTAAAACTTCAAACAAACGAAAAGTAGCTTTGCTGTAACAAGTTACGTGGTTTTTGCATACATCTCTTTAAGAAGTTCACCAATATAAGGATAGCACATGTGTCTTTAAATGCTCCAACCTCTTGATAACACTAAAATAGGGTTCAAAGTAGAAGCTTTGTCAGTCAAACAACTGTTTTATATATATCCAAACAAAAATTGTGATTTTACAGGAAAACAAGTCAACATAGCTCGCCCTTGGGGGCCTAAGTTTGATGAGGGCAAGTTATCAAAAATGAAATTTTTCTTCTTTTGAGCAATAGAAAACTTTAACCAAAAATTTCAACATAAAATTTCTAAGTCTGTGACCTTGACCTCAAGGTCACTGAAGGGGGAGGGGGCTGGTACTGTGGAAAACTTAAGACCAATATGTAACATCAGTCCAAGAAGTAACTAAATCCATCAAGTGGTTTTAGAGATCTATATAGAGCAACAGAAAACTTTAACCAAAAACTTCAACCTAAAATTTCCAAGTCTTTGACCTTGACCTCAAGGTCACTGAGGGGGGTGGGGCTGGTACTGATTGAAACTTTAGACCATAATGTAACATCAATCACAGAGGTAACTAAATCCATCAAGTGGTTTTAGAGATATAGAGCAATGAAAACTTTAACCAAAAACTATAACTGAGTGACATACATAGAAACGTATATGCCGACACCAGTGTGACTGCTAAAGCTCTTTTGTACAGGCAGGCTGATAACTATACATGGTCATATTTCTATCTGATGAATACAGTTTTGGATCCATCTCAAAACTACCTTGCTAACAAGTCCCTGGAAGGCCCCGCCCATTGGGGCTAGGAGAAATAGATTGGGCTGCATGGCGCTTCAGGCAGAGCTGAAATCGGCCGCACATGAGTACTGGTAAACTGCTTAAGGCAAAGTGTTGCAAGTCAGACCGTCCATGCATATAAATCCTTTTGGTTTCATTAGGAGGCAGGGCTTGAGATGTCATTTCATCTCGGTGCTGGGTAAAAGTCCCACAGAATTGGAAACCAAGTCTCCAAAATGACCTAAATTGTGTTGATGTCTGATGGGGACGTAAAACCGCAATTCAAACAAAATGTTATTAAAACAAGTCTGTGGAATGAATGTCCCTCTTAATCCCACTTTATATAGAAAAAACTGGGGTTTACAGGGGTAAACATTATTTTCATTATGCCTGCTCCAAGACAGGTTGTGGATACTCGTTAGAATTACCTCTATGAGGCGGTTCTAACGAGGACTCACAACCTATGTTTGGAGTAAAAATAGGAAAAACTATCACAAATTTTCATCAGAAAAATAACCATTATAGAGATATGAAAGAATACATTGTGTCACATGGGTGTGTTATCGTAATGCCCTGTAATCGTATTTACTTTAAATATTCTGACTCTGTAACTCCTTACTTGAATAAGTACAATTTACTTCCCACTGTTGTGTCTAAAAATAGCTAGACTCTGATGAGATGCCTCATCCTGTGTTATCTCATTTGGGACTACACTGTTTGCCTTTCTGTCTGGATACACAGGGTAAATGCGGTATATCTTAAATCATGTTCTAGTGAACAGTGCTATATAGAGGTCCATGTGTAAAATTTTTTTTAGCTACAAAGACAGCATTTTCTGATGAAAAATTGTGACATGTTGCTTGTTTCTGCCATAAACAGATTTTGAGTGCCGTTACAATCACCTCACAGAGGTTCTATCTGTTTTGATAGGAAAATACACATGGTGCATACACTTGTTAACATTACTTTAATGATCCTAAGTACATGTATTGGGACAGACAGGCCTAAGCAAACAATGCAGACCCAGATCAGACTGAAGGAGCAGTCTCATCAGGGTCTACACTGTATGCCATTTTGTCTGCACCTTTTGGACTCCTTGCAGGATCGTGAAACAAATTTGTTTAAGTTTTAGGAGAATTACAGCAAATCCTCAAGCTGTCGAAATTTTTAAGATTTTGCAGTATACAGTATATATAAAGTGGGTTCTATAAGGGTATTCATTGTGGCACAGCCTTGTCAGTGTAATGATTAGGGGACATGCTTCTGTGGCATGCTTCCGAACCCTGACTCTCAGTCAATAGGTCTTTCACCGCTGTGGGTTCGAGTCTTGCTCAGGTCAAATGTGAGACATCAAGTTCTACAAAGGAAAGTCAGGTGTTGTTTTTTTTTCAGAGTACCCCTGTTTTCGCCCACCTCTGTTCAGCTCGAAATAAGTGAAATAATCTTGAAAGGGTCATAAAACCAAATAAAAAGAAAGCTCGGATATTGGCTCTAAATGAGTGAAATAATCTTGAAATGGCCATAAATCAAAACAAAAAAGGTCAGATGTGAGCCATATCATGAAAAACCCTATTTTGCCATTTGCGTGCAACAAAAATGCTGATCAGCCTGCATGTCCGCGCAGTCTGATCAACATGTTTGTGTTTGCTGCTTGAATAGTACAATAACACTTAACCCATATCTTGCTGTTCACGACAAACCCTATCTTTGCAGTGTAGATCCAGATCAGATGGCTTCTGAAGAAGCCATCTGATCAGGATCTACACTGTTTGGCATTCAGTTTATGAATTTGTAGCAATAAATCACATCAAGTAATTTGATTGGTTGACAGACAGAAATGGGTGTGGCTTAAATGAATATTCAGCAAGATAAGGGTTAATTCTGTGTCTAAAGTTTAGTACTCTTACTAATCATAGTAGCTGAGCTGCTCACTTTGTGTCTTACCTGCTATGGTTGAAAACTGCAAAACAGGATGGTTTTTTATGTGATGGGACTTAACATGTTAACCCATTGTATGCTAGTGGACTCTTCCATTGCTATATGTTGGACAAGTCCATTTGTCATATAAGGGGTGTCAGGCCTATTTTTTTTTTGTTTTTATTCTAGTTTTGACAGAAAATTCTGTCAGCAAATAGTGCAGGCCCTGATCAGACGCCGCGTTCTGCGGCGTCTGATCTGGGCCTGCACTGTTTGCCAAGGTACCCCTTTAGGAGTTCCTCGCATAAATTGGGTTAATATAAATGTACATAAAAAGCTGTGCTTTATTAAGATTTCAGTGGTGAGAAAAATCCCTATCAGAAGATGTACATCGGTATACAGGACATGAAGTTGGATCTTATGAAAAGTCTTATCGGAGATACAGTTGCAGCAGAGAGACTGAAAAAGAGTAAATAGCATCGTTCCAGAAATAGCATAGTTCCAGATATGGAGGAGTATTGAGAATAATTTTGGGATAATTCACATTACCGTATTCGTCCTAATTACCGCACATGCTCCTATAAGCCCACATAAAAGCTATTTTTGAAAAGGAAATGCATAAGCGCATACTTCACAGTAACCTCCCCCTGGAAGCTCTCACAGTAAATCTATAAAAAAATCTTATCGTTATTTCTTCAACAGTGAAGGCAATGCTTTAGTATCCTTTTCCGTCACATTAAATATCAGTATGCATCATCTCAGAAGCTATTGTTTTCGCATCGAGTGTGCGCTTATTAGGTAGATTTTTCACTGATTTTTTGACACGATTTTGAAAAAACTAAGCGCACAGTGCGGTAATTAGGGCGAATACGGTATTTCCCATAAAAAATATTGATTGATTGTTTTGCGTTTAACGACACGTCAACCCTTATGGGAGCCACAAGGAGAAAAGAGACAGAAGAGATAGTAGAGCAGATGAAAGTGAGGGACAGAGGAAAAAAATGAATGGAAGTGTAGAAACAGAAGAAATAACAATATCCCCCTCTACCCTTACCTTCTGCAAGGACAGCATGCCTTGTTTAACTGTAAGCCAATATCAGTTGGATGCCCTAGTGACGCAAGATACACATCACCTTTGCCTCGCCCTTCCACCCCAAAGAAAAAACATATGTTTCGGAAACACCACAACCTTGTTATAACATGGTTCATTATAACACGGTTTTGGATATAACATGGTTTCAAGATGGATCCTCCGCCCCGCCCATAGGGGCTTCAAGAAATAGATGGGCTGCATGATGCTTCCACACAGAGCTGAAACCAACCCGCACACGAGTACTGGTAAACGGCTTAGAGGATCTAAGCCTGCCAAGGCAATGCGGTGCGAGTCAGCCCGTCCATGCTTATAAACCCTATTGGTTTCATTGGGCGGCAGGGATTGAGATGTCATTTCATCTCAATGTCGTGTAAAAGTCCCAAGTCTCCAAAATGATCTTTACAGTGTTGACGGGGACATTAATCATCAAATCAAACAAACAATCAAACCAATCAAGATGGATCCCAAAATGTATACATTATATAGAAAAATGACCATAAATGGTAATTTTTGTCGTGCCTGCTTTAAGGCTTCAACATAGGAGTTGAACTTTCCGTCCGTTCGTCAAGCCCTCAACATTTGCGACCACCCTAACTTTCACCTTTATGTAAGAGTCCCCCACAGGCGCAACATAGCCTTCGGCGGATTCTTGTTCTATATAATCTATACATTTTTGTTTGGTAATAATATGGTTAACTAACATTATTTCTGCTTTGAACCCCATTAATAGTGTTATGAAGAGGTTGTGGGGTATTTGTTAAATGGAGGTGATTCTAATAAGTACCAACATGTTTTGAACTTTCTAATAAGAAATAAAGAAAATTATTATCCATAAAGTTTCCTCTGTACTCTAATGTCTTGAGCTATGATTCTTGAGTATTTTATGTCCGGATATATATGGTCACTGTGCATTCATTACCATACTGGTACTGGTTAACCACTTACCTATAAGCCTGCCCAGGAAAAGTGTGGATAGGTCTCTGTATGACTTAACAGTGTTGACTGGGCCATTAAACTCTAAAACAACAAACAAATGCAACTGGGTATCTGTCAAATTTCAGAAAAATGAAAACATGTTGTGCAGACGGTATAAACCATAAAATAATGGAAACCCCTAAAGGGGTAATTGGCAAACAGTGCAGACCCAAATCAGATGCTGCAGAACGTGGCGTCTGATCGGGGCCTCCACTTTTTGATAAAAGTTTAGTCATTTTCCAAGTAAATTTTGATGAAAACACAATCTGTCACCCCTAAATTTTGAAATTGCCTGCCCAGGAAAAGTGTGGATAGGTCTCTGTAAGACTTAACAGTGTTGACTGGGCCATTCAACTCCAAAACAACAAACAAATGCAACTGGGTATCTGTCAAATTTCAGAAAAATGAAAACATGTCGTGCAGACGGTATAAACCATAAAATAATACCGGAAACCCCTAAAGGGGTAATTGGCAAACAGTGCAGACCCAGATCAGATGCCGCAGAACGCGGCGTCTGATCGGGGCCTCCACTTTTTGCTAAAAGTTGAGTCATTTTCTGAGTAAATTTTGATGAAAACACAATCTGTCACCCCTAAATTTTGAAATTGACTCCTATATATAAGGTGGAAGATTCCATTTGGTACAAAAAGGGTTAATATTTAGGATACCAGCTTTTAGAATTTCTTAGTTTAGCAGATTTCAGGATCCAGTCATTGTTTTGTTCTCATTACAATAACACAACTTAGTGCTACAATGGCTTTTTTTTACATATCAACAGAACCACCATTTTTCAGATGAAATTTCTTTATATTTCCCTTATTTCAGCTGCGAACATACATTGTGGGTGCACATTAGAACAGTCTCATACAGGTAGTTCTAGTAGTTCTGATGAGAACCTATACAACCTATGTTTTTGAGCGAATACTGTATGCCCTTGTAAACCCCACCTTTCCCTATGAAAGTGGTGTTTACAGACTTGTTTACACATTGGATGGAAAAAAATGCAGAAATCACGACATCAGTTCAATCCTACCATTATGAACTTATAATCCTAAGTATTGGGGCAGGTAGGCAAAGCAAAAGAGTGCAGACTTAGATCACACTGCTCAGATCAGACGATTCCTTTCTGCTCTAAAGGAGCAGTCTGATTTAGGAGCAGTCTAATCAAGGTCCACACTGTTTGCCATTCTGTCTGCACCTTTTGAACTCCTTGCTGGATCATGAAACAAATTTGTTAAAATTTTTGGAGAAATACAGCAAGTTCTGAAGGCGTCCAAACTTTTAAGATTTTATGTGATGTCTGCTACTAGTGAGTGAGTGAGTTTTAGTTTTACGTCCCACCAACAGCTAAGGTCATACGGAGACGGGACCTCGGTTTAAAGACTCATCCGATAGTCTGGAGAAGCCCGGGATCGAGTCTTCTACTAGTATATCCATGTTCCTTTCTGCTAATATATCCATGTTCCTTTTTTCAGAAATTGCCTACTTAGACCAGTTGGTGAAGAAACAGAAAATTGTTACAGAACCCTTCAAACTGGACCTGAACCTGGCGAATCCTGAATAAGATACAATTTTCCTACATTTAGCTCAGGGGAGATAACTCAAAATAATTTACCTGCACTGATTCTTGAAGCGGCTGTATAATGTTTGCTTTCTAGTTTCAGCACAGGGGTATGTTGCGGAGCACAGCAACCCAGATTTCATTACCGCCTTTGGCTTGTGGCAAGCTAGTCTTTCAATATTTCGGTTGTGTCATAGATATGACTTCATTAGATCAGATCATGGCCAGGCCTAAGATGTACACCTGACTGACAATGTAGCAGTTGCCAGATTCAGATAATTTTTTTTTAGTGTAGACTGATGATCATGAAATAAATTCTAGTCATACCATTTCACTGGTTCAAGATAGGCAGTTGTAAGTGATTGACAAACAAATGTGATGTTGTTAGTGAATGACAAACAAATGTGCAGTTGTATGTGGTTGACAAACAAATGTGCTGTTGTTAGTGATAGGCAGATTGGCAAACAAATATACAGTTGTTAGTGACTGACAAACAAATGTGCAGTTGTTAGTGATTGCAAACAAATGTGCAGTTGGGCAAACAAATGTGCAGTTGTTAGTGATTGACAAACACATGTGCAGTTGTTAGTGATTGACAAACAGATGTGCAGTTGTATGTGATTGACAAACAAATGTGCAGTTGTAAGTGACTGACAAACAAATGTGCAGTTTTAGTGACTGACAAATGTGCAGTTGTTAGTGATTGGCAAACAAATGTGCAGTTGTTAGTGATTGACAAACAAATGTGCTGTTGTTAACGATTGACTAACATTGCGATGTTGTTTGTGATTGACTAACAAATGTGCAGTTGTTAATGACTGACAAATGTGCAGTTGTTAGTGATCGACATACAAATGTGCTGTTGTTAGTGATTTGCAAACAAATATGCAGATGTTAGTGATTGACAAATAAATGTGTTATTGTTAGTGACTGACAAACAGATGCACAGTTGTTAGTGATTGACAAAACAAATGCGCAGTTGTTAGTGATTGGCAAACAATTGCGCAGTTGTTAGTGATTGGCAAAAAAATGTGCAGTTGTTAGTGATTGGCAAACAATTGTGCAGTTGTTAGTGATTGACTTACAAATTTGCAGTTGTTACTGACTGACAAATGTGCTCTTGTTAGTGATTAGCAAAGAAATGTGCTGTTGTTAGTGATTGACAAACAAATGTGCAGTTGTAAGTGATTGGCAAAAAAATGTGCAGTTGTAAGTGATTGACAAACAAATGTGCAGCTGTTAGTGATTGACAAACAAATGTGCAGTTGTTAGTGATTGACAAACAAATGTGCCATTGTTAGTGATTGGCAAACAAATGTGCAGTTGTTAGTGATTGACAAACAAATGTGCTGTTGTTAGTGATTGACAAACAAATGTTCAGTTGTTAGTGATTGACAAACAGATGTGCTGTTGTTAGTGATTAACAATCAAATTTGCAGTTGTTAGTGACTGACAAACAAATGTGCTGTTGTTAATGATTGGCAAACAGATGTGCTGTTGTTAATGATTGGCAAACAGATGTGCAGTTGTATGTGGTTGCACATTTGTTCGTCAATCACTTACAACTGCACATTTGTTTGTCAATCACTAACAACAGCACATTTGTTTGTCAACCACAAACAACTGCACATCTGTTTGTCAATCACAAACACCAGCACAGGGTTTAACATAAACTTTTTTAATAAGTGGACAAGGTGGTCCTGTAACTCTTGGGATACACTGGACCTGATCTGAGTTCAGCTTGACCGTAGTGTAATGAAAATCATACTGAAGTGATAAATGTGCATTAGTTCTGCAGTAATCAGATTATTTCTATTATAATCTAAACAGATGGTAAATCTTCTGCAACAAACTATAAACACAAACTAATTTTATGATAAATGTTTAAAACAGGGATTTAGATAACTTTGGTGGCAGATTTCCAACTGGACCATTCGGACCAGCCAGCCACTGACCTCACTAGATCTGACTAGGTTTCAACTAGACAATGTCCATCTGTCTTGGGTTAATGTCAAACCCTGCAGCACACTTGTTTGCCAATCACTAATAACTGCACATTAGTTTGTTAATCATTAACAACAGCACGTCTTTGTCAATCATTAATAAATGCACATTTATTTATCAACCACTAACAACTGCACATTTTTATCGATCACTAACAACAGTACATTTATTTATCAATCACTAACAACTGCACATTTATGCAGTCGTTAGTGATTGACAAATAAAGGTACTGTGTTTTACTATCTGACTAGTCTGCACAGCCTTGACACTATGCTGTCAGTTATACTGTTTAGCGGCATAATGCTATTGTGGCTGAGCCTTAAATTTTTGCAAGAAGCTGTTTCAGTGCTAGACATGTCCCTTAGTGCAACAAAACTGTATTATTTTAGTCTACTTGTAGAAATGTAGCATAATTTTAATGAAAAGTTTTAAGTTTTTGTAAATGTCAACAAGTTTTTGTTAATGTCAACAAGAGAGCTAGGTACAGATTTTAGCTATTTTCTGCACATTTGGCATACATTTCGTCAATAATAGAGGCTTTAAGCTGCTTTCAGTCAACTCAATATTTTCAACCACATTTGTCAGAATTGGCAAATAACATTTAATTACTGACCAAATTACTTTTCATTGAATGTAAAGCATTTAAATGGCTGTACAATTAAGATCCGACAAGATAATTTAGCAATTCAGTCAGTAATTTGTCCATGTATATTGGATCCCAGATTTTTCTACATTACAGGGAAGATAATTTGACAGGGAAGATAACGCTCCTCTTTACTTTCCTGTTAGCTGAGCCTCTCAAACAGAGGTCTATTCCAAAATGGAAGACGTACCAATCTACAGATAAGGATGAGTTGTAATCCTGTTAAAAAAAGAGAGACACATTATGACAACAAATCCATGTGATGAAGTGCATTCTTTCGTGTCTCCAAAGCTGACAGAGCTTCCATTAACACACCAAAAAATAATACAAATTGTCAACATTTAAATAACACCTGCTTTTATTTAAATGTTGGCAATTTGTGTTATTTTTCTTATTTATATTCCAAACATTGGTTGTGGGTGCTCGTTAGAACCGCCTTAATAAGCAAAGTAATGTATTTCCCTGCAAGCAGTTTTCTTTTAAAGTAGAGTTTTAAGGTGTTTATTAGTTCATTACTGGGACTTGCTAACATGATGAAAACTTTTTTTGACAGTTTTCTCCCATAAACATGTGTCAGGGCTCGAGAAAATATCGGTTTTCCGTTTCTGAACCGAATTTTGCGTCCATAAACCGATTTTGACTTCAGAAGAAGATTAAAAAATAGGTCCATAATTCTATAACATTTTTAAAAAATCGGTTCAAAATTTTTCGCTAAATCATTACCGAAAAAATTCGGCTATAAGGCGATTCGGCTATAGACGGGACCCCTTTTTCAGTTCTTCTAAGGTGGGATTGTGCTTATACTCTTTTATAAGACGGGTCAAATTTTGCCATATCTGTCGGGGCCTATCTGCTACCGCTAGATGCCGTTTTGATGTGAGAAATCGGTCTTTTTGCCTTAGAAAACCCCTCTACTCACCCCTCATTTGGCTTTGTTTATGTCTTAGACATAGTGTGTCTTCGTTTGCTTCACAGACTTCTATTTAATAGACGACAGGGCTGACAAATCCATTTCCCGGCTGTCCGGGACAAGACCGAAATCGCGCCGGGCAGGTGCACTTTGACCTTATGACGCCCCATCGGGCAAGTGCAAAAAAAATCTTCTACAACTGTCAGTCTTTTTGAGCCCTTAAATCTGGTAAAACTAGACCAGTAAGTAAATCACAATAATTAATGCAAACAAACCATCTGTGTATTTATTACGGTTCAAGTATGACACTATTGTTAATCCCTGTTTTATAATTGCCACCCTGCGGTGCGTGTCGATAAGGTGTGAAAGTATGGTCAAGTTTTGTCTCGTATTTGCGTTTATCTGCCAATCATAAAATTTAATCCACAACCAATGTGAAAATGATTTAATCGCTCCTCAGACAATTAGCTACATCTAATGGTAGTTTGTTTTACAAAAATGGACAATTCTACAATCTCATGAATGGTTATGTTTTGGCCCCAAATAGCAGACGCTGGGAGTGAAAAGTCGAATGCTGTTGTTGGTTATTGACACGAAGCTTCTGGGGATAATTCGGGAGCTGTGCAAAGCCCTGGTTTTCTATCCACCTCTATTCACAACTGTTTAGCTATCGAGAAAATATTTTTTACCGGTTCCTAACGTTTTTTTTTAATGAACGAGATACACACAATGACATTAAACACGTGTTGGGGTGCTGGCGTTGGATGACGTCATTTACCGATCGCGTGCTGAAAAATGGTAGCATCGGTTTGTGGGCGGCGATTTATATCAATTCAAAAATCATTGATCGGCATTTTCCGTATGTCTGGTCTTCGCCGGACATTGCCGGAAAAAAACATGCAGTCCATGACCTCGGCTATAAGACGGGGTCAATTTTTTCGGGCTCATTTTGGAGGGAAAAATCCTCGTCTTATAGCCGAATTTTTACGGTATGTTGTAATAACAAGCTGACCGTTTGCCACTGATAATCCAAGCATGTATACAAAAAACGCCTACAGCACATGGTGTTAGACTGGATCATTATCTTACAACGTCCCTGTCAACCATGTATTTTTTTGTGGAAAAATGTCAATTTAAAGGCGATAAAATGCAATTTAAAGTGGTCATATGACAAACAGAACCTTACACTCGTGGTCATTTCAAATGAAATTTATGAAACTCGCCGTGGTCATTTCAAATGAAATATGAAACTCGCCGAAGGCTCGTTTCATATTTTTCATATGAAATGACCACTCATGTAAGGTTCCTCTATTTCATGCACAGTCTATTTTATGCTCCCTTTTTAATTGCACATTAAGTTTTTCATGCACCCTCGAAAATTGTTATTCGCTTGCAGAGGCAAGCTGTCAGAAATTTGGTATTTCTAGTTCAGGCTATGACTTCTTTTGGAGTTTCCGCCCCCGCCCATCGGGGCTTGAAGAAATATATGGGCTGCATGATGCTTCAACACAGAGCTGAAACCGACCAGCACACGAGTACATGTATTGGTAAACCGCTTAGAGGATCTAAGCCTGCCCAGGCAAAGCGGTGCGAGTCAGCCCGTCCATGCTTATAAACCCTGGTTTCATCGGGTGGCAGGGCTTGAGATGTCATTTCATCTCAATGTCGGGTAAAAGTCCCACAAAATTGGAAGCAACGTCTCCAAAATGGCATTTATAGTGTTGACGGGGACGTTAAACCTGAACTCAAACAAATCTTTTGGATTTTGTTTTTGTTCTGCAGAATATCACATCTTTTAACCCCCATTAATGAAGCCTGCTTAGCTAAAATGGGCATGTTCTAGTTTCTGGCCTGGCCTGGCCTGGTCTGGCCTCCCTTGACCTAATAAATTCCTATGGCATAATACTTCCGGCAAAACCAGGCCGGACTAGACATCCAAAGATTGAATTGTCAAGAATTGTCACAGTAATTTTCATTAAAGCGACTCCAACGTTATCATCACGTTAACAAGTCCGTGAAATGAAGACCCAGCTATACCCCACTTCATATTGAGAAAACTGGGGATTACGGGGGTATACATTGTTTTTCTCATTTTTGCTCCAAAACATAGGTTGTGGGTACTCGTTGGAACCGCCTAACGAGCACCCACAACCTATGTTTGCAGTATTTAATTGAAAAATATCACGGATTTTCTTCAGAAAAGTAGCCATTTTGGAGATGTGAAAAATGCACTTTATAGGGTGTAATACCGCAATGTGATCCCCAAATTAACTGACTTTCTACCCGGCAGACACATGTCGCTAGGGCAACGTCAAATCAACGTCATGACATTGTACTGACGTTGATTTGACGTTGCATAAACGTCATGACCTTGTACCGACGTTGATGTGACGTCACAAATCTATCATGTGCCTGCCTTGTATGTGTATTATGTTTCAGCTGGCATTTACAAAGGAAAAATGATGGAAGGTTCCAACCCTATGTTTCCTACAGACTTGGACACCTAAACATAGCAAACAGGGTAGACAGGTTTGAACCTTGTCATCAGGATCTATGCCGTTTGTCAAAACTTTTATTCTATCCATCACGTGAAATGAAACCCACCCCCACAAAACCCCACTTTATATAGAGAAAACAAAACCCCACTTTATATAGAGAAAACTGGGGTTTACGGGGGTATACATTATTTTTATTTATTTCTTGTTTGATTAGTGGTTTAACGTCCTCATCAACAATGTTTAGGTCATTTTAGAGACGTTGCTTCCAATTTTGAAGGACTTTTACCCGACACTGAGATGAAATGACACCTCAAGCCCATCGCCCAATGAAGCAAATACAGTTTATAAGCATGGTATCAGGCCGACTCGCGTCGCTTTGCCTGGTCAGGCTTAGATCCTCTTAGCGGTTTACCAGTACTCATGTTTCAACTCTGCGTGGAAGCACCATGCAGCCCATCTATTTCTTCAAGCCCTGATGGGCAGGGCCGTTTGCTTATTTCTGCTCCAAGACATAGGTTCTGGGCACTCGTAATTTCTTGATTGTTTGATTAGTGGTTTAACGGCCTCGTCAAAAATGTATAGGTCATTTTGGAGACGTTGTTTCCAATTTTGTGGGACTTTTACCCGACACTGAGATGAAATGACATCTCAAGTCCTGTCGCACAATGAAACCAAAATATTTTATATGCATTGGATGGTCTGACTCGCTACAGCTTGCCCTGTCGCCCAATGAAGCAAATAGAGTTTATAAGCATGGACGGCCCGAATCGCACCGCTTTGCCTGGGCAGGCTTAGATCCTCTAAGCGGTTTACCAGCACTCGTGTGCGATCGGTTTCAGCTCTGCGTGGAAGCATCATGCAGCCCATCTATTTCTTCAAGCCACGATGGGCGGGGCCGTTTGCATATTTCTGCTCCAAGTTTGAATTTTCTTAACGCCCCCTCAACTGCGTCCGATATGCATCTAGTCATTGACTTTTCAATTGTCAGTGCAATTGTTTTTTCAATGCCCGGTTTCAAGGATTTTAGGAGTGCCGGGGCAACTTCTTGAACGGTATCAGGATCCTGGAACCCCTTCCTAATTAGCTCTGGCAGTAAATATGCTTTCTTTGGATCTGACTCTTCATGAAGATCAGGAAGTGAGCCCCTTCGTCGTAGCCGTGGTTGAAGGGCTTCATGTTCCGGTGACAACACCGCCGCCTTTCGCTTATCGGTCGTCTTGTCAGCTGCTTGCTTCTTGGATTCTAAGGACATATTTATTCCAAAGCAGGATACTGAGTGTGTTCTGTCTAAAGTCTGAAGTCTGAATTCAACTGTTCAATTGTTAAACTGTTCAATTGTTTACCTGTTCATATCAACACAACTGAGTCTATTAAGCCATAATACATGCGTCTACACACAAATGTACCTGTGTTCTTACACACACTGGCTATTGACCAAAACTGCTCAGGTGGAAAATTCGCGAAAACATGTGACCATGGCATAACATGTCAAATATCTCAATTTTCCTTTCCTCAAAAGTCAATTTATTAAAGCTATCGAATTCAATTCACAATGAAGAGCAACATGCTGCAATTCTATCCTTGTAATTTTTTTAGAAAACCACTATAAAATCTAAATCTAATGTCCACCACAATAAAACATGCTCACACTTCCACCATACCTCAATTTCCAAATTTGTGAGTAATTGATACCTGTAAACGTCACTGTCAATATCGTCAAAATAAAATGATTCAATGTAATTTCAACGTTGCAAGAGAGAGAGAGAGAGAGAGAGAGAGAGAGAGAGAGAGAGAGAGAGAGAGAGAGAGAGCTGATTTCACCCTGCAAATGATGCCCTCTAGTTTATTGACACTCTTCTTATACCAGTACGAAGATGTGTGTTGTAGGACGAGTACCCACATTGTACATGTACTATTATTATTATTTTTTTTTTTATCATACCTGTTTTTTATATAAAAAATGGTATACTTTTTCAGCAGGTGTTCGTCCGTCCGTCCGTCTGACCGTCCATCATTTCACTTTTTGTGAATGCAGCTTTTTCCTATTTCTTGACGTATGGTTGCAAAACTTGACACAAATATAACTTCAGAGCAGTGCTGGTGTTCCCTTCTAGCAATCTCTCTCGCAACTTCGTTTCGGCGCGAGGGTTTGGGATGAAGAGACGCCAGTAGAGTGGGCAGTGGGAGGTTCCAGGTGATTTTTTTTTTTTTTGCCATTTAGTATATAAGGCTCATTTGGTTCAATTGCAGTTGCACTACGTGCAAACAGTGTAGACCTTCATCAGATGATGCTTTGCACATGGTCTGATGGGGCCCTGCAATGTCACTCAGTAATAAGCAATAAGACATTATAAAATAACTAGCTTCAATCATCTATACCTGGAAACTTTGTAACTCCCCGCACCGCTGTCATTCAATACAAATGATGAGTTTTGGTCAGTAAAAGTTAACGTTTTTCAGTTATGTCAATTGGCAGAGCTGTATTGTTAATTTGACACGCAAATCTCTATGGGAGAAAACCCAGATAGAAAAATGCATCAGACCACCAACACGATCTTTCTGACTCTTCTCCAAACGAGAAGGGGTATTACATTTACTACTTGAAAAAATAAGTATAAGCAACTTTACCACGCTTATGTTAACCGGTTTTCGCTCTCCAAAGAACAGAGCATCATCGCTTTGTCATTAAGTTGACCGAGCAAGCATTTTATTGCTGTCCACACATACAGTCGCATTTTTCTGCAACTTTTTTTTTTTTTCCCCCGAGTGCTCCGGTTTTCGCCAACCTCCATTTATTGATTGATGATTCAGCATGCCGCTGAAAACACAGTATGCTTCGCATACCGTGATTTTATATTGTACCACTTTTGAAACACATGTACATTCGAATTTCGATGGCTCGGGCACCGATGGTTCTTTTACCAGATCTAATCAAAAGTTTGGGGAAAACTCCCAGTTGCATATACTTATATCACTATTTCTGTGATGATTTGGGTAATTTGTGCGTGCTTAGAGTGTTACTTTGGCAATATTAACCACTATCCATAAATTCCACATTTATGATTATCATTACAGAGTTGTCTGTAATCGATCAATTCATATTGTGGGGGTGCCTAATATAGCTGGGTGGGTGGCAAACAGGGCAGCCCAGATGAGACCTCTCGATCAGCGACATCTCATCTGGGTCTGCACTGTTTGCAGCAAACCGTTCGTCTGCAAATACATATTGTTGTAAAGTACATCATATAGTAAGTGTCACACTCAGACGTAAAATTATGATAAAATCTTTACTGAATACTATAATTGAATTTCGACCGAAATGACAAGTCTTAACAACCGATTATCTTGTCAGCTCCGAGTAGCCAGCACAAATGTGTGTGTAGTTGGGATGATTCTGAAGAGTGCAGCAACGGACAAAAATTATGGGCCCATAGGTCTTCGAGCCACTGAAGTTCAAATGTAATTGTTTTTTATATCCCACCACGATATCTCAAAAAAAAAATTTTTTTTGTCTGTTTTTTTGTATGTGTTCGTTCATGGAACACTTCCTTTTTTCTTGTATTTGTTTATACGTACATGTTAATATGTTGCTTGTAGGTTATGAACGTAAGGAGAAACTCATATCAAGTAAAACTGTTTATCTACATGGAATATGTCTGTCAAAACTACTGCAGCCGACATTAACAAAACATTACTATTTACACCCAAATGGGGATTGACGTACTAACATACAGGGCAGCAGTAGGGTTATTTTACACTGCTACGCATAGGAGGATCGCATTTCCAAGATTCTTTATGCCTCTCAGCATACTGTGTAAGAACAACATTTATTTTGCTCATTTTGCGTCTGTTTCTTAAAAATGATGAATATGCAGCGTATAAAATATTACTATTACTTTTTATACCCCCGGCATACGGAGTATGCCATGGGGGTATATAGTTTTCGTCTTTTCTGTGTGTGTGTGTGTGTAAACTTTTTTTTGTGTCAAAGATTTCTCAGGAACTACTATACCTAGAAACTTGAAATTTGGTACAAACAACATGCATAACTAGTTGTATTGTGGGAAAGAAAATTGGGGCTGTGGGGCCAGGTTCTTTAGAGTTATTCCCCTTTGTTATATTTGCTACTGAGATGTGCATTTTGTGACTTACCTTAAATTTTGTGTCAAAGATTTCTCAAGATCTACTGTACCTAGAAACTTGAAATTTGGTACAAGCAACATGCATAACTAGTTGTATTGTGGGAAAGAAAATTGGGGCTGTGGGGCCAGGTTCTTTAGAGTTATTCCCCTTTGTTATATTTGCTACTGAGATGTGTATTTTGTGAGTTACCTTAAATTTTGTGTCAAAGATTTCTCAGGAACTACTGTACCTAGAAACTTGAAATTTGGTACAAACAACATGCATAACTAGTTGTATTGTGGGAAAGAAAATTGGGGCTGTGGGGCCAGGTTCTTTAGAGTTATTCCCCTTTGTTATATTTTTTTTATAAAATTTTGTCAGCAAGATATCTCAAAAACTATTGGAGCTAGAGCCTTGAAAGTTGGTGAATAGATTGGTGGTGATGAGTAGATGAACTGATTAACTTTTGACAAAATTCCGAAAAATACTTTGTGAGTTATGGCCCTTTGTCATTTTGGTAATTTGTGCCATTGTACTGTATGGTAAAAGTGATGCATAGCATAACTTTAGATCCGTGTATGCTAGGGTTCTACAAACAACATGCATAACTAGTTGTATTGTGGGAAAGAAAATTGGGGCTGTGGGGCCAGGTTCTTTAGAGTTATTCCCCTTTGTTATATTTTTTTTATAAAATTTTGTCAGCAAGATATCTCAAAAACTATTGGAGCTAGATCCTTGAAAGTTGGTGAATAGATTGGTGGTGATGAGTAGATGAACTGATTAACTTTTAATTGGAAGAGAAATAGCCTTTGTTCTAAAAAGACTAAACAGACAACTTGTGATACTGACATTTCAAACATCTGTTCAAGATCTCATTAGTTATCAGGTGAGTTATTTAGATGTAATGGTATTCTCCTTACTTTTGCAAGATTAATTCTGTGTTCATAATAGGTTTTTGTCAAACTTGATGGCTTTGAATTGCCAGAAAGTTACCGATGGCTTTGGCCGGGGGTATTAGTGAGCATATGCTCACTTGATAGTCTAGTTTGTATGGATGTTGAATTAAATCCAGGCCCTGGTAGGGAAGACATTAAATCTTTAGATATCTTTCACTTAAATACGAGAAGCATTCGTAACAAAATTGAATATTTAAATGATCTAGTCGACGATTTTCACATTCTTTGTTTTACTGAAACACATTTAGATAACAACATAGACTCTACTTCTCTCAAGTTTCAAGGCTTTGATCTGCCCATACGTAAAGATCGGTCACACTCTGGTGGTGGTGTTATGGTATACATGTCTAGTTTGTTAAAATATAATCATCGCGAAGATTTAGAAACTCAAAGGCTGGAAACAATCTGGGTTGAGGTAAATTTGAAGTCTTTTAATGTTCTAGTATGTTGCTTCTATCGCAGCGATTACGTGTCGACACAGTCTTTCTTTATCTCTGAGTTACAGGGCAGCATAGAAACTGCTCTAGACGAGACGCCTTGTGTACTCCTTGCTGGTGACATAAATATAGATTGTTTATCCCTTTCAAATGTACAACTAAAAGACTGTATATCTATGTTTAACCTCACAAATGTCATTACGGAACCCACACGAATTACTCGCAACTCGTCAACTTTAATTGATCCTATTTTTGTAAGTGATACATGCTTTTTATTAGACTCTGGAACGATTCCAATAAGTGAGGAAATAAGTGATCATAAAGCTACTTATATCAGTCTTAAAATACCTTTATCCCTCTCTCAGTGCTATTACAGGGATGTTTGGAATTACAACAATGCAAATTATGACTATTTAAATGCCCTTATACGACAACATGATTGGAACTCAGAAATAAATTCAACATTATCCGTTGATGAATGTTGTGAAAATTTTACAAGTACCTTTCTTAACTTTTGTAAAGAATGTATCCCGTGTAAAAAAGTACTTATACGACCTAATGATAAACCCTGGTTCACATAAGAATTAAGATATAATATCGTTTGCGAAATAGGCTTCGAAAAAAAGCACTTCAAACAAATATGGCCACGGATTTACACCGGTATAAACAACAGCGAAACCACGTTAACAACATGAAAAAATATGCAAAAGAGAACTATAACAATAATTTAGAGGAAATAATTTCGAATAATGACAGGGGCAACAAAACATTTTGGCAAATCATGGGGCGATTTATGGGAAAGGGTAATGGAGACTCAGTAATCCCACCTTTACAAAGACCTGATCATTCTTATGCATTTACGGATTTAGAGAAAGCTACAACCTTAAATGATTACTTTTGCTCGATTTCATCTGTTGATGATAGCAACACCGAACTACCACCTTTTGAAAATAGAGCAAATAACCACTTAGAAGGTATAAATATTACAGAGTCAGAAATAAAAGACATACTAACCTTACTAAAAGTTAATAAGGCATGTGGCCCAGATGGTATAAGTCATAGAATGTTGAAATATACCTGTACAACAATAGCTATTCCCTTGTGTAAACTATTCAATTTATCGTTAGAACAAGGGACATATCCACGAACATGGAAATCGGCAATCGTTATGCCAGTATTCAAAAAAGGTGAAAAATCCGAAACCTGCAATTATAGACCTATTTCATTGATAAGTTGTGTTGGTAAATCCTTTGAAAGAGTAGTGTTTAAACATATTTATAACCATTTAACTTCAAATGCTCTTATATACAAATACCAGTCCGGCTTTTTACCAGGACACTCTACAGTACACCACCTAATTGAAGTAGTGCATCGTACGTGTTTGGCTCTCGAAAATCATAAAATCAACTGTCAAGTATTTTGCGATATTTCGAAAGCTTTTGATAGAGTTTGGCACCGTGGTTTAATATTGAAATTAGAAAAATATGGAATAAGTAGAAATCTTCTCGCCTGGTTTAAAAATTATCTTCATATGAGGCATCAAAAGGTCTCTATAAACAATACATGCTCCACATACAAGTACATCACAGCAGGTGTTCCTCAAGGCTCGGTGCTTGGACCGATGTTGTTCCTTATATACATCAATGATATATCAGAGACACTGACAGGGTCAGCCCGCCTATTTGCTGACGATACCTCACTTAGTTTTCCTTCTGCAGATCCTGCTGAAATAGAAACCGTTCTGAATGAAGACTTAAGCAAACTTAGTGGTTGGGCCAATACTTGGTTAGTAATATTTAATGCATCAAAAACAGAAGTGATGATCACATCGAATTTTCATTTCGACTATGACATCCAACTTGTAATGGATAATACTATTTTAAAAATTGTAGAAACTCACAGGCATTTAGGAATAACTTTAGCTTCAAATAACAAATGGTCTGCTCACATTGATTCAATAATTCAGTCTGCTGCAAAACAAGTATCATTCCTAAGAAAATTGAAGTACAGATTTTCAAAAGAAACTCTAAATAAAGTATACTGTGTATACATAAGACCTCTATTGGAATATGCAAGTGAAGTTTGGGATGGGTGCAATCAGACAGAAGCTGATAGACTAGAACAAGTGCAGTTAAATGCTGCTAGAATTGTAACAGGCCTACCTATCTTCTCTTCGAGAAATTCGTTATATTATGAAACAGGCTGGGACACTCTGGCAGAAAGAAGGAAAAATAAGAAATTAAGCTTAATGTATAAGATTGTCCATAATGAAGCCCCAACTTACTTATCAGATCTTCTTCCACTTCGCGTATATGAAACTTCAAATTATAATCTTCGTAACAACCAAGATTACCAAATACCCTACACAAGACTTTGCTCATATGATTCGTCCTTTTTTCCCTCAACATTACGCCTATGGAACGATTTAGATATGAGAATTCGAACTTCTAGTACAGTGTCCGAGTTTAAATCGAAATGTAGAAACCTGAATGACAAAGCATGCGAATATTTAGGTATCGGTGATAGAAAATTTAACATTATTCTAACAAGAATTCGCCATAATTGCAGCATTTTATCTGCAGATCTACATAGGGTTAACATAGCACCATCTCCCGCATGCAGATGTGGTGCAATAATTGAAAATGCTCAACACTTTTTCTTCGAATGTAGACTTTACGAACCACAACGACAAAACCTTGAACGATTTTTGAGCTTCATTTCTGCTCTAACCTTTAATAGACACAATACTGTACGGAAATACAATGTTTGATGTTCAGACTAACAAAAATATAATAACTGAGGTATTAGCGTACATCCGAGATACCCATAGATTTGACTAAGCGATGCTTCATGTAGTTATATTTTTATTCCATGTGATGGAAATCAAACCTTTGAAAGCCAGAATTGTCATAATTCGCCTTCGTTCATGGCCTACAAGCAAACAAAATGTTACGTTCACATTTATTATAAAATGTTTCATACTTACCACTGTACCATTTGAAATAGTTTGTAAACTATTGGGGAGAGGACTATCTAATGTTGTATAACTTGTGTCCAATCCCATTGTTATAAAATGCAATAAAATATGTTTAATCTAATCTAATCTTACAAGGTGAAAATCGGACAAGTCCACGTCGGGTTCTTTGATCTTATCACAGCGAAATTTGACCCCTGTGTCAACATTATTAAACCATGAACACTGGCCTCAGGCGTTATCTGCAAGCTGGCAAGGTGAGAAAATAAGGTCAATCAATGCAGGACAGATGCTAGTTTGTTTACACAAGTCATTAATTTATGGCTTACTATAGAACCGGTATTTGAATATAATTTTTTTTTCACAGGGCGCAATTTTCAATACACACCTGTCATGTCTGAGCATTGCGTGTTATGCCTTCGAGGGTAAATGCCTTATTTTACCCATTCTAAACGATATTCTTATTTAAGAAATACGCTTCATTGAAAGCAATAACATAAACCATGTGTCACACACACTGTGTGTATTACGCCCTTGAATGAATTAAAATGAAACCGCATGACGTGATTTTCCGATCATGTGGCTTCAATATCGTTCGCCATTTGTAGACAAAGCGATTTGTTTCAGGCTTGTGTAATCGTGAAATATGTATTTATATTCTTTAAAACCCGGTTCGGCCATGTAAGATTTTCAATGACTTGTTCGGCCATGTTTTTATTCGAGATCAAAGAAATGTTTTTCGATTTTTTAACCCGTTCAAAGCGATTTTTTTTAGAAATACGCTCTATTGAAATCAATGACATAAAACAGGTGTGGGTGTTACGTCCTTGACTGAATAATGTGTATCGTGTAAACGGAAACGTATGACGTCATTTTCGGACCGTGTGGCTGCAAAATCGGTCGCCATTTGTAAACAAAGCAATTTGGGCAAAATAAAATGCGTGAAATAAGAGAAATATTTTAAAGGTTTAAATAGTGACCATCGAACTGGTCTTTGACTGCCCCACGTCAGTTGTTTCCCTTTAGCGGTCTTCAGGTTCTGAGTGACCCGGATATTGGGAAAATGAAAGTAGATGAAATCTGGCGTAGAAAATGAAAGTGTATGAAATCTGAACGATGTGAGCAATAATTGCTGTTTATAATCGAGATACTGGTGCTCATATCCGTTGACAAGTGTAAGAGCAACATTGGTTTGTCATTCGTTACGCTAATAACACATTTTTAAATTGCAAATTGCCAAGGACGTTTACGGAAATTACCGAAACCGATCGGCAATTTCAGTAATTTTTGGCGAAATCTGGCTGGACCGATTTGGATTCTTCAGTTTCTCGAGTCCTGACGTGTGTAAATGGCTTTTTATTCCCAAGTTCTAGTGTTCATGCATTTATATTGTTAAATGATTTTCATTTTATAGATGATTTCCAGCAGGGCTCGAGAAAATGCCGGTTTTCCGGTTCTGGACCGAATTTGCCTACCATAAACCGATTTTGACTTCAGAAGAAAATTAAAAAATCGGTCCATAATTCTACAACATTTAAAAAAAATCGGTTCGAAAATTTTCGCTAAATCATTATGTTGTAAAAACAGGCTGACCTTTTGCCACTGATAATCCAAGCATGTATACAAACGCCGCCTACAGCACAAAGTGTTAGACCAGTTCATTATCTAACTAGGTGAAAATCGGACAAGTCCACGTCAGGTTCTTTGATCTTATCGCAGCGAAATTTGACCCGGGTGTCAAAATTATTAATCCGTGAACACTGGCCTCAGGCGTAACGGCAAACTGGCAAGGTGAGAAAATTAGGTAAATCAATGCAGGACATACGCTAGTTTGTTTACACAAGTCATTAATTTATGGCTTACTATAGAGCTGGTATTTGAATATATATATATATTTTTTTTCACAGGGCACAATTTTCAATACACACCTGTCATGTCTGAACAGTGTGTGTTATGCCTTTGAGGGAAAATGCCTTATTTCACCCATTCTAAACGATATTTTTATTTAAGAAATACGCTCCATTGAAACCAATAACATAAACCGAGTGTGTGTAACGCCCTTGAATGAATTAAATGAAACCGCATGACGTGATTTTCCGATCACGTGGCTTCAATATGTGTCACAATTTGTAGACAAAGCGATTTGTTTCAGGCTTGTGTAGTCGTAAAATATGTATATTCTTTAAAACTCGGTTCGGCCGTGTAAGATTTTTAATGACTCTGGTTCGAGAGTAAAGAAATGTTTTTCGATTTTTTAACCCGTTCAAAACGATTTTTTTAGAAATACGCTCTATTAAATTCAATGACATAAAACAGGTGTGTGTGTTAAGACCTTGACTGCATTAATGTGTATTGTGTAAACGGAAACCGTATGACGTCATTTACCGACCACGTGGCTGCCATATCGGTCGCCATTTGTAAACAAAGCAATTTGGGCAAAATAAAATGCGTGAAATAAGAAAAATATTTTAAAGGTTTTAAAAAGGAAAAAAAAAAAATACAGTGACCATCGAACTAGTCTTTGACTGTCCCATGTAGGTTGTTTCCCTTTAGCGGTCTTCAGGTTCTGAGTGACCCGGATATTGGGAAAATGAAAGTAGATGAAACCTGGCGTAGAAAATGAAAGTAGATGAAATATGGACAATGTGAGCAATAATTGCTGTTTATAATCCAGATACTGGTGCTCATATCCGTTGACAAGTCTAAGAGCAACATCGGTATGTCATTCGTTACGCTAAAAATACATTTTGAAATCGCAAATCTCCAATGGCATTTACGGAAATTACCGAAACCGATCGGCAATTTCCGTAATTTTTGGCGAAATCTGGCTGGACCGATTTTGATTCTTCAGTTTCTCGAGCCCTGATTTCCAGGTATTAATTTTATTGGGTCATTCTCGCCCATATATTTTGTTAGTAGATACGTTCATGCATTTATTTTGTTAGTTGATTAAAAGGTTCTTCTTGCATTTATTTTGTTAGTTGTTTTCGTTTTCTTTTGTATTCAATGCAACCTGTGTTAGCAAGCACCTCAGGGATGATCAAAATGTGCTTGCTTAAGACAGGTGCTTGCTTAATACAGGTGAATTTTAATGCACTTGCCTTCTTCGGGAACTAAATGCATGCTTGCTTAAGACAGGTTGCTTGCTAAATAGAGATGGCCACTATGACATGTTTGACTATACTGCCATTTGCCCAGGCAGGTTTTCTTGGGAAGAAACCAGTTATTAGCAATGCGGATTAAGAATCTTGCTTAAAGACACAACAAGACTTGGTGCTCCCGGGATTAACCCCCAGTCTGAAGCTTTACCACTGCACCACAGCACTTCACCAGTTGATTAACCCATTGTATACTGGTGGATTCTTCCATTGCTATATTTTGGACAAGTCCATTTGTCATATAAGGGGTGTTGGGCCTAATTTTTTCCTTTTTATTCTATTTTTGACAGAAAATCTGTTAGCAAATAGTGCAGGCCCTGATCAGATGCCACATTCTGTTGGGGGTTGCACTGTTTGCCAAGGTACCCATTTAAGGGTTTCCCCACATGCAATGTCTTAAAAACTTTTAAGATGAGACTGGGAGTTCCCAGTGTTGTTTGTGTCTGCTATGAGATTTCCTATACAGGAGAGCTGTAAAAGAAGTCTGTGCAAGTAATTATCAGATACCCGTTACATACAGTTCACCATTTAAGGCATTATGATAACACATCTGTGCGACAGTGTGTATTCTTTCATGTCTCCAAAATGGTTTTTAGAAGCCCCCATGGTGTAGTGGTTAGGCTACTCACCTTGTAAACCAGAGGGTCGCAAGATCGATCCCGGGCTTCTCCAGACTTTCGGATGAGTCTTTAAACCAATGTTCTGTCTCTGTATGACCTTAGCTGTCGGTGAGACGTAAAACTCAAACACTCACCCACTTACTCCAAAATGGTTAATTTTCTTATGAAAATTTGTGATATTTTTCCTATTTTTACTCAGAACATAGATAGTGGACGCTATTTAGAAATGCCTCATTGATATGGTTCTAACAAGGTCTGTGCAAAAATAAGAAAAATAACCAGTGCTTCAGCTGAAGTGCACGACCCGCCAGATGCTTTTAGCTTTATGAGTGTTACCAAATATGGGTATGGCGGCCATTTTGGTCATGTGACCTGGACCTAAAACGGTTCCCCCAATAAATGCGCCTTATCGTAAGGAGCAAAAATATATCTTATACTTTAGAACTGTATTCTGAATCGTTTGCAAGATAAAATGCATTCTTTCTTTTCCAATACAAAAGCATATGTGTCAAAGTTTGACCTAGGCACAAAGAAGGTCAAGGTCAACCCAGGGTAACCATTTTAGCAATTTATGATGGGCCTACGTCCCAGATGCTATTTATCAAGTTTCGTGGAAATCTGCCCAGTGGTTCTGGAGAAGACTATTTTTGAAGGGTTTTTACCATATATGGCTTGGCGGCCATTTTGGTCATGTGACCTGGACCCCATGAGCAAATTTTGGTTTCCCCCATCCCATAGAGGCTCCATATGAAATTTGTCTCATTGATATCTATCAGTATGCCAAAAATTGTTTAAATATTCCAAGCGGTTAAGTCACTATCACCAATTTTCACAAACGGGTTACGGACAGACAGACAGACCATATATGGCTTGGCGGCCATTTTGGTCATGTGACCTGGACCCCATGAGCAAATTTTGGTTCCCCCCATCCCATAGAGGCTCCATATGAAATTGGACTTTAATCGGCACAACAGTTTCCGAGGAGAAGCAGTTCGAAAATTTTCACATTTTTCGCCTCGGCGAGTCTATACTAAATGGAATGTAATATTTCGCAAGTTCATTGGTTAGATCTCATTAATATCTATCAGTATGCCAAAAATTGTTTAAATATTTCAAGGGGTTAAGTCACTATCACCAATTTTCACAAACAGGTTATGGACTGACAGACAGACTGACAGATTGACATTAGTGTTAGTGATTGACAAACACATTAGCCCATTTTGTACCAGAAACGAAAAAAGGGGTATTTGGCAAACAGTGCAGGCCCGACGTGGTGTCTGATCAGGGCCTACACTGTTTGCAAAAAGTTCAGGCATTTTCCTAATAAATTTTGAAAAAACCCAGCCTGTCACCCCTAAATTTTGAAATAGACTTGTGCTATATATGAGGAGGAAGATTCCATTTGGTACAAGAGGGGTTAAGTAGGGTTTACAGGGGTCTTCATTTTGAAGACTTGTTGACATGATTGGGACTGCTTACATTTGGCATATTTTGACATTCTTTGGAAGGAGTACACCTTTTGGGACTCCTAGTTTGCTTTCCCATAAATAATGTCATATATATAGATAGTGGGGGTACGGCGACATATTCGTTGTCCGTCAGCACGGACAATGAATATATCACCAATTTGAGCATAATACATATATATTGCACATATATTCTGCAGTATTATCACTAACTCTGTTCGTTGAAACAATCGATTGATGATTACACTGTAATCGGTGATATATTTGTCTATATATCAATTACATGTAATCCATTTTGTTGAGACTTTTTATTGATGATTACGCGTAATCCATCCTACTCATCAGGACCCCATTTTCGTTTTATTCTGCAGTATTACCGCAGAACTAACACTCTATCCTATTCAATCTTGCAATTTCCTGCCTCCAAGGCTTTATTTTGTCTATATATCCATGCTTTTTTCTGACATTTTCTCCACCACATTTATCACAAATTTGATATTTCGCTGTAGTACCGTTACCACATTGTAGACATTGCACTACTTTACTTTTGTTATGTTTCATAATGTGATTATGAGCTTTACAATAGATAGAATTTTTTACTGATTTGTTTTTACATGGTTTATTTGAACCTAACGGCAACATAGCACATTTATTTTGCATACTTTGTGTTTCTATACTCATTTTTTATTTTATATTAAAAAAATATTTTTTTAGTTAAAAGAAAAAGAAACATGAGTGCTGTACAGAGACTATTACAATTACACAGCGAAGGAAGAATTAGTGATGAAGCTTTAGATAAAGCTCTTAAATCTTTAGAACAGAAGAGTGATGCACCACAACAAACTTCTACATTAGATAATCTGCGCAAAAGACGTAGAGATAAAAAGATAAGAAAACGACAGCAACAAAATGCTGTTAAAACAAGTGAAAAAATTAATGATGAAGATATAGATGATGATACTAAAGAAGAGAAAAATGCTCTGAAACTGGTTGATAAACCATTATGCAATTACTTCAAAGCGTATGAAATAGATGCTCATAAATATAAAGACCCAAATATTTTGTTTAATGATAAACAATCTATCATCTTAGACCAAATCAGGAAAGACATAAAAGAATACAATGGTATTAAATTTTCAATAGGATTATCTCTAAAATTCTTTAAAGATGAACTTGATGGCGAAAGAAAAGAAGTTAACGCTGCATCACACGGAGAACAATGTGCAGTTCTTAATGAAAATAATTTAGATGAACACTATAACAAACAAACAGCTTATTTACAAACATGGATTGAAAAATTCACAAATACCGCAACAGGTTTAGAAATTGACCACTGTATCAAACTCTATCTCAACATAGCAAAATATGAACCACTCAAAGGTTCTTCATATATTCCTCTTCCAAAAGTAATAGCAAACAAACAAGCAATAATTAATATGAAGAACAATGATAATAAATGTTTAGAATGGGCATTGAAATCTGCTCTATATCCAGCAAAAAACCACTTGAATAATGTATATAGTTATACAAAATGTCCTAATCTGAATATGGAAGGAATTGACTTTCCCACACCAATCTCACAAATACCAAAAGTTGAGAAACAAAACAATATAGCAATCAATGTTTATGGATATACAATCACAAAAAAGACAGAGAAACTTACTGTATTTCCATATCATATTTCAAATCAATCAAATGATAAAGAAAGAATTAACCTGCTTTTGATAACAGAAGTTGAAGAGGAAATTGATGATAATGAAGAAGGAGAAATAGATGAAAATTATAATCCAGATGAAAAAACACCAAAGGAAACAAAATATCACTACTGTTTTATTAAAAACCTTAATAGATTACTTTACAATCAGAACAATAAACACAAAGATAAAACACATTTCTGTGATAGATGTCTTCACGGTTTTACAAGAGAAGACCTACTAATCAAACACAAAGAAGACTGTGAAGGCATAAATAAATCTCCAATGCGAATAGAAATGCCCTCAAACGGTACTATCAAGTTTAAAAACCATCAAAATCAAATGCCCGTTCCATATGTCATTTATGCCGACTTTGAAAGTATAATCAAACCTAAAACAGAACAAAAAGGAGATAAATCAGAAATAACAAGTGAACACGAAGCTTGTGGATTTGGTTATCAAGTTGTCAGATATGATGGTCAAGTTGAAAAACCTGTTATCTACAGAGGTAAAGATGTTGTTGAAGTATTTTTGAATCACTTAAAATGTGAGGTTAGCAATATCAATAACATCTTTGCTCACCCCAAACCATTAACAGAGCAAAACACTGAAGACTATGAAAATGCCACCAAATGTTGGATATGCGAACAAGAAATAGGAAATAACAAAAACAACCCAAAAGTAAAAGACCACTGTCATTTCACAGGAGAATATAGAGGACCAGCACACAAATCCTGTAATCTCAAACTTGCAATCAAACCAAATAAAACCAAAATTCCAGTTATCTTCCACAACTTAAAAGGTTATGATAGCCATCTAATAATGCAGAAAATACACAAAGCAAGTGGAAACATTACTTGTATTGCAAATAATTCAGAGAAATTCATCTCATTCAGTATTGGACAACTGAAATTCTTAGACAGTTTTCAATTTATGGCTTCCTCTCTTGAAAAGTTGGTAGATGGAGCAATTGGTGTAAAGACAGAATGTGAAAAATGTAAAGGTACAGAAGAAATAAACATCAATGAAAATTGGTTATTAACAGCAAAATGTAAAAAATGTCACAATACAAGATATAAAAAACTCAACAAATCAGACTTACCATTAACTGTAAAACATACAACTAACTCACATCTTCTTGCTCGTAAAGGTATCTATCCATATGAATACATTGATAGTTTTGATAGATTTGATGAAACACAACTACCACCCATAGACAAATTCTACAGCAGTCTTACAGATGAAAGTATCAAACAAAAAGACTATGAACACGCTCAAAAAGTATGGAAACAATTTAACTGTAAAACACTTGGTGATTATCATGATTTATATCTCAAAACAGATGTTCTCTTACTTGCAGATGTTTTTCAAAAGTTTAGAGAAACCTGTATGAATAACTATAAACTTGACCCTCTACATTACTACACTGCACCTGGTCTATCTTGGGATGCTCTTCTAAAATACACAGAAATAGAATTACAACTTCTATCAGATTTGGATATGCATCTTTTCATTGAAAAAGGAATGAGAGGTGGAATAAGTATGGTTTCTAAAAGACACGCAAAAGCAAACAATAAATATGTAGCAGATTATAATCCAAATGAAGAAGACAATTACATAATGTATTTAGATGAAAATAATTTATATGGTCATTCAATGAGCCAACCACTTCCATTTGGTGGTTTCAAATGGATAACTAATAAAGATTTAATAGATGGAAAACTTCCAAAATTACAAAAAGGTAGAGGAAGAATATATGAAGTAGATTTAGAATATCCCAAACATTTACATAAACTACATAACGACTATCCACTTGCACCTGAAAAATTAGCAATTAAAAAAGAATGGTTATCCGACTATCAAAATGAACTAATTGAAAATAGTATGTTAAAAACAGAAAAACTTGTCCCCAATCTAATGGATAAGAAGAAATATGTAGTACATTACAAGAACTTGAGACTATACAAACAACTTGGTATGAAAATAACAAAAATACACAGAATATTAGAATTTGATGAGAAACCTTGGATGGAACCTTACATACGTCTGAATACAGAATTACGTAAAAAAGCAAAGACTACATTTGAAAAAGATTTCTTTAAACTTATGAACAACTCAGTATTTGGCAAAACAATGGAAAACATACGTAAAAGAGTTGATATTAAATTAGTCAAAACAGATGGCAGTGAAAATGAAAAAATCCGCAAGATAATAGCCAAACCAAACTTCAATCGTAGAGTAAAGTTCTCTGATGAGTTATCTGCCATTCAAGTGAATAAAACAAGATTAACTCTAAATAAACCAATATATGTTGGCTTCTGTGTTTTAGATTTATCAAAACATCTTATGTATGATTGGTATTATAATACATTGAAAAAAAAGTATGGTAATAACTGCACCTTGTTGTACACCGACACAGACAGTTTATTAGTAGATATCAAAACCAAAGATGCTTACAAAGATATGTCTGAAATGAAAGATGAATACGATTTCTCTGATTATCCAAAAGAACATCCACTATACGATGAAACAAACAAGAAGGTCATAGGTAAGATGAAGGATGAATGTGCTGGTGTTCCAATATCAGAATATATTGGTCTTCGTCCTAAATTATATTCAGTATTAAGAGCAGATGAACAAGTCATCAAAAAAGCGAAAGGAACAAAAAAATATGTAATCAAAAAACAAATCAATTTTGAAAACTACAGAGATGCATTATTCAACAAAAAGAAATACACACACTCAATGAACATGCTACGCTCAATGCATCACAACATATATGGATTAAAAGTAAATAAGACTACACTTTCTCCTTTAGACACAAAAAGATACATAACTGACGATGGCATTACGACATACGCGTATGGGTATCAGCCGGAACAATAAGTAATTCCTCTTTGACAAACCCTCTCTTAGGTGCAGGAGATTTCAAATAATAAACTCTTATGCCTTGCGTTATAATGTGATAATCAATTTTATGTATATCAACAGACCATACTGGGTCAGTAGCCCTTCTCTTTCCACCACCTTCTAATTCTCCAGGTTGATACAAATATCTAACATTTGCATAAGGACAAATTTCAGCATCAACTTTTCTTGTTATAATTGGAGGAGGTTTTTTCGTCTCCTTATTTAATGCTTTAATAACATCAGATAATCTCTTAACCCATTCTCTGTTTCTTTTTTTAGTATCAATCTCTTTAGCATACTGATAACCAAACAATCTTTCTGCTAAGGTTCTATTAAATCTTTCTACTATTCCTTGGTCTCTATGTATCTCTTTTCTACCTCTTCTTATTTTGGTATTATGCTTTTCCATCAAAGTTGAAACGGAACTCATAAATTCTCTACCAGGATCAACTTGCAATAGTTTAGGATACTTCAAATGTCTTTTATAAATCTTCTCAAAAGCATTTGCAACTTCTTTACTATCTTTCGACGTCAAAGGTTCGGCTTCTTTATATCTTGTTCCAATATCAACCACTGTCAATGCATACTTGTATGTCTTCCTACCAATAGTATCGTGAGGTAAAAACAACAAATCAGCCTGATGAACTTCATTCTCTGCAGACACATCAAATTTTGGTCTTATTATTTTCTTAGGTGCAGGTAAATATATTTGCCATACTGCTTGTTTCTTTAAGAACTCTAATGCTTGTTTCTGACTAACCTTTGCTTCTTTTGCTAACTTACCAACAGCTGAGTGTCCTTTCCAGAAACCTTTTGGACTATAGTATATCTTCTCCATTTATTTTTATTTAAGAAAAAATATTTATATATAAAAAGATGTCAAAGAACGCACAAACGCAAAATATAGCACAATTGCTTGATGATGACTATACACCTACAAAAGAAGAGTTTGAAGAGCTGTTAAAGGAACAAAGTCAATTTGACACAAAGAAATGGACTGATTTAGAAATCAACAACATTTATACAATCACTGACTACAGAGAAATTAACACAGACAATGGTGTGAGTGTAATTTTAACTCTCAAAGACAATGGTGAAGTATGGAGTCCTGCACATCTCACAAAGAAGATAGAAGGTAAAGAACCACCATTTTATGTAAGACCACTTGGTTTGAAACCATGTAAGAATAATAAAAAAAATAAATATCATGCTTATGATTTAGTTTTTCCAAAGAAAGATTATGTCAAAAAATAATTTTTTTTTTACCTACATCAACTTCCAAGCAACAAATCCTGTCAATGCCATACCACCGACAACAAATGCAATCTCTCTATTTTTCTGGTCTTCTGATGGAGTGTAAAAATCACTTAATGTAGGTTTTGGTGGTAATGGTGTGGATAAATTATCTGGCAATTGTTTTCCTGTAATATAATAATACTGTCTCATAGCAGTATCAGCATCACTGAACTCATTCAAAGCATGATGTTCCTTTTTTAACTGTTCATTAATAAAATCCAATCTTTCTGTTCTCTTCTCATTCCACGCAGTTGTTGCTGATTCTAATTGTTCCATCGCCTTATCATGCCTCTTTCTCTCTTCATCACTATTACTACCCATATGTGAAAATAAATAATTACTACCTGAAAAGGCTACGGCGTTTGTAATTGCTCCTCCAACCATTAATGCTACTGCACTTGCCATTTTTATATAATGGAAAAAAAAATATTAAAATTACTTCATAATATCTGCAGGAATAATACCTTGCTTAACAAGCATATCCTTTGTTGCCATTGCAAGTAATATATCAATGGACAACATACCAATATCTGTCATATTAAAATCTACTTTTGGTGCTGGTCTTTTCAATAGTTTTCTACCAAGTTCTGAATATCCAACAGTTAATACAGTTTCCACTCCAGCATGATATAACATGTTTGCAATTTGTTTTCCGTCTATTGAGGTTGTCATTTTTTAATGAGAATATTATTTTTTTTAAATTAATTAAATTCAAATGGGTCAATTTCTTTTTGTTGTATAATAGGTGCAGGTTGTTGCATCATAGGTTGTTGTGGTACAACTTGTTTAGACTTGTACATATACAATCCTATTCCAACAACTCCAATTGTTATACATAATGGTATATAATTTTTGTATATATTTATATTCTGTGAATTGTTTGTTTGCACATCATCATCATCTCTTGTTATAGATTTTAATTCCATGTTTTCTTTCTTTATAGTATCAGCCTCCTTTCTTCTTAATTCTGCATTTCTTTTTCTTGCTTCTGCACCTTTCTTACCAGCAGATACTCATCTTGGGTCTTTTGTTTTAACAGTTTCATTAACTTCACTCATCTTTTCATTAACTTCACTCATTTTTTTCTAAGGAGATATTTTCTTTTTTATTAAAATCAATATGTCTTGCTGTTGTTAGCATTGCAGTTAAAGGAGCAAGATACATTCCATATCTATAGTACAATTCACAACACGAACTTGTCAAAGCGTGATTGATAAAAGGGTCTTCCTCTAAGTCTTGTATCAGTTTAGGTGGATTAACAACATTGAAATACTTTGATACACCCATCACGTATAAGCTAATGAAAGAATTACCCAATGTCTTAGTCATACTTGCTCCCAATCTTGCTTCATATCTGCAGTAAAGTTTGTTTATTTGTTCTGCTGTCATTGTATCAATGTCTGATAGTTGTAAGTCTTTACCAAGATACTGCTTACTACCACCACCAGCAACAATGGCTGATAATCGCTCACGTTTTGTTTCTTGTTCATTATTTTCTGTGCTTTCACATTCAATGTCTTGTAATAATTCTTCAGCATTCATTTTTATTTTATGTAATTTATTTTTTATTTTTAAAAAATAAAACATCGCATATCCGACTATTAATAAGATTGCAGTGTTTGTTATGATTATTGATAAGATTGCAGTGATTGATAATATTTCTAACAGCATTGTTTTTTAGTATTGCTATTTTACTTAAAACATTGCATAAGCATTACTTAAGATTTGCTATAGCATTGCATAAACATTACTTAATCATTGCTAAAAAAAATAATCAATCAACCAACCGATAACCAGTAGGCTGGTCAGTCTTCAAAATTAACTTACGATGCTTCTTTTTTTTCAGTTCTTCTTTTATTCTCTGTCGTTCTTCCAAAGTAGGAATAACATCATTCTCTCTTAAACAATTTTCAAAACTATCTCTATCTTTTGTGTAGAACATGCATAGCCATTTTGTTTGTTCTCTTAAATCTTTTAACACAGAATTATATCTCTGCGAAATAACCCACACTGATTGTTCTGCATGCCTACCAGAAAATGCTAATTCTGATAACATATCTTTTTTCTTTGTTAGTTCTTTCGTTGCACTGCAATCATCAATAATGTAGAGAGTAGAATGACCAGCATATTTATTAAAGAACATTCTTAGTAGTTCTTGTAGTTTTTCTTCTCCATTAACAATAGGATTAACAATTGTTATATTTTTTGTTTTAGGCTTTCTAACATCACCAATCCACTCACGATTTTTATAAGCCTTGTTCCATTGAATGGTTGGGCAAAGTATAACAATATGTTTAAATACTTGACGATATTCCTCTTCCAAAAGGTCAAGGACAAACTCTGTTTTCCCGCATCCAGTTTGACCACATATAATAGCACAATGAGGATATTTTGGTAGTTCCAGTTTTATTTGTAAAAAAAAAAAAATATTAATAACTGACTTCTTTAAATCTACCATCTTCAAAGTTGATTTGTGCATCTTGTATAACAAACAAATAAAGATTGATTGGTTCATCTGCTCCTGCTTCTTTCGTTATTTGTATTGTGATACCTTCTGATGCATTTTCAATTCTTCTTCCAGAACCATGAAGTGTATTATCATCAGTTGAACGTAAATCCAACCATAAAGCATACCTGTTCGTTAGATATTTTTCTATTGTTGTATCAGTAAAATATAAATCTTTAACGACCATACTTGTTTCTTTGTTTCTTTTTGAATTCAAAGCAAAGAATTTATTTATTTCGTCCCAGTGTTGGTGGGACTTCATTCCTTGACTATACAATTGATTCGGAATCCCTTCTATTGTCATTTCCACTTTTGTAATTTCTGGATTATAATATTCTTCTGTGCTGGCCCTTTCAGGATCTTCGAATAGCATAAGAATTCCTTTCATACTTCTTGCAGGAACATTTAGATTGATATTCCATAGTGTATCAGATTTGTTTTTAGGTATTTTTCTGTGTCTTAGTATTCTGTCATACAAAATAACCATTTTACCATCAACTTGCTGTCTTATTTGTCTTGCTAATTCAGTATCAGAAACAATATCAAATTCCAAACAAATATTTTTGATTGTATAAGATGAAGTTGCATCGCCTGATTTAACTAGAATTTGTTTTTCTACAAAAACACAGATGTCTCCCCCGTTTTTGACTGCTAAGTATAACCTTGACATTGGAGGTATTGAGCTGGGTCTTGTGTGCAACACATCATCTAATGAAGATGAACATTTCTGCATAGTAACTTTAAAAATGTTCATAGAAAAATAAAAAAGTTATTGGCCATAAACAAAAAAAGCACTTTTTTACCTTTGACCTCTAAGTATGGCCTTGACCTTTGCAGTACAACACATCGTCTCATGATGGTTAACATTTCTGCCAAGTAATTTCATAATCCATCAAAGAATAAGGAAGTTATTTACTGTCCTTTTTTTTACCTTTGACCTCTAGGTATGACCTTGACATTGGAGGTATGGACCTTGGTCTTGCACATGACTCATGGTCCAACTTTCAAGCCCCTAGCTCCAATAGTTTTTGAGATATCTTGCTGACAAGATTTTATTAAAAAAAATTCAAAGGGCAATAACTCTTGAAAGGGGCATAATCCGGATGAGAAAAAAATATGTGTCAGCTTATTTTCCTTTAGGAATGCATATATGAAATTTCAAAACCATAGCATACACAGTTCTAAAGGTATGCTATGCATCACTTAGCATCACTTTTAGGATTCATTACAATGGGCACAAATTACCAAAATGACAAAGGGCCATAACTCGCAAAGTATTTTTCGGAATTTTGTCATAAGTTAATCAGTTCATCTACTCATCACCAACAATATACTCAACAACATTCAAGGCTCTAGCTCCAATAGTGTTTGAGATATTTTGCTGACAAGATTTTATTAAAAAAATTTCAAAGGGCAATAACTCTTGAAAGGGGCATAATCCGGACGAGAAAATAAATACGCATCAGCTAATTTTTCATGAGGAACCCATATATGAAATTTCAAAACCCTAGCATACACGGTTCTAAAGTTATGCTATGCATCACTTTTAGCATATATTACAATGGGCACAAATTACCAAAATGACAAAGGGCCATAACTCACAAAGTATTTTTTGGAATTTTGTCAAAAGTTAATCAGTTCATCTAATCATCACCACCAATATATTCACCAACTTTCAAGCCTCTAGCTCCAATAGTTTTTTGAGATATCTTGCTGACAAGATTTTATTAAAAAAAATTCAAAGGGCAATAACTCTTGAAAGGGGCATAATCCTGACGAGAAAAAAAATACGCGTCAGCTTATTTTCCATCAGAAATGCATATATGAAATTTCAAAATTATAGCATACACCGTTCTAAAGTTATGCTATGCATCACTTTTAGCATACATTACAATGGGCACAAATTACCAAAATGACAAAGGGCCATAACTCACAAAGTATTTTTCGGAATTTTGTCATAAGTTAATCAGTTCATCTACTCATCACCAACAATTTATTCACCAACTTTCAAGGCTCTAGCTCCAATAGTTTTTGAGATATCTTGCTGACAAGATTTTATTAAAAAAAAATTCAAAGGGCAATAACTCTTGAAAGGGGCATATTCCGGACGAGAAAAAAAATATGCGTCAGCTAATTTTCCATGAGGAATCCATATATGAAATTTCAAAACCCTAGCATACATGGTTCTAAAGTTATGCTATGCATCACTTTTAGCATACATTACAATGGGCACAAATTACCAAAATGACAAAATGACTCACAAAGTATTTTTCGGAATTTTGTCAAAAGTTAATCAGTTCATCTACTCATCACCATCAATATAATCACCAACTTTCAAGGCTCTAGCTCCAATAGTTTTTGAGATATCTTGCTGACAAGATTTTATTAAAAAAAAAATTCAAAGGACAATAACTCTTGAAGGAGGCATAATCGGGATGAGAAAAAAAATACGCGTCAGCTAATTTTCCATGAGGAATCCATATATGAAATTTCAAAACCCTAGCATACACGGTTCTTTAGTTATGCTATGCATCAAAAGCGTAACGGACGGACGAACGGACGAACGAACCAGAACCAATATGCCCCTCAAACTTTTTCAAAGTTGGGGGCATAATAAGAAAGTTATTGACAGAACACAAAAAAGGCCCTTTTTTACCTTTAACCTCTTCACCTTTCAGGTATTAAACTGGGTCATGCGTGCAACACATCATCTCATGGTGGTTAACATTTCTGCCTAGCAATTTCAAAATCCATCTAAAAATAAGAAAGTTATTGACCAAACACGAAAAAAGGCCCCTTTTTTACCTTTGACCTCTATGTATGACCTTGACATTTTAGGTACCAAACTGAATCATGCATGCAACACATCCTCCCATGATAGTTAACATGTTTGCCAAGTAACTTCAAATTCTATTTAAAAATAGGCAAGTTATTGACAAAACCCGAAAAAAGGCCCCTTTTTTTACCTTTGACCTCTAAGTATGACCTTGACCTTTGAGGTAACAACCTGGGTCATGCGCGCAACACATCGCCTTATATTGGTTCACATTTCTGCCATGTGATTTCAAAATCCATCTCAAAATAAGAAAGTTATTGACCAAATACGAAAAAAAGGCCCACTTTTTTACCTTTGACCTCTAAGTATGACCTTGACCTTTGAGGTACCGACCTGCCTCATGTGCACCACACATCGTCTCATGATTGTTAATAATTATGTCAAGTAATTTTAAAATCCATCTCAAAATTAGAAAGTTATTGACCAAATACGAAAAAAAGGCCCCTTTTTTGACCTTTGACCTCTAAGTATGACCTTGACCTTTGAGGAACCGACCTGCCTCATGCGCACCACACATCGTCTTATGGTTGTTAATAATTATGCCAAGTAATTTTAAAATCCATCTCAAAATAAGAAAGTTATTGACCAAATACGAAAAAAAGGCCCCTTTTTTGACCTTTGACCTCTAAGTATGACCTTGACCTTTGAGGTACCGACCTGCCTCATGCGCACCACACATCGTCTTATGGTTGTTAATAATTATGCCAAGTAATTTTAAAATCCATCTCAAAATAAGAAAGTTATTGACCAAATACGGAAAAAAGGCCCCTTTTTTGACCTTTGACCTCTAAGTATGACCTTGACCTTTGAGGTACCGACCTGCCTCATGCGCACCACACATCGTCTTATGGTTGTTAATATTTCTGCCGAGTAATTTTAAAATCCATCAAAAAATAAGAAAGTTATTGACCGGACACGATTTGCCCATACATATATACATACCAACGAACTTCCAAGGGAGATAATTCAAAAAGTATAAATGCGAGAGTTATGGTTCTTGCGCACTGCACGTCGTCTAATGCTGATTAATATTTATACTAAGTTTCGTGACGATAGCTCTAACGGTTTTCAAGTTACAGAGCGGACACGAAAGTGTGACAGACGGACAGACGGACAGACAGACAGACGGACAGACAGACGCCCGGGGGAAAAACAATATGTCTCTCCGAAAAAAATTTTTTCGGGGGAGACATAATTACTTTATTATAATCATTGAATGTAAGTTCATATTCAAGTCTATCTCCTAATCCAGCTTGATAAAAAGGCATATGGGTTTCCAATAATTCAAAATCAAGTGGGATGCAAAACCTGTTTCCATATGCTTTTGCGATGGCTTGATCTTCTTTATCCGCTGTTGCGTTTCCTGCACCCACTCTATGTTTCAACATGTTCTCTTTGCCAATGCCTTGGTATGCCATATTTACACGTTCTGTAATAGTCTTCCATAAATCAATATAACAATGATAGATGTCACTATCGTCAATGGACATAACTTCATTTCCACTAATTCTAATTGTTGTTTTCTTAATTATTGCTCTTCCTATGTTTTGAAATATAGTTGCATTTGCATCTTTAGAGTTTAGTTCAATTTCAAATGCTAATCTGACTGTTCCGGGAACAATAACATCATTACCACTTAGATTAGGAAATCTCACTAACAATTGTTGATTTTGGTCAATAGTTGAAGGGTTATTTGTTATTACTACACTTTGGCGAATGCCTTTTACACCACGTGGTTCTCTTAATTTTCTGTAAGGGTTTAGTTTATCTCCGTAAGCTGACATGTTTTTATTAAAAGATAAAAAATATTTTTAAATAATAAATAAATAATGGCTGAATATGAAAATCCTGAGTATGACAGGGAGGATTATGATGAAGAAGCAGAAACATCTTTTACAGATGAAGAAGAGTTTCAGAGAACATTAAATAGTCAGTTTGCTAGTGTAGATGATTTAACCGGTGATGATAGGAAAACTTTGCGTATTAGCATAGGTAAAAAAATGTTAAATAGATTTTACGAAAGGAATGAAGAACCTACACGCAAAGTCAAAGGTTTGTCTATCAAGAAGGATAAGTTTGGAAGACCAATGTTATATATTAAAGATGAAGCTGGTGATGATGTTGCATTAACATGGTATAAATCTAACAACCCTGATGAAATAGCAACATTTTTATCATTTAATACTTTGCAAAGGAAATATGGTGTTGATTTTGTTAGGAATGTATTAGGTATAGATGATTTTAAACCATCTGCTACAAGACTTAAAGAAGGTAGAGAAGCACTCACAGCTTTATTAGATACTCGGTTGAGAGAGACACAATCTGATTTATTATCAGAAAAATTCAAGAATCTTGATAATGATGTATCATCACAACAAGAAGCACAAGAACTATTAGAAACTGCAAATAATGCAGAAACATCTGTGAAAACATTAGAGACATCATTCATTGAAAATGTTAATAGTGAAGCAGGAACACAAACAGATTGGACAAAAAGAGAGATTGATGGAATAGCAAATGCAATGACAACAGTCAAAGAAGAGATAGCAAATGAATTGGCTAAACTAAATGAAACAAATAAAGAGTTAGCAAAAGAAAATACCAAATTAGAACAAGCCAAAGCAGACAATGATGAATTTCAAATAGAAAGGATAAGTAGTCGAATCAAAGAGTTAGAAAGTGAGAGAAGTGCAAGATTGGAAGTTATTAATGTTAATAAAGAAAAACTACGTAGTCAGGTAAATAGAATAAAAGAAACTATAAACAAAGTATTAAAAGAAGACACTACATTAGGTGAAAGAATTAGAACATTATTCAGAGAACAAGGCATTACAATTGTTAGTGTTTTAACTGCTTTTGGAATGATTATTGCTGTTATTGTTGAGGCTGTTATTCCTACAACTGGTGGTGGAACTACACCAAAGCCTCCTCCTAAAGATGGTGTAAAAGATTGGGTTAAGAAACAATTATCAAATCTTGGTAAATTACTTTCTACCCTTGCAGGAAAAGTAGCAGCAGCATTACCAGGTATTATTGGTTCTATTGTGTCTTGGTTGTTGTCTTCTGCGGGTAAAGTTGTTAATTGGTTTGGAGAACATCTATGGGCATTAGTTGTATTGGTTGCTGGATTGTTATATGCATCTGCAAGAGAGTTTATAAGAAAAAAAAGAACTTAATAAATTTCATACATAATTAATAGTCCAATTGCAATACTACCAACTATTAATGCTGTTTTGTTGTCTTCGTGTTGTATTGCTTCTTTTTTTTCAACGGGTTCTGGTAGAGATTTGATTTTTGGTTCTGGTAGAGATTTCTTTGTTTCCTGATGTTTTGGTTCTGGTAGAGATTTCTTTGTTTCCTGATGTTTTGGTTCTGGTAGAGATTTCTTTGTTGGTGTGCCTTGTATAGTTGCAGGTTGTGTAGTAGGTGCAACAGGTTTAACATTTACATCACTATTGAAACCAAGTGTTTGATTTTCTGTTGCAATTACAATTTTATTATTATATCCAGCGATAGTGCCAATTTGTAAAATCATATTACTGGGAGACATATATAATCCAATACCATAAACAAAATCTACTTTACTTCTTGCATATTTGAGTGTGTTTTGATATCTTTGTATTTGACTTGGTAAATCAACTGGACTATTAATAGCGTCTTCAATGTTAGCAAGAAATTGTTTCTGAGCATCAAATCCTGTGCCTATTTTTAGTATTTCTACACGTGTTTGAGATTGTGCTCCTAATAGAGCCCATACAAACATTCTAATACTTTCGTTAATTCGTTCAATACCTGTTTTTGTTAATCCTTTTGATTTGTCTAATATAAACATTGTCCAGGCGTCACTTATATCTACTGTATGTGCTATTTTATCATTTGGATTAAAGAATGGTCCATCACTTCTATGATCTTGTCTATATTTTCCACTTGGTTTAAAATATTGTGTGTAACTCCCTAGACCACTGCATTTAGAACTACTTTCTAATTTTTGACGCCAATCTGTATTAGGTGAAACATTGAATTCATTGCATAACTTTTGATAGGTTGCTTTGTCGTATGGGTTTTTGTAATAACAAAATGATGCATCTGTTGGTAAAAGTGTTTGAAGTTCTTTCAAAATACGAGCAATACAATAATAAACATGAAATGTATATACTGTTTTAGTTAGTCCTGAAGTGTTTTGCAAATGGTCTTGATAACTTACTCCACATCCTGCAGTGGCACACCAGACAGCAAAATTTAATTGACATTGCCACCAGTCAAATGATGAATGAAGCCATGTATTCCACGGTTCATTGGTGTGTAATGTTGGATTTTGATAGTTTTGAAATAAGTCGGGAAACGTTACTGGAAAATGGTCGTCTTTGTTAACATAAATCGTTTGTTTTATAAGTTCAATATTCTTTTCGGTATATTTAGTATTGGGGTTATATGATGCATTGGGATTGTACTTGAATTCTTTAGGTATCATTTTTATTATTGATTATATATAAAAAATAAAAATGTATCATACAATTTCGAATATTGACAAGACAATAAACTTGCAACAATACATTGATAACAGAGATGGGAATAAACGTATTGGTTTGAAATCTATAACATATGGTGTTGGATGGTATAATGTTGTTGATGAATATTTGCAGAAGACTAAAGAGAGACCTCATAAGATTATAGATGGTTATTATAGTTTCCAACAAATAGCAGATTTATTTCAAAGTAATAATATTACATTATCTGTAAATGAAACAAATGGAATTGCTTCTTTAATTACACCGGATGAATTGAAGATAAGCAAGGGCTTAAAACAAATGTTGGGGTTTGGAAATAAGCGAAAGTTTGCTGTTAATGAAACTCATTATGGTGAGAGAGCTGTAGATTTTGCTGTTTATAAATCATTGTATGTTCATTTGGAACAGATTAATACTTCAAATAATTATTTAGATGGTATGCCGAGTACTGTGTTGGCTGTTGTTCCAGTGGAAAATAAAGAGTTTGGAGAGATAACAACAGTGAGATTTGAGCATCCAGAATATAAGTGTTTGGTGAATGATGCTATAGCAGAATTGAAATTAGAAATCAGGGATGAAAATAACAACAAGGCAATTAATCATCTACCAATTAATTGCGTTTTGGAAATTATATAATTATAATAAAAAAATGAGTATATTTGGTGCTAAGAGAAAACACGTAGATGCATTAGGGTTGAAACAAGAAATATTTAATATGAGAAGTCAAGCATTTACACAAATAAATACATTGAATGATAGACATACAGGACTTCAAGATAGATTTCGGGATATGTATGTCAATCATCGATTATTATATAATAAGGTTGATAATATGTCAGACAGAAAATTGATAAGCATTTGTGCGGAGAGTAAAGGTTCCTTACAGAAGAATGAAGTGTTTGGCTTTGGAAATGGTGGTAGAGAAGTAGGTGTTGGATATGTGATGAACTTTCCTGGCCAGATAATAGGTGTTGGACTGTCGAGTAAAAGAACAAAAGGCGATGTGTCTGTGGCGATTGCAATTAATGGAAATCCACAAGCAGGATATGATATATCATTGAATAATATTTTAAGAAAACACGATAACTTTGATACACCGTTAAAGGTTGAGGCTGGTGATGCAATTGATTTTGTTTGTCAGACTAATAATGCTACATGTGTTAATACTGTGGCTTCGATGATAATTGAATTATTTATTGAATAAAAAAAATATATGTTATCAAGAAAAAAATGAAACAACCTAATGCACCGCTATATCCAGAGTTGCCTATTGAAGATGGGCAAAATTATAGATTACAGAAGATATCTGAGATAGAGAAGACGTTAATTAATGAGAGAGATGTGAGAAAAGCATTATACAAAAAATACAAACGTGGAATAAATATTACTGATGGAGTTGATACTGGTTTGATATCAACAAGTGTTATTTTGGCAGGTGTTGGATTAACTGTTCCAATTATGTTGCCTTTAGAGATTGGTGCTGTTGTGTGTGGGAGTTTGGGTGTGTGTGTTAAACTAATTAGGCGTAAAATGACTTCAAAAGCACAGAAACATTATGAGATTAAAACTATTGCTGATAGTAAGTTGAATAGTATAAAGGATTTGATTTCTAAGGCTTTGACAGACGGACAGATATCTGAGAATGAATTTAAACTTGTGTTGGATGAGTTGGACAAATATAATAAACTCAAAGACAATATACATTCAAAACAAACAGGATTGAGTGAAAGTGAGAGAAAGAAACTTATTGAGGAAGGCAAGGCTCAAGCGAAGAATGAAATGAAAAAAAAGATAGAAAATGCTTGATTTTATTCAATAAAATTACAATAGTAAATGACCCACCACCGAAATATGAAAGTTAATATTTTTTTGCTTCACTTCCAGTTGGCCTACAATGTTGAAATTTTATAAGAATGTGCATTTTGTATGTTGAAACAAATGTACAAAGTTTGGTGGTAATTAGTTGAACCAATGTTATTTTACAACAATTCAAAGACTTGCAGGAAATTCCAAAATGATGCTAGAACTTTGAAATTTTGTGATAATATGTATATATGCAACCCAAATACATATGCAAAATCTGAGACTAATCGGTTGATGGGATTCCACTTTTAGGAAGACTCAAAGACTTTCAGAAATTCCAAAAGTTGTCATAGGAACTTGGAATTTTAATATGTTATACAGCCTTAAAGTCTTGTTATATGTGCAAAATCTGGTGGTCATTGGATTATGTAAAGGCACTTTCAGGAGGGGTTAAAGTTTTTGCCCCAAAGTGGAATTTTCAAAATTCTTTTTAATATGTTTCTATATAGTGTCTATCCGCGACTTTTGTCGGAGCAGATTTTTAATATCACCTCTAATTATTGTTATCTGAACACTGACTGAGACGCATCACACATTTTTGATAAGGTTTATCAAATATTTATACACTTAAGTAAAATAGTCCCTTCATTATCTGTGTAAGTGGTTTATCGTGGGAAGGTATTACGTATTATGTTTTGCGGTACAAAGTGATAATAACACGCCCCCTTTTTTGAAATTGATTTTAGATGAATTAGACAAATATAATAAACTGAAAGATAGCATACACTCAAAACAAACAGGATTAAGTGAGGCGGAAAGAAAAAAACTTATTGAGGAAGGAAAGGCCCAGGCTTTAGCTGAGGTAAAAAAAAATAGGGGATGCTTGATTTTATTTAATAAAATTACAATAGTAAATAATGACCCACCACCTATTTATAGGAGCGTAAACTAAATATACAAATTTCTTTTACTGACTGTTAAAAGCTACGGTGATTCACGGTCCTTTCGGTGCTTTGATTATTCCCGTAACGACTTCCAGGCCTTTCTGTACTTTGATTATATCCGTAACGACTTCCAGGCCTTTCTGTACTTTGATTATATCCGTAACGACTTTCGGACTATAAGGGTGCGCAGTCTGGTCAGGGTCTTCCCTATTCATAAATGCTAAAAGATACCTTTATCAATAGTTAACAGTATGGCTATTGATAAAAGCTAAAACTTGTAATTGGACTGGTATTTATCATGCTCGTTCTATATATAGAATAAGTACGCATTTATCTTTTCACTTCCATATTTTCACTTCCTCGTTTTATTATGGTGTTAAAACATTTATATTCAAGGATATTTATTTTAGAAGGAAGTTTTATGGTGAGTTGTTTTCTTGGCAATTTAGATAGTGAAACAAAAAGTACACATTTTAACACAATAAAAAGATACATTTGTTAAAAATATGCAAATTTAAAACCCATTTTTTAATGATATTCGTAAGTGCTATGTATATATATAAGAGACTCACATTCAATATTTGGTTGTGTCTGTTACAGCATGGTTTGTCTGGTCTCTGAGTATGACGCTCACCTGTCTGTTTAAGGGTAAATGGCTTGCTCGATGCCATGCATTTGTGAAGGGTGACTTTGATGGGTTGCGCGCGCACAAATAGAATTCTCCCCGTTGAAGTCGCCATTCACAATGCATTGTGCTCACCTTACCTCAGACCGGTCTAGCTGTTCGTTTCGGCTAGGCTGGGAATATGGGGTTAAAGGTGACCCTGGGGCGGAGAGCTTGTCGTGAGCCTACAGGCAGGAGTTCTTAAGAAAGGGGGCTGGCAGCCACTACCCGGTGCTGGGGTGTGTGTGTAAAGAATTCTGCCCAGTGCCGGGTGGTTAAAAGTGCTGTAACAGATGCGGCTTTTGCTAAATTTTGATTTGATTTTTAAAATCTGTGAAACATTTTAGGTAGAATTCCTCACCCCATGCCGGAGTCCGCGGACTGATTTTATAGTGGGTGTTTTTTTTTTTTTTACAATTTTTCCGAGGTCACTCTAGTAGATGTTTTTTTCCCCCTCTCCTAACTTTTTTTTATTTTTCTGTGCTCTACCCGCCTCATCTCTTCACAGACGGACTCTCTCTTTTTTTAGTTACAGTACCCCTTCCTCTGGAGTGTGTGAATTTTTTTTGGGGGCGATAATTTTTTTATGCTCAAATTGGTGATATATTCATTGTCCGTGCTGACGGACAACGAATATGTCGCCGTACCCCCACTATCTATATATATATGTCCCTTTGAGAAAGGGATCTACTTTTAAAGGAAAGAATTTGCTCCTTTAAATAGATCCTTATTGATAATGAGACAAATATTTTTGATATGAGCTGCCTCCCTTGCAGGCAAATTCATTCCTCCAAAGGATTAGGAGCAAACATTTTCCTTTAAGAGTAGGCTGATGGTGCAAAGAGACAAAAACATTTTTTGATGAGAGTTACTCCCCCTGAGGCATATCTATTCCTCTTGATTACAGATCTTTCTAGTGACTTCGAAAAAGGCCACACATGTGTGGCAATGTTTCACAATGATGTTTCACTTGTGCCCAAACGAGTTTTAACATTTTGTGCATACTAATTTAATCCACCACTTTTTGGGTTAATTGATAATCAATGGACTCAAACATAGCACAGTAACTGTACGGTGCTGTTATCCATATGACTATCACAGAAATCAAAGTAACTGTTGTTTAAACCATCCATAGACAAATGACATTACACTGGCAACCAATGTAGTCCTAGATCAGATGCCGCTACATTGTTGGCTGATGTACAGTCTGCCCTGTTTGCTTAAAGTAAAGGGTCTACACTGTTTGCTTAAAGAATAGGAATTCAAGGGTTAAACAAAATAGACTTAGTCCATTTCCCAGCCTACACTCAGAGACAATCGACCCACCAGTGCCATCAGTTTTTTGATTGGCAAGAGTGAGCAGCTTAACTACCAACAGTTTAAGGGAAGGGATATATTTCACCATTTTTGGGTAGATTGTCTCCTTCTTCAAAAACTGGAATTTAAGGATCAAAAGAAACATTTAAAGCCTCATTCCACGACTATTTCCCTAGTCTATACCCAGAGTTGAATAGACCCACCAGTGCTGTCAGTGCTTGTGAGCAGCTTTAGGGGAAGGGATGTACCCAACTTATTTTTCACCATTTTTTATACAAGGACGACAACTTTTGCAACTCAGTCCAGAAAGTTGTCTCCCTTGTAAATCAAAGCACTGAGAGTACACTGGGTCAATTGTCTCTGAGTGTAGGCTGGGGAAATAGTCCTGGACTGAGATTTAAACTTTCATTTAATCCTTAAATTCCAGTTTTTGTAAGCAAACAATGTAGACACTGATTAGACACCGCATTATGTGGTGTCTGATCTGGGACTACACTGTTTGCCAAGCCCAACCCATGGTTCCAGTCCAGGTTGTATAGCTAACCCTCTTATGCAACACTCTGACATCATAACGGCTATTTTCTATAAATAGCCTTTATTTCGAAAATTCACTGACAGTCACATGGACTTAAGCACGGAAAAGTTTTTATGCTTGGTAACTCTGGGTTAATTGACAAACAATTGACCCAAAAATGGTGTAACATGTGAGGTATATATGTTCTGATTCTGAAAATGTTGTCTGCTTTTGTTGTCTGCTGAATCTTTTTTGCAAACATTTGAGAAACTTTTTGCATAAAGGCAAACAGTGTGGACCCTGATCAGACTGCTCCTACTGGAGCAGTCTGATCTGGGTCCACACTATTTGCAAAAATGACTTTTAAAGTAACCAGCAGATGACAAAGCAAAGCAGACGACAATTGTCGTGATTTGCAGTTTATGGCTTCAATGGTATCAGCAGTTTCAGCTTACACTGGCAAAAGCAGTGTGATTTAATAAAATTATACACAATAACACGGATTTCTGAGATTCAACCAGGTTCTGTTACTTTTAGAACAAACACGAAGTCATCTAACATGTAGAAGCTGCTCTCCATATCTCCCTCACATAGATATGGCAGTCTTGTGAATTTGACTAGAGAAAATCCACTTGGTTCGAACACATTCTTGATGAGACTATTTAACTGTTCCTCAAACGTCCTTCCATTCAAAAGAATGTTTTCAGTTGGTTTGTGGTCAGAAGATCCTAGAAAATAAATATATAAAAACAAATAACCATTAGGACACCAAGAAAATCTCCACTGGAAATGTCTGTTTATAATATGTCTTCTGCCGCATATTCTTGCAAACTTTTCAAACATATTTTTGCATACAGCCAAACTGTGAAATGATGACCTTTAAAGCTTTATTGTTTAATTTGAGGTTTAACTTCCCCGTTAACAATGTATAGGTCATTTTGAAGACGTTGCTTCCAATTTTGAGGGACTTTTACCCAACATTGAGATGAAATGACATCTCAAGCCCTGTCACCCAATGAAACCAGCTGGGATTTAAAGCACCACTTTGCCTGGGCAGGCTTAGATCCTCTAAGCAGTTTACCAGAACTCTTGTGCTGCCGGTTTCAGCTCTGGGTGGAAGCATCATGCAGCCCATCTATTTCTTCAAGCCCCAATGGGCTGGGGCCTTCGTGGGGGCGGAAAAACTCCAGCAAATATGTCATTTGTTTAGGTCTGCTATATCTTGTAAACACTTCAAACAAATTTTTGCACGCAGCCCAACAGCTCCTAGAGGAGTGGTCTGGGTCCACACTGTTTGCAACAATGACTTTTGAAGTATCCAGCAAACAAAACTTGTTGTGAATGGCATCCTAAACCTTACCCTGCTATTTACCACAACCCCTACCTTTACAAATAGTGAAGATCCAGATAAGATGGCTTCTGATGAAGCTATCTGATCAGGATCTACAATGTCATGAAGTCTGTGAATTGAATGACTTAAATATATCAAGTAATCTGATTGGACGATAGCTGGGTATGGGTGTGGCTTAAAATATTCAGCAGGATGTGGGTTAAGTGTAAGACAGACTGATGTTCAGAATGGAATAAACACAAACCATCAATAACCCTTGTCCTGCTGAGCCCGGATATGCCTTACCTTTCAAACAATGTAGATCCAGATCAGATGGCTTCTGAAGAAGCCATCTGATCAGGATCTTCATTGTTTGTCATTCAGTTAATGAATTTGTTGCAATGATTTGCTTCAAGAAATCTGATTGGTTGATAATCAATGGTGGGTGTGGCATATTTGAATATTCAGCAGGTCAAGGGTTAAGAAGAATGAATACACTTGAAATATTTTTTTTTTTCGGAGACAATCAGGAAACAAGAGGTGGCTTTCTTGGTATCTAAATGCAGTGAAATTCCTATAATAAGACCACCTTTGGGACTGTTCAAAAGTGGTCTTTAAGACCACTTTTGAACAGTCCCGAATGTGCTCCTTGACCAGAGGACACTGCGGGCAGAAAACACAAAGAAAGATTAAGTGCAGCCTTCAAAATAAGCTTTTTAAAGCAGAATTAGTCTTAATTTTAGGTGGTCTTAACAGCGGAATTTTACTGTGTGTTCTAGAAAGGGTTATCCTTTGGAAGCAAGAAATACACCACAGAACTGGAAAATATGGAGTGTACATGTTTTCTGGGCCAGACTAGCGAGTTCTGGTGCCATTCTTAAAATTCTACCAACAGGAGCAATATTTCCTTTATGTATAGCCTCTAACATGTAGGGCAGAGAGGCTAACCGACTGCATTTACTCAGACATTTCATCTCCTTAAAAAACTTGTTCAAAAAGTTGAACAAGTACAATTTACTCTGTTGTTGTGTCTAATAATAGCTGGATGAGCTGCAAACAGTGTAGACGCTGATGAGATGCCATATTCTGCATTATCTCATCTGGGTCTACACTGTTTGCTCAGGCTTCTGTCCCTATACATATGGTAAGTAGTGTATTAACCCTTTTGTACCAAATGGAATCTTCCTCCTTATATACAGCAGGAGTCCATTTAAAAAATTTAGGGGTGTTGGGTTATGTTTTCATCAAAATTTATTTGGAAAATGCCTGAACTTTTAGCAAACAGTGTAGGCCCTGATCAGACGCCACATTGTGTGGCGTCTGATCTGGGCCTGCACTGTTTGCCGTACCCATTTTGGGGTTTCTAGTACTTTATGGGTTAACTTTTCTATTATGGAAGCCATTGTTCAAGCAAAGAATTTGCTCTGGTCCTAATGGAGTATTTTTGTCCCACATGCTTTAGCAGGAATTGTTTGTTTGATTTGAGGTTTATCGTCCCCGTCAACACTGTAAAGGTCATTTTGGAGACGTTGCTTCCAATTTTGTGGGACTTTTACCCAACATTGAGATGATATGATATCTCAAGCCCTGTCGCCCAATGAAACCAATAAGGTTTATAAGCATGGATGGTCCAACACTCGCACCGCTTTGCCTAGGCAGGCTTAGATCCTCTAAGCGGTTCACCAGTACTCGTATGTGGGTCGGATTCAGCTCTGCGTGGAAACACCATGCAACCCATATATTTCTTCAAGCCCCGATGGGCGGGGGCCGCTTTAGCAGGAATACTTGGTGTGTAAGCAGGGCTCGAGAAAATGCCGGTTTCCCGATCCTGGACCAATTTTGGGCTTACTGAACCGATTTTAACTGAAAAAGAAGACTAAAAAATCGGTCCATAATTTATTAAAATTTTCAAAAAAATGGTTAGAAAATTTTCGCCAAGCCGTTATTTTGTAAAAACAAACTGACCTTTTTCCATTGACAATCCAAGCAAGTACACAAAAATGCCTGAAGCGCAAAGTGTTAGACTGGTTCATTATCTAACTAGGTGAAAATCGGACAAGTCCACGTCGGGGTCTTTGATCTTATCACAGAGAAATTTGATCCGCGTGTCAAAATCATGTAATCTGATCTGTCCACTTGGGTGAGCGCTGAGGCATGGGACGATACCATATCGGTGTTTTTGATATGCAAGGTAATTGGTAATATGATGGATGTGTGAAAACAAAGTGTCTCGTGTTACATTTTGATGTGTAGTTTTGTATTGTATTTTAAATGACAATACTTCGCACCTGCTTAGTTATGCATTACAATAAAAAAAAGGTTTTTTTTTTCTGTTGTTAATTGTTTATCTGTAATTGCCAATTATCCGAGATGCGAAAATTTTAATTAAGGGGGATAAGGTAAAAGTTTGATTTTTTAATTGTCTAATACAAAGAAAGGTGTTAAAATCGGCCATGCTTACAACAGAGTAATAATTTAAGCTGAAAGTATTTAATGCTTGTAAGATCGTTTTATATCGCCTTTTCTGTTTTCGAAATGGCACAGCGTAGTATTTTGTCTATGTTGCAGAAGACAAATCATGATAAAAACAGGCTTGGCAACCCTGTACAGTCAGTGACTAAAAATGATCAAACAAACCGGACCGCACCACACTGGTTGTTTCCCTTTAGCGCTCTTCAGTTTCTGGGTGACACGGATATTGGGAAAATGAAAGTAGATAAAATCTGGCGTGTCTGAACAATGTGAGCAAATATTGCTGTTTTTAATCGAGATACTGACGTTTATATTCGTTGAACAAGTGTAAGAGCAGTATTGTTATGCCATTCATTACCCTGATAACACAGCGGCACTCCGTATTTTGAAATTGCAAATCACTTCACAATAGAAACCAAGGATGTTTACGGAAATTACCGAACCGCTTCGGTAATTTCCGTAAATTTTTGGCGAAATCTGGCTGGACCGATTTTGATTCTTCAGTTTCTCGAGCCCTGTGTGTAAGTCCATCTGACAACATTTTATCCTGGGTGTCTTGTGAGCGCTTCTCTTACAGTTTTGTGCCAACCATTTTGAAACGTGCATGCATGAGGCAGTGCATGTGCTTTGGATACAATTGTTGGATCAGTTTTTGTCACTTTCCACTTTTTGAGTCTTATGGGATAACTGTATTCATACCGTAATCGTCTTTGGGGAGATAAATTGATGGATTTAAGGTTGAAAATTTTGTTTTACATTTTGGAGAAGCTGTATTAAAAACTAAGCAACCATAAAACTGACAATTTACCTCCCCAAATGACAATTTTCAGTACAGTTATCCCCATCCTAATGCACTTACTTGATTTGTTCAAAATTTGTCCTATTTGCACAAAACAGCAAGTGCTGTGAGTTCCTAAAAACCAAATGTCAGCCATGAAAAGTAATTCATGTGACTTAATGTCCCAGTCAACACTATATAGGTCATTTTGGAGACGTTGCTTCCAATTTTGTGGGACTTTTACCCGACATTGAGATAAATGCCAATGACACCAACAGGGTTTATAAGCTTTGCCTGGGCAGGCTTAGATCCTCTAAGCGGTTTACCAGCACTTGTGTGCGGTCGGTGCATTGGAGTCCATCTATTTCTTCAAGCCCGGGGCGCAAGTTTCATGTGGAAGTGGTGTTTCTGACTGTATATCGCAGCATATAACGTTGCATTTTTTTCTGACATGTAGCATTCACAAGTGCATCAGAATGATTATTTTTGCACCAAGAAATTGGTCTGAGCAGACAATTCACACTTAACCCTTATTCCGCTGCATAAATTAATTTAGCCACATCTATTAACATTTCAACCAATCAAATAACTTGATGTAATTTATCCATTCAAATTATCAAACTGACTAACAAACAGTGCAGATCCAGATCAGATTCAGAAGCCATCTGCTCAGGATCTACACTGTTGTCAAAGTTAATTGACAAACAGTGTAGATCCAGATCAGATGGCCTCTTCAGAAGCCATCTGATCAGGATCTACACTGTTGTCAAAGTTAGGGGCTGTTGTGAACAGTAGGATAAGGGTCAATATCATATCTCATTCACATCAAGGTACATGCATATCAAAACTTTGCTTGGTCCTTAACCCATACACGCCTAGCGTCCCATTTGTGGGATATACGCCTAGCGTACCATTTGTGGGATATTGGCAAACGGTGTAGACCCAGATCAGACACCGCAAAAGGCGGCATCTGACTAGGGTATACACTGTTTGCTGAAAGTACATACATTTTTGTAAAACTTAAAACAAACAAAACCTGACAACCCTATAATTGGAAATGGACCACTCCAAACCTATTAGGTGGAAGATTCCATTTTCATATATGGGTTAAAAATAACCCTTAGCCCATTCTGTACCAGAAACCCCAAAATGGGTAACCTGGCAAACAGTTCAGGCCCAGATCAGATGCTGCAGAACTGATCAGGGCCTACACTGTTTGCAAAAAGTTAAGCCATTTTCCAAGTAAATTTTTGAAGGAAACACAACCTGACACACCTTAATATTGGAATGGACGCCTGGTATGTATAAAGAGGAAGATTCCATTTGGTACAAAAAGGGTTAATTGTGACAACTCCCACCTTTGCAATTAGTGTACATCACTATCAGAGAATCTGCACTATTTGTCATGCAGTTTGTGAATTGAACAAATACATTACATATACAGTAAAATTCCACTATTAACCCTTCTCTTGCTGAATATTCAGATTAGCCACACCCATTTCTGACTTTGAACCAATCAGATTACTTGATGTAATTTATTTCTACAATTTTATAAATTGAATGTCCAACAGTGTAGATCCTGATCAGATGGCTTCTTCAGAAGCCATCTGATCTGGATCTACACTGTTTCCAAAGATAGGGGTTGTCATGAACAGCATGATAAGAGTTAAGACCACCAAAAATTAAGACTAATTGTGCTTCAAAAACCTTATTTAGTAGGTTTTAGTTATTCTTTCTTTGTGTTTTCTGCATTACAGTGTCCTCTGGTCAGAGACCACTTTTGGGACTGTTCAAAAGTGGTCTTTAAGACCACTTTTGAAAAGTTCCAAGGGTGGTCTTAATATGGGAATTTTACTGTATATCTAATAACTTGATTGGCTGATAGTCAGAAATGGGTGTGGCTATATTAAATTATTCAGCTGGACAAGGTTAAACTTAAACTTACCCACTTCAACGTATGGTTTAAAAGGCAGCACCACGGCCACAATGACCCGCCCAGTGCCTGGTGTAAGGACTTTTTTAATGGAATGTAGAATACTGATTGGTTTATCGCAGCGGTCGAGTAGATTCAAACAGCCAATGAGGTCATAGGAAAGGCTACCATCATCCCATGTATCTACATCTAAAACTCTGTAACAAAGACAGAACAAGGCCAATTTCAAAGCGTATATCAAACAGTTTAGCTTATACATTGTGAAATCATTGAATATAATCCAATAGCTTATACACTAGTATTTTTATGCAAAAATGTGAGCAGCTAACAGCTGCTCACTTATACACTAGAAAAGGCTACCATCATCCCATGTATCAACATCTAAAACTCTGTAACAAAGACAGAACAGGGCTAAGTTCAAAGCGTATATCAAACTGTTTAACTTGCACATAGTGAAATCAAGAAGGGCAGTTGTCAGTTTCTGGCAAAAGAATGTGCACTGTACTGGTTAACCGCTTATGTATAAGCCTGCCCAGGAAAAGTGTGAATAGGTAAACTTACCGGCTCAAACATGACCTAAAATAGTGTTAACTGGGCGGTTAAACTCCAAAACAAACAGTGAAATCATTGAATATAATACAATAGCTTATACACTAGTATTTTTGATGCTTTGCAGTACTCATCTATACACTGGAAAAGCCACTCACATACACTACTAGTTTTGATGAAAAAAAGCTACTCACCTTTATACTAGTATTTTTGATGAAAAATGTGAGTAGCTTTTGCACTCATACACAAATACTTTTGATAAAAAAAATGTGAGTAGCTTTTGCAAAAGCTACTCACATGAATTTGTCATAAATATTTATGTATTTGCTGTATGAAAAGTTTCAACATGACATTAACCATTGAGCAGGCTCCATCAGATGCGTATATGATGATCCCCTATATGACTGGTGAATCGGGAGGCTGTGGATTCAATACCTGCCAGGTCGGCAACATTCATTTGTGGTGATTGCTCATGAAATCTTTTCCACAGCTATTCTCTCCTTTCCACTGATTGAAGTAAGGCAGTTGTCAGTTTTGACAAATAGTGTATTTTTATTTTACGTCCCATCAACAATTAAGGTCATAGGGAGACAGGATCTCAGTTTAAAAACTCATCAGAATGTCTGGACAAGCCCCGAATTGAACCCACGACTCCTGTTTATGAGGCAAATACATGTAGCTTAAATACTACACCATGGAGGCTTCTTCTGGCACTATACTGGTTGACAGCTTATGTTTATAAGCCTGCCCCAGAAAGGTGTGGTTTGGCAAACTGACCAGTCCATCATGACCTAAATAGGCTGTTAAAAATCTAAAACCAAAACAATTACCAGTGCCTTTGTTACCTTTGAACAACTGGATACTGATATGCAAGACGACTATGCACCATGTCCAGAGCAACTAAAGTCAATACAATACACCACAAACTCTTTATAACACTATTATTGGGGTCCAAAGCAGAAACCGTGTTAGTTAAACAACCGTGTTATATCCAAACAAAAATGTATAGATTATATAGAAAAATGACCATTTATGGTCATTTTTTTATATAGAAAAATGACCATTTATGGTCATTTTTCTATATAATCTATACATTTTTGGGATCCATCCTGAAACTGTGTTATATCCACAACCGCGTTATAACGAACTGTGTTATAATGAGGTTGTGGTGTATGTGACAGTTACTGGTTTTGTTCTTATTCTCCCTAGAAGCCTCTGTGGTGTAGTGGTTACGCTACTCGCCTTGTAAACCAGGGATCACAGGATCAATCCCGGGCTTCCCCAGACTTTCGGATGAGTCTTTAAACCGAGGTCCCGTCTCTGTATGACCTTAGCTGTTGGTGGGACGTAAAACTCAAACACTCACTCACTCTTATTCTCCCTAAGAAAAAAAGAGATCCATATTGTAGTAACTAAGAATTGTCTCTGGTGATTCTAAGAAATATCTACAGCATATAATAGCATCAATTAATGATAAGATGAATCCCATCTCATAGTTACCTGTAACCTTTTTCAATCAGTCTGCTAACCATTGGTTTTGAGGCTTCTGTTGCATAGATATTTCTGAAATAGGGTGACATCTTTTCTGTGACACGTCCATCACCAGCACCTGCAGGTACATATATACTGACTTACAAGTTGGCTCAAAAATATCTAATACAAAATGAACTGACTCGTGAGAAAAAGAACATAAGCATTCCACAGGTATCTATTCTTCAAATACTCATACTACTGAAATGGACCATGGCATGTGGTCACAAAACTTTTCAGTGGCATAGCAAAAAAACAACAACAACAACAACAAAAAAAAAGACTACATAAACCAAACTAGATCAGCAGTCGATGGTATACCATCACAAATACCCACTTTTTCTATGAGTAACACTAATGACTATGTATTAGCTAGGGAAAACTACATGTAAGTTAAAAAAAGTTGCAAAGAACATTCTAACTGATAAGCAAAGTTTCAGAAGTGTAACTCTTATAGTTTAGAAGATATGGCAAAGTCATACTTTTTGACCTTTGACCTTGGGGTTATGTTGAGGTCCACCCAAGGTATCCCAATTTATTCTATATTCCAACAGCCATCAAAGTGTAACTTCAGTGGTTGCAGAGGAGATCCATTTACAAGAAACGTGACGGACGGACAGACATACGGACGGACAGACGCCGGAGTGAACTGTAGTATGAAAACAATATACCCGATTTTTCTTCGAAAAAGCGGGTATAATAAAACTAGAAATATTGCTCTTTAGTATCACTTACAAAATGGGGGACCAGTGTCTCAAAGGAAAGAATTTGCCCCTAAAGAGAGCAAATTCTTTCCTGTAAGAGTGATTTCAGTGATGAAAGAGGAAAAACGTGCTGGGTGATCTGCCATTCATATGTTATGTGGGTGGTCATCACGATAACACATGCATCCGTATGACATAGTACATTCTTTCTATCTCAAAAATGGTTGTCAGATGAACATTTGGAATATTATTCTTATTTATACTCAAAACAAAGGTTGTAGGAGCTCATTAGACCTGCCTCATTGAGGCAGTTTAATGAGTACCAACAATCCTATGTTTAGGAGCAGAAAAGATGAAAATAATGTATACCCCTGTAAACTCAAGTTTTCTCTATATAGAGTGGGGTTTACATGGGGTATCCATTTAATGGACTTGTTAATGTGACAGAGATCAAATTTGATTAAGTTGTGCATGCACAAAAATTGGTGTATATCGCTATCTCAAAATATGCCAATGCCAAACCTGCGTGTACACATTGTTTTTTTTTTCACTCCAAACAGCGAAGCTCCTTGCGAGACTGCCTATTTGTGATGGCTTTCCTCATCCCAATCTATTCCTCTAAAACAATACATGTACAGTCAAACTTCAATGGCTCGATCACCTTTGGGACCTTGAAAATCTGTTCGAGACGGGGGTAGTCCAAGCCACTGCAGTTACTGTCAGGAGGCATAACTAGATACTTTTGGACATCTTTTCGGTGTTCTATAATAAAAATGTATGCTGTGTGTACTCATTAGAATCACCTCATCGAGGCGATTCTAATGAGTACACACAGCATACATTTGGAAGATATAAGACTAAAATCTCCTTAATTATCCCCCACTATTTCTTATGTAGAGGATTTCGCTAGGGGCTCAAGAATGGGTTCGACACATCAATGGTAAACAAGACATCGTGTTCGAGCCATCGAAGTTCTACTGTATATTATAACCGGCCCCGATAGCTCAGTTGGTAGAGTGTCCGCTCCGGGGAACGGGAGGTCACTGGTTCGATCCCGGGCCGCGACATACCAAAGTCGTTAATAATGGTACTAGCTGCTCCTCGCTTGGCACTCAGATTTACGGGGTAGAGCTAGGACTGGTCGACCCAGTGTCAGGATAATGTGACTGGGTGTGGTATCATGTAAAGTGTCTGGGACATGATAATTCAGTGAGGCAGCACTATAAAAGTGAGCATTGAGCTCCCTGTCGCAACCAGACATCGTCGTGATTTGACTGAAAAATTGTTGAAAGTGACGTTAAACCCGAATTCACACACACTGTATATTATAAATGTTTATCATATGATGCCGTTGATAAGCAGTGGATAACGCCATGTAATAAATATTGTTTGATCACACGTGTAATAACACTTTGGCAGGATTAGGTAACGTCATGACGACATCCATGTCAACCATGTTTTTTGTAGATAAAATTGTCAAATTTAAAGACGATAAAATCCAATTTAAACTGGTCATATGATAAACAGAATCTTACACTCGTGTTCATTTCATATGAAATTTATGAAACTCCCCGAAGGCTCGTTTCATAAATTTCATATGAAATGACCACTCGTGTAAGATCCTCTATTTAAAGGATAACAGAACTTAAATAGGAACTATCCTATTATCTTATTACTGTTTTACATGACAGGCATCTTCTGAGACATCTCCAGGGGCCAGTTGTTCAAAACTAACGACGTTGTTAGCTAACGTATCGTTAAAACTTTGATCATTAAATATGGCAAATATACTAATATTTTTGCTGAAAAAATGTGAGCAGCTTTTGCTGATGCAAAAGCTGCTCACATTTTTTCAGCAAAAATAACAAAATTTTTGACATTGTACTCGCTAGAACAGTTAACAATATTACCACTAACGAGCTCGTTAAAAGCTAACAATAACAACTGGCCCTTGGTTGTTTACATTTACACCAAAATCTCTGAGCATGGTTCTACTCTAACAGGAAATAATTTGTTCCTTGGGACACCTACTGAGAAGGGTAGCAAACAATTTTGAGAAGAATTGCTTAGTTTGTATATCAGTTCCCTTACAGAAAGGCTTGGGATTACCGGTATAAAGTTTTTTCCATGCTAAACAATGGGGCGATTTTCCTGCTCAGATCAGCACAGAATGTAATTTGCCCGGCTCACAAGTTTTAAAAGACAACACTTCTTGGCATTTTAAAGTTTGTGAATGGGACAAATTTCATGCTCATGTAAACTCAGTAAGTAAAATAGTTTATAACCTGAAGCCCAGGGTTTGGTGTCATCTGGCACCTAGGTCATGAAATAATTTCATGTTCAACTGAATTACTCTGACATTAAAGCATGAAATTTGTCCCACTCATAATTGAGTATGTAATTTATTCTGCTCATAAATGCCAATGACTTGGCATTTCAAAATTTATGAGTAGCACAAAGAACATTCTTTGCTGATCTGAGCAGGACAACTGACTCATTTGTTTGTATTTCAAAAAATTATAAACATAACAAATTTCATCCTCAGTGGAGTTGAGCATGGAAAACTTATTTTATCACCAGGCCTGTATTGACATCATGTGAACAAGTCCATGAAATGAAGACCCCCTAAACCCCATTTAATATAGAGAAAACTGGGGTCTACGGGGGTATTCATTATTTTTCTTATTTCTGCTCCAAGACATAGGCTGTGGGTATTCGTTAGAACCGCCTCAATGAGGTGGTTCTAATGAGCATCCACAACCTATGTTTTGATAATTTGCAAGAAAATAATCACGGTTTTTCATCAGAAAAGTAGCCATTTTGGAGAGGTGAAAAATGCACTCTGTCACACAGGTGAGTTATCATAATGAGGCCCGTATTGTACTATAAGGGGTGGATGGAAAAATCCGTCCCCAGGGACACTGTCCGGCATCACGAGGCTTGCCGAGTGATGCCCAACAGTGATCCCGAGGGACGAATTTTTCTATCCACCCCTCACACCCATATTGGATTCTTTTTCTTGCATACCTTCCCTTTCTTACTGCAGATTTTTAATGCTGCAGTCGCTTCGGTTACCAACATCCGCCATATTGTGTTGAGACTGCAGGAATGTTTAGTGACGGCACGTAACGTGCATGACGTCAACCTTAACGACGGCGCATACGAGGTCGTAATCAACCAGTACATTCATCAAACACGCGATTTTATTTGATTTTGGGTCGGAACATCAGGGTCAGAACATAAATTTCTATCCCAGGGTAAAACTAGAGCTGTCAGTGAAACTGACTAGGGCCCCGGCAGCGCTATCAGAAATTTGTGGACGGACAGACGGACAGACAGACAGACGGACGGACAGAGTGATTACTATAGGGCACCCACACTTTCAGTGCGGGGCCCTAATTACGGATTTCCTTGTCTGGTGTGCAGGAAAGGTAATTCTACAAGCATACCTAAGTCTAGAAGATTTTCTCCTCTCCAACCTTCTGGTAGATCAAGCAGCTGAGCAAATTGAGGTCTTGAAAATATGAACATGGATCCTCTACCCAATAATCTATATAACATAAGAAGGAAAAAACATGGAAAAGAAGTTCTTGGAAAGAAAAATACAGTCAAACTTCAATGGCTCGAACACCTTTGGGACCTCGAAAATCTGTTCGAGACAGTGGTAGTTCGAGCCACAGAGGTTACTGTCAGGAGGAATAACAAGATACTTTTAGACATCTTTTCAGTTTTCTATAATGAAAATGTATGCTGTGTGTACTCATTAGAATCGCCTCATCGAGGCGATTCTAATGAGTACATAGAACATAGATTTGCAATATAAAAGACTAAAATCTCCTTAATTATCCCCCACTATTACTTATGTAGAGGATTTCGCTAGCGGCTCAAGAATGGGTTTGACACATCCATGGTAAACGAGCCATCGGTGTTCCAGCCATCAAAGTTCTACTGTACATAGAAACAATTAAGGTGTATATTTTGTGATAACCGAAGGATAGTTTTCCATATTTTTCCGTATGAACCTACGTTGTGGGTATTCATAAGGACTCCCTCAGCGAGGCTAGTCTAATGAATACCCACAACATAGGTTTTTATGGAGAATGACAAAAACTATCCTCCAGTTGTCACAAAATCCCCAACCTTCCCAGCAGGCACATGACTTAATTGTGAGGTCAAATCAACATCTGTACAATGTTATGACATTTATGCAACCTCAAATCTACAACTGTGCAACGTCATGATGTTGCATCAACGTTGATTTGACGTTGCCCTAGCGACGCGTGCCTGCTGAATCAGGATCGTTATGGTACACTAAATATATGGACACCTCAACTCCCTACCATACTTGTTCTAAAATTTGAATAAGTACAATTTACTAGCCGAAGTTGTGTCTATGTATAGCTAGATGCAGGGTTCAATGTTAACTTAATTAAATAGATGGAAAAGGTGGTCCTGAAATGCACCAGACCTGATCTAAGTTCAAATGGACCGAAGAAATGATGGAAAAAAAAATCATACTAAAGCGATATATCAGTTGATTATTTCTATTACCTTAAAAATAATTAAAAAATATTTGACATCTTGAGGACTCGCTGTAATTCTCTAAAATTTTTAACAAAATTGCTTTATGACCCTGTAGGGAGTCCAAAAGGTGCAGACAGAATAGGTACAATTTACTAGCCGAAGTTGTCTCTAAATATAGCTAGATGAATGGCAAACAGTCTAGATCCTGATCTGCGGCATTTCATCCAGAGCTACACTGTTTTTGCTCAAGCTTGTCTGTCCTACTACGGTATGCCAATTTAACCTAGATTTGTGTGTGGTGACACGATGTGGTCTAATGTCTGCCTTTCTGAAGTGTAAAGATCTGCAGCTTATGGGAGATGAGATCTGAAGCCAACGTGGGAAACTTAACATAGAAAAAGTTGGTTACTCTGACCTAGTTTTGTGAATTGGTTGGTGCATACACTTATGCAGTTGGAAGGGTCTGCACTAAATATATGAACCTGACCTTGAAAATGTGTTGTATGGTACATTTTGAAAAAATGTGGGTCAGAGTGGCAACTTTTTTGTTGGTGTGAATCGGAGCTGTTGTAGGTCATACACTGACAAAGTTTAAGAGCCCAGGGTCTAACTTGTTAGTGGTCAAATTATTGACTGTTCTAATAAGTACAATATGCAGCACGTGTACTTGCTATTTTTGCTGAAAAAAAATGTGAACAGTTTTTGCATTTGCTTACATTTTTCCAGCAAAAATATCAATAGTTTTAACGTTACATTACCGAACGATATAGTTAGTTTTATGGCTCAAGACTCATGATGCTGTTAGTCCTTGTTATATCAAAACTTTAACCCTTCTCTTGCTGAATATTCAATTTAGCCAAACCCATTTCTGACTTTTTAACTTCACTACAGCTGGTGTGTGGGAATGTGTGGCGGCTTAAAAAAACGTCTCCCTGCCCTACATCATAGTGTAGATTATATTTTCTTGTCCTTTGGGATCATTGATTCCATTGTGGAATTTTGAAAATATCTGAGGGTCACTGATGAGGCCTAATTGGCCAAAAGTAGCTAGTCTGGCCCAGAAAACATGTACACTCCATATTTTTCACTTCTGTGGTGTATTCCTTGCTTCCAAAGGATAACCCTTTTATAGAACATATTTGAACCAATCAGATTACTTGATGTAATTTATTCCAACAAATTCATAAACTAAATGTCAACCAGTGTAGATCCTGATCAGATAGCTTCTTCAGAAGCCATCTGATCTGGATCTACACTGTTTGCAAAGATAGGGGTTGTTGTGAACAGCAGGATTACAGTTGATCAATGAGAATGATAAAAAGCTCACACCATTGCTGAAAAAGGTGAACAGCTTTTACTCACATTTTTCAGCAAAAATACAGTACCAATGTACTGGCAAACAATCTGAAAAAAAAAATACCTACCCATTTATTGATGTACTGGTCATAAACCAGCCTAGAACAGATTTAGCCAGAGAATGACCTATCTGTACCAACACCCAGTCAGCCTTCTCATAACAGTTCTCCAAGAATTCAGTCGCCTCTTCATCTTGGTGAAACTGTATAAACCTTTCACATATATCTTCTGGGAGCTTCTGTCTGTTTATAAAGTACCACTGAAACAAAAGTGGTTTGGCACGTTAGTACACCAAACATCTTTGTATAAACACTGTTGTCATTACAGTTTTTTGTTTGATTTAGGGTTTAACATCCCCATCAACACTGTAAAGGTAATTTTGGAGATGTTGCTTCCAATTTTGTGGGACTTTTACCCGACATTGAGATTTCATGACATCTCAAGCCCTGCCGCCCAGTAAAACCAACAGCGTTATAAGCATGGATGGGCCAACTTGCACCGCATTGCCAGGGCAGGCTTAGATCCTCTAAGCGGTTTACCAGTACTTGGGTGCGGGTCGGTTTCAGCTCTACGTGGAAGCATCATGCAGCCCATCTATTTCTTCAAGCCCCGATGGGCAGGGGTGGTTTGTCATTACAGTAAAATTCCGCTATTAAGGCCACCTAAAATCAAGACTAAATCTGCTTTTAAAAGCTTACTGAGAAGGTTTCATTTGTTCTTCCTTTCTGTTTTCCACACCCAGTGTCTCATAAAAAGAGACCACCACTGGGACTGTTTGAACAGTCCCAAAGGTGGTCTTAATATAGGAATTTTACTGTATATTATATAGAAGATCTTACATGAGTGGTCATTTCATATAAAATTTATCAAACAAGCCTTTGGCGAGCTTCATAAATTTCTAATTACAAAATGGCCACGAATGTAAGATTCTGTTTATCATATAATGATTTTAAATCGGGTTTATTGCTGAAGAGGTTCAAAAGAATGGATAAGGTTGTCATGGAAGGCATTATGACGTTATGTGCCAGTTACCATGCATTATTACATGTACATGTGTTGTCATGATTTTTATTACATGACATTATCCACTATTAAAATAACAGCAGTGTTATATGATAATTATTATTATTAGCCCTTCAACTGCTTCATAAATTCCTGGAGCAGATGCCAATCTGATTTTTCATAATATTTTTCAAAGTTAACACATGGTTCATAAGGCTTGACATTACATGTGAATCGTCTGCCAGGCAGACGATTCACATGTAATGTCAAGACATATTTTCACTGAATAACAAGAAAAAAATACACTCGAAAATGCCATCTGCCGGTCGTTATTGGCAGTCTAAGGGTTAATACAGCTTTGGAAATACATGTAATGTACATGTAATATATAACATTATAATTATACATGTACATGTATGTTACGTCATTACAATTATTGTTTAATGATGGATCCCAAAAATGACTGATCAAACAGAAAAATGACTTCTAATGGTAATTTTTATGCCCCTGTAGGAAGGCATATAGTTTTTGCCCTGTCCGTTTGTGCATTTGGGGGTTTGTGCGTTTGTAAGTCCACACTTTTTCAGGGGCATTGCTCACTTATAGTGGCAGCTCTTGTTTCTAATAATCTATACATTACGAGGGTAGGCTGAAAAGTTCTGAGCCTGACCAAGAAGCAGGCATCGAACAGCCATGAAATTTTGTATTCATTAAATCCAAACCTTTATTATTACTTGATTTGACTCAAATGAGTTCAAGTTTACCTGCAATAACGTAGAAATTCTAGACTTTGAAAATTGATACTAGCACGTTTTTGAGAAAATGGACACAATCTGGCATCGTGGTGTCATCAAGAACCTCCATAAAAAGGGGTTAGCTCCTAAGGACATTCATGACGATATGGTTGCTACATTAGGGGATGATGCTCCTTCGTATGCGACCGCGAAAAGGTGGGCAGCAAATTTTAAGATGGGCAAGGACAGCCTTGAAGACGATGACTTGTGTGGACGACCAACAACGGCAACAACTGAGGAAACCATCAGCCAAGTGCACAGGGCCGTGATGGATGACAGGCGTTTAACTGTGAATCAGTTAGCTAACACTGTTGGCATCTCCCGTGAATGAGTAGAGAACATTCTATACAGTGAATTAGGAATGTCAAAGGTTTCCGCCAGATGGGTGCCACGGCTTTTGACTTCTGACCAAAAGTTGACCAGACGGAAACTGTCACAAGCCAACTTGGCTATTTTTGAAGCAGACCAAGATGGCTTTCTTGACCGTTTTGTCACTCAGGATGAGTGTTGGGTTCATCACTTTGAGCCAGAGACCAAAAGACAATCCATGCAATGGAAGCACCCTGGCTCACCCCCTCCAAAGAAGGCAAAGGTTGTCTCCTCTGCAGGGAAGGTGATGGCATCAGTGTTCTGGGATGCCAAGGGTATAAGATACATAGATTACCTTCAAAAGGGCAGAACAATTAATAAGGAGTATTATGCAGATCTGCTTAAACAACTGCGAAAAGCAATTAAGGCTAAACGACCCGGAAAATTGACAAAAGGGGTCTTGTTGCATCAGGACAATGCGCCTGCTCATAAATCGGTTGTCGCAATGGCTGCTGTGCATGACTGTGGCTTCACACTTGTCAATCACCCTCCGTATTCACCTAATCTAGCTCCATCAGATTATTTCCTGTTTCCAAACATGAAAAAGCACTTGGCTGGGCAGCATTATCGGTCAGATGAGGAGGTGATAGCTGCTGTGGAGGAGTTTTTCAGGGACCAAGATGAGACCTTCTATACCACTGGGATCCAAGGGCTCCAGCATCGCTGGAGGAAGTGTGTGGACAGGAAGGGAGACTATGTTGAAAAATAAGGCACTTTCAGCATGGACAAACCACTGGATCTTGGTCAGGCTCAGAACTTTTCAGCCTACCCTCGTAAATGATTTTTGGACCCCCAACAATTCCATAATGATCCTAAGTATTGAGACAGATAGGACAAAGCAAACAGTGCAGACCCAGATCAGACTACTCCTGTAGGAGCAGTCTGATCAGGTGTCTTAACTGTTTGCCATTCGGTCTGCACCTTTTGGACTGCTTGCTGGATTATGAGACAAATTTGTCAAAATTTTAGGAAAGCTACAGGAAGTCCTTAATGTGTTTGAATTTTCAGGATTTTTACGGTAGTGTAATATAAAGGCTTTTGTGTAATATACATGTAAGTTGTTTTTTTTCCATTAAATGATGTTTATTGAGTGCGAGGGTGTTTGAGTTTTACATTCCACCAACAGCTAAGGTCATATGGAGACGGGACCTCGGTTGAAAGACTCATCCAAAAGTCTGGAGAAGCCCGGGATCCATCCTGCGACCCCTGGTTTACAAGGAGAATAGCGTAACCACTGCACCACGGAGGCTTCTAATGTTTATTGATGAAGTTTGATTGTGAATGACACTAGCTAAGAAAATCTGTCCCACAACATAGGAAAACAGAGTTGACTAAGAACTCAAACTGCATATGACGGAATTTGCAGATGCCATTTTCAATTATTTTTCCCCTATTTTAACCTTAAGATGTGAAAAAAAATATATCTGAAGATGTCGTCTGCTTACAAGCATGTCTTCTGCTTAATCTTCCTGTAAACTTTTTTTAAAATATTTTTGTATACAGGCAAACAGTGTGGGCCCAGATCAGACTGCTCCTACCGGAGCAGTCTGATCTGGGTCCACGATGTTTGCAAACAAGAGCTGTCACTATATTAGCAATGCCTCTGTGGGAGCCAATTTGAGGGGAAACTAGAAATGTGTCCAGACGACACAGATGCCCCCGCCAAGGGCCCCGCCTCACCCCGAAAATCCAAGTTGCAACAAAATTTGTCATCAGGAACATTTGTGAGAAGTTATATTGAAATTGGTGAAAAAATGTAAGCGCTAGAGCAATGACAAAGTTTTTCTAAAAACAGCCACAGTGACCTTGACCTTGAAAGTCGAACTCGCTCGAGATATTAACATAAGGAACATTTGTGTGAAGTAACATTGAAATCAGTGAAGAAATGTAGTCGCTTGAGCGATGACAAAGTTTTTCTAAAAATAGCCACAGTGACCTTGACCTTGAAAGTTGAAATCGCTCGAGATATTGTCACAAGGAACATTTGTGTGAAGTTATATTGAAATCGGTGAAGAAATGTAAGCGCTGGAGCGATGACGAAGTTTTTCTAAAAATAGCCAGTGACCTTGACCTTGAAAGTGGAACTTGCTAGAGATATTCTCATAAGGAACATTTGTGTGAAGTAATATTGAAATTGGTGAAAAAAAGTAGCGCTAGAGCAATGACAAAGTTTTTCTAAAAATAGTCACTGTGACCTTGACCTTGAAAGTCAAACTCGTTCGAGATATTGTCATAAGGAACATTTGTGTGAAGTTATTTTGAAACCAGTGAAGAAATGCAGGCGCTAGAGCGATGACAAAGTTTTTCTAAAAATAGCCACAGTGACCTTGACCTTGAAAGTCGAAATGGCTCGTGATATTGTCATAAGGAATATTTGTGTAAAGTTATATTGAAATCGGTGAAGAAATGTAAGCGCTAGAGCGATGACAAAGTTTTTCTAAAAATAGCCACAGTGACCTTGACCTTCAGGTCATGACCTTGAAAGACGAACTCACTCGAGATATTGTCATAAGGAACATTTGTGTAAAGTTATATTGAAATCAGTGAAGAAATATAGACCCTAGAGCTATGTTTGTGCGAGGGCATAATTAAAATTTTTTAAGTCAGTGACCTTGACCTTGAGCTCATGGGCAGGGGTGGGGGTATTGCTGAATAAAATGGACAGGTATCTAATATCATACCAAATATCAACTCAAACCATCGCATGATTTGGAAAATATCAACTCTTAATATATCTAATTAAAAATTTCTAAATCTGTGACCTTGACCTTGAAGCCATAGGCATGAGTGGGGGTATTGCCAAATAAACATTTGGACCTATATCTATCATCATAGCATACATAAGCGAAATCCCTAATATAGTTTGGAAAATTTGAGCTCTTTAAGATCTTTCACATTAAAATTGTCTAAGTCTGTGACCTTGACCTTGAGGTCATAGGCATGGGTGGGGGTATTGCTGAATAAAACATTGTACCTATATATCTATCATCATATGAACCAAAGCCATCATAAAAGTTCAGGTTCTACCAGGTACAAATACCTTAACTGGAGTCTTTAACAAGGGAAATTTTTAAGTCCATGACCTTATCTTTGAGGCCATGGGCATGGGTGGGGGTATCGCTGAATAAAACTTTGGACCTATATCTATAATCATACCAAATATGAACCAATTCCATCGAATGGTTTTGAAAATATGAGTTCTAAAATGTTCAAGTCTACCTGTTACAAAAACCTTAACCTGAGTCTTTAACATTGAAACTGTCTAAGTCTGTGACCTTGACCTTGAGGTCACAGGCATGGGTGGGGGTATTGCTTAATAAAACTTTGGACCTATATCTATCATCATACCAAAGATGAACCAGTTCCATCAAATGGTTAGGAAAATATGAGTTCTAAAAGTTCAGGCTCTACCTGTTACAAAAACTTTAACCTGAGGTTACAGGATCACCTATGTACGTACGTACACACACACATACAGACGGACGGACGTACACATGTACGCACGTACGGAAAACCGAAAAACTATATGCCCCCGGCATCATATGATGCGGGGGCATAAAAAAGTGTGGACTAACCCACAAACAAACGGACAGTGCAAAAACTATATGCCCTCCTAAGGGGGCATAAAAATTTAACAAAATTGTCAAAGAAATGTGGAAGTAGTTTGCATCACAAGGTTTAAGAACGCAATTTTCAGAAAATAAATGGCCGTAACTCCTTCCCAGATGATAGGAACAACGTGAAAATTGTGTTAGGCACCCCTTTACCTCACATGGAATGCATGTGCAAAGTTTAAGCTCAATCGGTGAAGAAATGTGGAAGTAGTTCGCGTCACAAGGTTTTCGAACACGTTTTTCATAAAATCAAGGGCCATAACTTCCTCGCAGGTGATAGGATCGACTTGAAAATTGTGTTGGGCACCCCTTCACCTCACAAAGAATGCATGTGTAAAGTTTCAGCTCAATCGGTGAAGAAATGTGGAGAAAGTTTGCGTCACAAGATATTTAGCGCATTTTTGAGAAAATCAAGGGCCATAACTGCAAAACGCTTCATCCAAGCAGAATGAATTTTGTGTTAGGCATATCTACATATCATTGCAAATGCATATGCAAAAATTTAACAAAATTGTCGGAGTAATGTGGAAGTAGTTCGCGTCACAAGGTTTAAGAACGCGTTTTCAGAAAATAAAGGGCTGTAACTCCTTTGCAGATGATAGGATCAACGTGAAAATTATGTTAGGCACCCCTTTACCTCACAAGAAATGCATGTGCAAAGTTTCAGCTCAGCGGTGAAGAAATGTGGAAGAAGTTTGCGTCGCAAGGTTTTCGAAAGCTTTTTTTCAGAAAATCAAGGGCTGTAACTCCATCACAGCTGATAGGATCAACTTGAAATTTGTGTTAGGCATACCTTCACCTCACAAGGAATGCATGTGCAAAGTTTCAGCTGAATCAGTGAAGAAATGTTGAAGAAGTTCGCATCACAAGGTTTTTAGCACATTTTTTAGAAAATAAAGGGCCATAACTCCAACGTAAACGAGAGGACCAATGTGAAAATTGTGTCAGGCACCCCTGCACCTCACAAGGAATGCATGTGCAAAGTTTCAGCTCAATCAGTGAAGAAATGGGGAAGTAGTTTGCATCACAACAAGAGGGCCCTGGTTCGCTCACCTGATCCAATGTATAACAAGTGGGCCCCGGGCAGGGTCAATTTTGGCCCCAGGGCTATAATTTGAACAATTTTGGTAGAGGTCCACAAGATGAAGCTTCATATCGAATATTAAAGACCTGGGCTTTCTGGTTTCAGAGAAGAAGATTTTAAAGGTTTACCCTGCATATAGAAGTCTATGTAAAACAAGATTTTCCCTATATAAGTCTATGTTAAACCAAAGGGCCACGGAGCAGGGGCATTTTTGGCCCCAGGGCTATAATTTGAACAATCTTGGTAGAGGTCCCCTAGCTGAAGCTTCATAACAAATATCAAAGACCTAAGCCTTGTGTTTCAGAGAAGATGATTTTTAAAGATTTTCCCTATATAAGTCTATGTAAAACCAAAGGGCCACATGGCGGAGTCATTTTTGGTCTCAGGGCTATAATTTGAACAATCTTTATAGAGGTCCACTAGCTGAAGCTTCATAACAAATATCGAAGACCTAAGCCTTGTGGTTTCAAAGAAGAAGATTTTTCAAGATTTTCCCTATATACGTCTATGTAAAACCAAAGGGCCCCGGAGCGGGGGCATTTTTGGCCCCAGGGCTATAATTTGAACAATCTTGGTAGAGGTCCACAAGATGAAGCTTCATACCAAATATCAAAGACCTGGGCCTTGCAGTTCCAGAGAAGAACATTTTTCCGGATTTTCCCTATATAAACCTATGTAAAACAAAAGGGCCCTGGTGCGGATGCATTTTTGGCCCCAGCAATATAATTTGAATAATCTTGGTAGGGGTCCACTAGATGAAGCTTCATACCAAATATCAAAGACCTGGGCCTTGCGATTTCAGAGAAGAAGATTTTTCAAGATTTTCCCTATATAAGCCCATGTAAAACCTAAGGGACCCAGGGTGGGGGCATTTTTAGCTCCAGCACTATAATTTGAACAATCTTGGTAGGGGTCCACTAGATGAAGTTTCATACCAAATATCAAAGACCTGGGCCTTGCGGTTTCAGAGAAGAAGATTTTTAAAGATTTTCCCGATATAAGCCAATGTAAAACCAAAGGGCCCCGTGGCGGGGGCATTTTTTGTCCCAGCACTAAAATTTGAACAATCTTGGTAGGGGTCCACTAGATGAAGCTTCATACCAAATATCAAAGTCCTGGGCCTTGTGATTTCAGAGAAGAAGATTTTTCAAGATTTTCCCTATATAAGCCCATGTAAAACCAAAGGGCCCCCGTGCGGGGGCATTTTTAGATCCAGCACTATAATTTGAACACTCTTGGTAGGGGTCCACTAGATAAAGCTTCATACCAAATATCAAAGACCTGGGCCTTGCGGTTTCAGAGAAGAAGATTTTTAAAGAGTTTCCCTATAAAAGCCCATGTAAAACCAAAGGGCCCCCATGCGGGGGCATTTTTGGCCCCAGCACTATAATTTGAACAATCTTGGTAGGGGTCCACTAGATGAAGCTTCATACCAAATATCAAAGACCTGGGCCTTGCGGTTTCAGAGAGGAAGATTTTTCAAGATTTTCCCTATATAGCCCTAGTAAAACCAAAAGGCCCCCGTGCGGGGGCATTTTTAGCTCCAGCACTATAATTTGAACAATCTTGGTAGGGGTCCACTAGATGAAGCTTCATACCAAATATCAAAGACCTGGGCCTTGCGGTTTCAGAGAAGAAGATTTTTAAAGATTTTCCCTATATAAGCCCATGTAAAACCAAAGGGCCCCCGTGCGGGGGCATTTTTGGCCCCAGAAACTATAATTTGAACAATCTTGATAGAGGTCCACTAGATGAAGCTTCATACCAAATATCAAAGACCTGGGCCTTGCGGTTTCAGAGAAGAAGATTTTTTAAGATTGCGGTGAAAAAAATCTATTTTTGGCTACTGTGACCTATATGTGCAACGGACCGGAACCATTTGAACAACTTTGAAAGGGGACCACCTAAGGATCATTCCTGTGAAGTTTGGTCAAAATACGATCAGTGGTTTAGGAGATGTCGTTTGAAGAAAAGTTTACGGACGCACGCACGGACGTCTTTACGGATGTATACTTGTGTGTCTTCATCCCTACAAAGTACCCTTGTGTGTCTTAATTCCAGGAAATTTCTTGGAATTTCTTGGAAAAAAAAAGAGACACAAGTAACTATTTTTAGACACACAAAACACTGACGGAATAAATCGCATTGAGTTCAATGGAAGTGTCCAAACTTTTTAAACACACAAGTATACATCTGTTCCTGCGCACGCACGGACGCACGACGGACAAAAAGTGATCCCAAAAGCTCACCTTGTCACTACGTGACAGGTGAGCTAAAAAAGTGCGGACTAACCCACAAACCCACAAACAAACAAACAGACAGTGCAAAAACTAATATGCCCTCCTACTGGGGCATAAAAATTACTTTTAAGGCAACCGGCAGACGGCAAAGCAGATGACATTTGTCGTGACTGGTGTCTTATGGGGTAATATTTATTTACATTTACCTAACATACATGTAAGTTAACCATACAAGATAAAAATGTGTCTTCAGTCATGTATGCAGCAAAGACTCAGATCAGCCTGGATACCATCATAATTAGACTGCTGTCTGCACTGTCTACAGAAGGGTACCCACTCTTCAGGGCTTGGAGAAATAGATCAGGCTGCTTCCACATTGAGCCTTATCCAACAAAACTTTTGAGTACTGGTAAACTGCTTCGAAAGTCTAAGCCTGCCCAAAAAAGTGACGTGAGTAATTTGAACTGTCCCTGAAACCCTAAAGGAGTTTCTTTGGGCGGTGGGGCTTGAGGTGTCATTTCATCTTAATGTCAGGTAAAAGTCTCACAAAATCAAAGTTATTGTCTCCAAAATTACCTTAATATTGTTGACTGGGATGTGAAACCTCTATGCAAAGGCAATGGCTATTCTTGAAAGTAAGATCTGACAAAAACATATAATCATAAAAAGCATAATGGTTGAAATGTATTTAACCCTTATCCTGCTGAATAAGACAGCCCCTACTTTTGCAAACAATGTAGATCCAGATCAGATGGCTTCTGAAGAAGCCATCTGATCAGGATCTACACTGTTTGTCATTCAATATGTGAGTTTAAATAAATATATTATTATGTCATTAGTGAAAACGTGTCACTGACTCATTTTTTTGCGCTAACGCAAATGCTGCAAATTGATTGGTTGATAGTCAGAAATGTGTGGCAAAATTAATCAACTCAGCAGGGTAAGTGTTAATGAAAACTTACATAGCTGTGGTTGTCTTGTCTGTGCTGTTCATCAGTGAGTAAACGCTGATAAATTGTTCTGGCCAGTGAGGACCGCCCCACATAAGAATTCATCATCCTGGTGCCACTTGCATTTGGAATTAATAAAATGATGCACACTGCAAATGAACAAACAACCACATAACGAAAACAAGCCTATATAATTACATTGTAAATTTCACCACCGAAAAATGGAAATTTTCTGATGAAAACTTTCAATATTTTTCTTATTTCTTCTCAAAACATAGATTGTGGATACTCATTAGAACCGCCTCAATGAGGCGGTTCTAATGAGTCCCCACAATCTATGTTTTTGAGCAGAAATAAGAAAAAATAATGTTTATCCCTGCAAACCCCAGTTTTACTATATAAAAGTGGGGTTTAAGGGGGTCAAAATTTATATAGGATTGTTTTCGTGATAAGTAAATAAGGTTTGTCATTTGAAGATGTAAGCGTTTAAATAAATCAGTTACATGTACGTGATAAGTACAAAAATAAATGAAGGATGTCAAAGAAAAAAGGAAATTGGCAGCATTAGCCCTTTTTGCACCAAATGGAATTTTCTTCCTTATATATAGCAGGAGTCCATTTCAAAATTTAGGGGTGTCAGGTTGTGTTTTCTTCCAAATTATAAGGAAAATGGCTGAACTTTTTGCAAACAGTGGAGGCCCTGATTAGACACCACAGAACGTGGCGTCTGATCTGGGCCTGCACTGTTTGCCAAATACCCGTTTTGGGGTCTCTAGTACTAAATGGGTTTTGTTTGTTTGATTTGATGTTTAACGTCCCCGTCAACACTGTAAAGGTCATTTTGGAGACATTGCTTCCAATTTTGTGGGACTTTTACCCGACATTGAAATGAAATGACATCTCAAGCCCTGTCGCCCAATGAAACCAATAGGGTTTTTTAGAATGGACGGTCCGCCTCGCACCGCTGTTCCTGGACAGGCTTAGCTCCTCTTAGCGGTTTACCAGTACTAGTGTGCGGGTCGGATTCAGCTCTGCGTGGAAGCATCATGCAGCCCATATATTTCTTCAAGCCCCCATGGGCGGGGGCTGACTAAATGGGTTAATATAATTTCAATTAGATCACACCCATGCACGCATATAAGCTTGCAATATATCGCTTAATTCACATGAGTATAATTTTATATTACGACAACAAGAGTTCGGAGAATAACAAGCGGGAATTTTGATTATTTATCTTATTTCAAGTCTAAATACAGGTTGAGAGTACTCGTTAGAACGGCCTCATTGAGGTTGTTCTAATGAGTACCTACAATATATGTTTTTTGAGTATGAAATAAGGAAAATGATATATACCACTGTAAACCCCAATTTTCTGTATAACGGTATAGAGTGGGGTAAAGTGAGGTGTTAATACACAGCATCACTATAACACGTCTATATAATTTTGACCCCCGTTAACCCCCTTTTTATGTAGTAGGGGTATAAATTATATTATCATATGACGCCGCGTCTGAGAGTGTAGTAACGCCATGTAATATTTTCGATAATCCACTAGTGGATTAAGTATGCAAATTAGTTAGATACGTCCCGTAACGTTACATGTACGACGTCCTTAACGACGTCGCGTTAATTAATGGCGGAATAATGACATTTTTGTAAACAATCGTGAATAAAATACGTTTTAAATGTCATATGATAAATAGAATCTTGCATTCGTGCTCATGACTGTATTATTGAATTTATTAAACTCGTTGAGGAAAAGGGATAAAATGCTCGGCAAAGCCTTGCATTTTATCCCTTTTCCTCAACTCGTTTAATAAATTCAATAATACAAGAGCACTCATGTAAGATCCTCTATTTATTTTTCTTATTTCTATTCTAAAACAGATTGTGGGTACTAGTTAGAACCGCCTCAATGCTACTGACCCTATAGTTTTCACTAAGCAATCAGGTTAAACTGCACTTAAATTCAAGGTGCCATGTACTATTTGAGCCCCGCCAAGCGAATTTGTGTCTTCGAGCATCCCGTCATGACAAATTTTAACTGCGCATGCCCAACCATTCAGAGAGGCCAGGGATATGGCTTTCTGTCTGAAGGTTCCTCTTGATTCACTGCTTGTATGAGCGAGCAGCGAAGGTTCTGGCGAGACTGCGCGGATGCGCAGGCTCGCCTGAACCTTCGCTACTCGCATAGGCGATAAGTACCAAAATCGCTTGACGGGGCCCATTTAATAAACAGAGCACAATGAGAACAAGAGGCTCAATGAGCCTAAACCGCTCACCTGTGGAACTTCAGTTTTAACAATTCACAGACTTGGCTACTAAATCTGCTAATAGAATCCAGCCCATTGACCCTTACAGGATATAAGTCATCATTATTGCATTGCATTCCAAGTTTGAGACTTCTAGCTTCTATAGTTCCTGAGAAATCTTTGACGAAAATTTAACATTGGTCAAAATGGAGAGAAAGAAGAATGAAAGAACAGATGAAAAAATAAGCTGAGAAAGCCCAATGTCTCTTACACAAAATAAGTCATCATTATTCTATTGAATACCAAATTTGATGCTTCTAGCTTTTATAGTTCCTGAGAATTCTTTGATTAAAAATTTAACATTGGTCTATTATCTCTATATGGAGAGAAAGAAGAATGAAGGAACAAATGAACCAGACTAGCTCCAAAACCTAAAGCAGCCTTTCCCCTTGCCCAATGGTGCTACACATAAAATTTAAACAAGATTGATCGACTGCCTTCTGAGATATGCTTCATTGAAAGTGTGGACGACGGATGGACGGACGACAGACGACAGACTCCGGAGCCTTGGTATACTATCAGCTCACTGGAGCCTTTGGCTCAGGTGAGCTAAAAATTCAAGTCGCTATTTCTGTCACAACATTTTCCCTACGTTAAGTCTATGGACAAATTTTTTTGTCTCTCAAGGTCACGTAACTCCGAGGTCAATATTCCGATTCGGCCCAAAATCGAACTTAACCGAGATTTTATGCCTGTCCTCGTTACCTGCAAGTTTGAAGCTGATATGAATAAAAACAAGAGGCTCAATGAGCCTAAACCGCTCACCTGAGGAACTTAAGTTTTAACAATTCACAGACTTGACTACTAAATCTGCTAATAGAATCCAGCCCATTGACCCTAACAGGATATAAGTCATCATTATTGCATTGCATTCCAAGTTTGAGACTTCTAGCTTCTATAGTTCCTGAGAAATCTTTGACGAAAATTTAACATTGGTCAAAATGGAGAGAAAGAAGAATGAAAGAACAGATGAACAAATAAGCTGAGAAAGCCCAATGTCTCTTACACAAAATAAGTCATCATTATTCTATTGAATACCAAATTTGATGCTTCTAGCTTTTATAGTTCCTGAGAAATCTTTGATTAAAAATTTAACATTGGTCTATTATCTCTATATGGAGAGAAAGAAGAATGAAGGAACAAATGAACCAGACTAGCTCCAAAACCTAATGGAGCCTTTCCCCTTGCCCAATGGTGCTACACATAAAATTTAAACAAGATTGGTCGACTGCCTTCTGAGATATGCTTCATTGAAAGTGTGGACGACGGATGGACGGACGACAGACGACGGACTCCGGAGCCTTGGTATACTATCAGCTCACTGGAGCCTTTGGCTCAGGTGAGCTAAAAATTCAAGTTGCTATTTCTGTCACAACATTTTCCCTACGTTAAGTATATGGGCAAATTTTTTTGTCTCTCAAGGTCACGTAACTCCGAGGTCAATATTCCGATTCGGCCCAAAATCGAACTTAACCGAGATTTTATGCCCGTCCTCGTTACCTGCAAGTTTGAAGCTGATATGAATAAAATAAAGTTGCTATCGTGGTCACAACGTATTTTTTTTATGCTCAAGGGCAGGTAACTCCAAGGCAAATATTCCGATTCGGCCCAAAATCGAACTTAACCGAGATTTTATGTCTGTCCTCGTTACCTGCAAGTTTGAAGCTGATCTGAAAAAAATTCAAGTCGCTATTGTAGTCGCAACATTTTCCCTAATTAAGTCTATGGGCAAATGTTTTGTCGCTCAAGGTCATGTAACTCCGAGGTCAATATTCCGATTCGGCCCAAAATTGAACTTAACCGAGATTTTATGCCTGTCCTCGTTACCTGCAAGTTTAAAGCTGATATGAATAAAAATAAAGTTGCTATCTTGGTCACAACGTATTTTTTTATGCTCAAGGGCAGGTAACTCCAAGGCAAATATTCCGATTCGGCCCAAAATGGAACTTAACCGAGATTTTGTCTGTCCTCGTTACCTGCAAGTTTGAAGCTGATCTGAAAAAAAATTCAAGTCGCTATTGTAGTCGCAACATTTTCCCTAATTAAGTCTATGGGCAAATTTTTTGTCGCTCAAGGTCATGTAACTCCGAGGTCAATATTCCAATTCGGCCCAAAATTGAACTTAACCGAGATTTTATGCCTGTCCTCATTACCTGCAAGTTTGAAGCTGATATGAATAAAAATAAAGTTGCTATCGTGGTCACAACATATTTTTTTATGCTCAAGGGCAGGTAACCTGCAAGTTTGAAGCTGATCTGAAAAAAATTCAAGTCGCTATCGTAGTCACAACATTTTTCCTATGTAAAGTCTATGGGCAAATTTTTTGGCGCTCAAGGTCATGTAACTCCGAGGTCAATATTCCGATTCGAACTTAACTGAGATTTTATGCCTGTCCACGTTACCTGCAAGTTTGAAGCTGGCCATCGTGGTCACAACGTATTTTTTTATGCTCAAGGGCAGGTAACTCCAAGGCAAATAATCCGATTGGGCCCAAAATCTAACTTAACCAAGATTTTATGTCTGTCCTCGTTACCTGCAAGTTTGAAGCTGATCTGAAAAAAATTCAAGTCGCTATCGTAGTCACAACATTTTCCCTATGTTAAGTCTATGGGCAAATATTTTGTCGCTCAAGGTCACGTAACTCCGAGGTCAATATTCCGATTTGGCCCAAAATCGAACTTAACCGGGATTTTATGCCTGTCCTCGTTACCTGCAAGTTTGAAGCTGATCTGAATAAAAATAAAGTTGCTATCGTGGTCACAACGTATGTTTTCATGCTCAAGGGCAGGTAACTCCAAGGCAAATAATCCGATTCGGCCCAAAATCGAACTTAACCGTGATTTTATGTCTGTCCTCGTTACCTGCAAGTTTGAAGCTGATCTGAAAAAAATTCAAGTCGCTATCGTAGTCACAACATTTTCCCTATGTTAAGTCTATGGGCAAATATTTTGTCGCTCAAGGTCACGTAACTCCGAAGTCAATATTCCGATTCTGCCCAAAATCGAACTTAACCGAGATTTTATGCCTGTCCTTATTATCTGCAAGAATGTAGTCGATCAGAAAAAAATTGACGGAGCTAGAGTGATGACAAGCTTTTTCCTATGTTAAGTCTATGGGAGCTATATGTTGCCATGGTAACCAGAGTTCCACTCAGATCTGCATGAAAACCTTATGCAGTCTTTCCACTTGCCCAATAATGTTACACATGAAATTTGATCAAAGTCGGCCAAGTAGTCTTCAAGATATACATTTTTGAAATTCACATTAACCCTTATGCAAAAATGCAAAAGGGCAGGTAACTCCTAAGTGTATGATCCGATTCTGCCAATTATCGAACTTGACCGAGATTTCATGGCTGTGCTGGTTATCTGTAAGAATGAAGCCAATCCCAACAAAATTGAAGCAGCTACAGTGATGACAACATTTTCCCCATGTTAAGTCGATAGGCAATTTTTCGGGCGCTCAAGGGGACGTAACTCTTGAGTGAATTATCTGATTCGGCCCAAAATCGAACTTGACCGAGATTTTATGCCTGTACTGGTTATCTGCAAGAATGAAGTCGATCAGAAAAAAATTGACGGAGCTAGAGTGATGACAAGCTTTTTCCTATGTGAAATCTATGGGAGCTAGATGTTGCCATGGCAACCAGAGTTCCACTCAGATCTGCCTGAAAACCTAATGAAGCCTTTCCACTTGCCCAATAATGCGACACATGAAATTTGATCAAAGTTGGCCAAGTAGTCTTTAAGATATACATTTTTGAAATTCCCATTAACCCTAATGCAAAAACACACAAGGGCAGGTAACTCCTAAGTGAATGATCCGATTCTGCCAGTTATCGAACTTGACCGAGATTTCATGGCTGTGCTGGTTATCTGCAAGAATAAAGCCAATCTGAAAATAATTGAAGCAGCTACGGTGATGACAACGTTCTCCCCATGTTAAGTCAATAGGCAATTTTTTCAACGCTCAAGGGCACGTAGCTCCTGAGTGAATAATCCGATTCAGCCCAAAATCGAACTTGATCGAGATTTCATGCCTGTCCTCGTTATCTGCAAAAATGAAGTCGATCAGAAAAAAATTGACGGAGCTAGAGTGATGACAAGCTTTTTCCTAACGCTCAAGGGCACGTAACTCCTGAGTGAATAATCCGATTCAGCCCAAAATCGAACTTGATCGAGATTTCATGCCTGTCCTCGTTATCTGCAAGAATGAAGACGATCAGAAAAAATTGACGGAGCTAGAGTGATGACAAACTTTTTCCTATGTGAAGTCTATGGGAGCTATTTGTTGCCATGGCAACCAGAGTTCCAATCCGATCTGCCCGAAAACAGTATGCAGCCTTTCCCCCTACCTGATAATGCTTCACATGAAATTTGATCAAGATTGGCCCACTGGTTCCGGAGATATACTTCTTTGAAAGTGTGGACGACGACGGACGACGACGACGGACGACGGACGCCGGCTCGTGGTATACTAATACCTCACATGAGCCTTCCGCTCAGGTGAGCTAATAAAGTTGCTATCGTGGTCACAACGTATTTGTTTATGCTCAAGGGCAGGTAACTCCAATGCAAATATTCCGATTCGGCCCAAAATCGAACTTAACCGAGATTTTATGTCTGTCCTCGTTACCTGCAAGTTTGAAGCTGATCTGAAAAAAGTCAAGTCGCTATCGTAGTCGCAACATTTTCCCTAATTAAGTCTATGGGCAAATTTTTTGTCGCTCAAGGTCACGTAACTCAGAGGTCAATATTCCGATTCGGCCCAAAATTAAACTTAACCGAGATTTTATGCCTGTCCTCGTTACCTGCAAGTTTGAAGCTGATATGAATAAAAATAAAGTTGCTATCGTGGTCACAACGTATTTTTTATGCTCAAGGGCAGGTAACTCCAAGGCAAATAATCCGATTCGGCCCAAAATCGAACTTAACCGAGATTTTATGTCTGTCCTCGTTACCTGCAAGTTTGAAGCTGATCTGAAAAAAATTCAAGTCGCTATCGTAGTCACAACATTTTCCCTATGTAAAGTCTATGGGCAAATTTTTTGTCGCTCAAGGTCATGTAACTCCGAGGTCAATATTCCGATTCGAACTTAACTGAGATTTTATGCCTGTCCACGTTACCTGCAAGTTTGAAGCTGATATGAATAAAAATAAAGTTGCTATCGTGGTCACAACATATTTTTTATGCTCAAGGGCAGGTAACTCCAAGGCAAATAATCTGATTCGGCCCAAAATCTAACTTAACCGAGATTTTATGTCTGTCCTCGTTACCTGCAAGTTTGAAGCTGATCTGAAAAAAATTCAAGTCGCTATCGTAGTCACAACATTTTCCCTATGTTAAGTCAATGGGCAAATTTTTTGTCGCTCAAGGTCACGTAACTCCGAGGTCAATATTCCGATTCGGCCCAAAATCGAACTTAACCGGGATTTTATGCCTGTCCTCGTTACCTGCAAGTTTGAAGCTGATCTGAATAACTAGAAATGTGTCCAGACGACACAGATGCCCCCGCAAAGGGCCCCGCCTCACCCCGAAAATCCATGTTGCAACAAAATTTTCTAAGTGTGTGACCTTGTCATCAGGAACATTTGTGAGAAGTTATATTGAAATTGGTGAAAAAATGTAAGCGCTAGAGCAATGACAAAGTTATTCTAAAAATAGCCACAGTGACCTTGACCTTGAAAGTCGAACTCGCTCTAGGTATTGTCATAAGGAACATTTGAGTGAAGTTATATTGAAATCGGTGAAGAAATGTAAGTGCTAGAGCGATGACAAAGTTTTTCTAAAAATAGCCACAGTGACCTTGACCTTGAGGTCATGACCTTGAAAGACGAACTCACTCGAGATATTGTCATAAGGAACATTTGTGTGAAGTTATATTGAAATCAGTGAAGGAATATAGGCACTAGAGCGATGACAAAATTTTTCTAAGAATAGCCACAGTGACCTTGACATTGAGGCCATGACCTTGAAAGTCGAACTCTTTCGAGATATTTTTATACGAAACATTTGTGTGAAGTTATATTGAAATTGGTGAAGAAATGTAGGCGCTAGAGCGATGACAAAGTTTTTTCTAAAAATAGCCACAGTGACCTTGATCTTGAGGTCATGACCTTGAAAGTCAAACTTGCTTGAGATATTGTCATAAGGAACATTTGTGTGAAGTTATATTGAAATCAGTGAAGAAATATAGACGCTAGAGCTATGTTGTGCTAGGTGATAATTAAAAAAATTTAAGTCTGTGACCTTGACCTTGAGGCCATGGGCATGGGTGGGGGTATCGCTGAATAAAACTTTGGACCTATATCTCTAATCATACCAAATATGAACCAATTCCATCAAATGGTTTGGAAAATATGAGTTCTAAAATGTTCAAGTCTACCTGTTACAAAAACCTTAACCTGAGTCTTTAACATTGACAATTTCTAAGTCTGTGACCTTGACCTTGAGGTCACAGGCATGGGTTGGGGTATTGCTTAATAAAACTTTGGACCTATATCTATCATCATACCAAAGTTGAACCAGTTCCATCAAATGATTAGGAAAATATGAGTTCTAAAAGTTCATGCTCTACCTGTTACAAAAACTTTAACATGAGGTTACAGGATCACGTACGTACGTACGTACGTACGTACGTACACACATACACGTACAGACGGACGTACTCATGTACGCACGTACGGAAAACCGAAAAACTATATGCCCCCGGCATCATATGATGCGGGGGCATAAAAATAAAGTTGCTATCGTGGTCACAACGTATTTTTTTATGCTCAAGGGCAGGTAACTCCAAGGCAAATAATCCGATTCGGCCCAAAATCGAACTTAACCGTGATTTTATGTCTGTCCTCGTTACCTGCAAGTTTGAAGCTGATCTGAAAAAAAATTCAAGTCGCTATCGTAGTCACAACATTTTCCCTATGTTAAGTCTATGGGCAAATTTTTTGTCGCTCAAGGTCCCGTAAATCCGAGGTCAATATTCCGATTCTGCCCAAAATCGAACTTAACCGAGATTTTATGCCTGTCCTTATTATCTGCAAGAATGAAGTCGATCAGAAAAAAATTGACGGAGCTAGAGTGATGACAAGCTTTTTCCTATGTTAAGTCTATGGGAGCTATATGTTGCCATGGTAACCAGAGTTCCACTCAGATCTGCATGAAAACCTTATGCAGTCTTTCCACTTGCCCAATAATGTTACACATGAAATTTGATCAAAGTCGGCCAAGTAGTCTTCAAGATATACATTTTTGAAATTCACATTAACCCTTATGCAAAAATGCACAAGGGCAGGTAACTCCTAAGTGTATGATCCGATTCTGCCAATTATCGAACTTGACCGAGATTTCATGGCTGTGCTGGTTATCTGTAAGAATGAAGCCAATCCCAACAAAATTGAAGCAGCTACAGTGATGACAACATTTTCCCCATGTTAAGTCGATAGGCAATTTTTCGGGCGCTCAAGGGGACGTAACTTTTGAGTGAATTATCTGATTCGGCCCAAAATCGAACTTGACAGAGATTTTATGCCTGTACTGGTTATCTGCAAGAATGAAGTCTATCAGAAAAAAATTAACGGAGCTAGAGTGATGACAAGCTTTTTCCTATGTGCAGTCTATGGGAGCTAGATGTTGCCATGGCAACCATAGTTCCACTCAGATCTGCCTGAAAACCTAATGAAGCCTTTCCACTTGCCCAATAATGCGACACATGAAATTTGATCAAAGTTGGCCAAGTAGTCTTTAAGATATACAGTTTTGAAATTCCCATTAACCCTAATGCAAAAACACACAAGGGCAGGTAACTCCTAAGTGAATGATCCGATTCTGCCAGTTATCGAACTTGACCGAGATTTCATGGCTTTGCTGGTTATCTGCAAGAATAAAGCCAATCTGAAAATAATTGAAGCAGCTACGGTGATGACAACATTCTCCCCATGTTAAGTCAATAGGCAATTTTTTCAATGCTCAAGGGCACGTAACTCCTGAGTGAATAGTCCGATTCAGCCCAAAATCGAACTTGATCATGATTTCATGCCTGTCCTCGTTATCTGCAAGAATGAAGTCGATCAGAAAAAAATTGACGGAGCCAGAGTGATGACAAGCTTTTTCCTATGTTAAGCCTATGGGAGCTCTTTGTTGCTGTGGCAACCAGAGTTCTCATCCGATCTGCACGAAAACCTAATACAGCCTTTCCCCCTACCTGATGATGGTACATATGAAATTTGATCAAGGCCGGCCCACTGGTTCCAGAGATATACTTCGTTGAAAGTGTTGACGACGGACGACGGACGCCGGCTCATGGTATACTAATACCTCACATGAGCCTTCGGCTCAGGTGAGCTAATAAAGAACTGCAAATACCAGAAAATGCATTACTTTCAATATTTAAGTGGTCAATCCATATACAACTAGAAATGCGTCCACAGGACACGCATCCCGCCGTCTGAAAATATGTTGATTTCAACTGCTAAGTAGGATCTTGACCTTACAGGTACAGAACTGGGTCCTGCGCGAAACAAATTGTCTCATGATGGTTAACATTTTGCCAATTTATTTCCAAATCCATCCAGGAACAACACAAAAAGATATTAAGCGGACATAAGGAAAAAAAAAACACTTTTCTTTACCTTTGACCTCTAAGTATGACCTTGACCTTGGACATACCAACCTGGATCTTGTGCATGACACATCGTCTGGTATGTGATGGTTAACATTTCTACAAGTAATTTCTAAATCCATTCAGAATAACCGGACACAAGAAAAAGACATTTTTTTTTACCCTTTGATTCCTAAGTATGACCTTGACCTGCATTCCAATAAACCACAGTCAAAGAGCGTGGCATGCAGCAATGAATCGGAATCAGAATTTTTACTGGCATTCATACACCAGGGCCTGTGATACGGGAAGTTAAAGTCCCTATATGCAGTTCTCACCCTAAGAGATAAACTCAGCTACACTAATCTATCCTCTGCACCTTCAGCAGTGGATATGATCAAAATTGGGAAGGGAATTCCAATCTGTAATGGTTTGGGGGAAGAACGATTCTCTATAAATGTCAGTTCTTGCAGTAGGGGTCTGAAATGCCAGTGAATGATGATTTCTACAGCAAACCTGGGGTAATTGTATTCTTACTGGAATACTATTCGAATACCTTTCTGAGTACAGAGGACCCTCATTATAACGACAGTATTTATTCCCTACTATTGTGCCGTTATAAAGAAACTCAGTTAGGAGTATGGTAGTTAATAAAAGGCATTTTCTCCATTGTTACTCCAAGAAACAAATGTTATAGACATTTGCTAGAATCGCCTCACCTCTCAGTGAGGCGATTCTAACAAATTTCTGTTACATTTGTTTCTTGGAGTATTAAATTAATGACCCTTTCATGACTATATATGGACTCCATTTGTGCATTTACACCCTGAGGGAAGCCCACGCCTCTCGGAACCGAGGCGTAGCCTTTAGCTAAATAGTCATTCCATTCAAACTGGCGTTATAACGAGTTTTGCCATTATAACGAATGCCGGTGTAAAGAAGATTGACTCTATTTGTGAAGTATTCTGTATTTTGTTGATCTTCTAGAATAAAGTATTTGTAATTGTATTCGAATACATTTCAGAAGTCATGTATACATGAATAGTTTTATGAAACATTATGAATACTTTTTTCCATTTTCAGGAATAATTAATGAAAAAGTACATAAATGTTTTGATTGATATAAATAAAGTCTTGGAAAATGCAGAAACTTCTGAAACTACTAAGGCCTAAAAAATAGATGTGTTTCCGCTACCCCAAACCCCACCCCCACCCTGGACTCTACTATTTTCATCAGTAAAAGAACAAAAAAAAAAAAAAATTAAAGCACCAACCCTACCATTTTCAATTTCTGACCCTACCCAGTTTGGCTTTTGCATATTCCCATAGTAATTTCACATTTAAGTACATTTTTGTAGTTTTTGGCAATTAGTTCCTTACAAATTATACAGCTGACTTTTTTGAGCATCTTAAATGAATTATGAAATACAGACAAAGATTTCACTTCGTAAACAAACCTACCTGACATACACTAAGGATTTCCACTTCGGGTTCCGGGAAGTCCCAGCTTTTAGCTCGCTCTCACAACCGGAAGAGACTTTTTATTTCAGCACCGATGTGCGGTGTCTACTTCCGGATACCCAAAAAACGTGTCACTTTCACTATTCGGCGAATTGAAGTCGGACGTTGTTTAGAGCTCTCAAGAAGTTTGTCAGCTTGTATTTTTGATTCAGTTTATTGGAGAAGGAGTGTGTTAAATGGCTGGCGCTCAGTTGCGCGCTGCACCAAGTTTACCAGCGCCAGAACATGGCTCGGAAGACGGAGAAGTCTTGTCAAATGATGAAGGGTCCCAACCACGCGTGGACAAACCACGCTCGGTGGATAATACGCCTAGAAGCAAAGCAAGAATGCGTTCTAGATATGATATCTTGGAAGAGTCATGGAACAAAAAGTTCGGAGACTTGAATTCCAAAGTGGACTTGCTTTTGAGCAGAACTTTATCCTCTACCACGCCACAAAGGCGTCGTCATGTTGATTCAGTTTATTCGGGCTCAGATTCGGAAGAATTTGAGAATACTCCTGATGATGCCTTGTCAATTCATGCTAGTGGTAAGTTTTCGGGCTCTGATGGAGAATTGATTCAGGTTGATGAAAACAACAATGAACAAACTGAAAATTCAAAGAACTTGTCAGAAGTTACAAAGAAGTGTTTGTATGATATTTTTGGGGATGATGCGGTGGTCAAGAAAACTGTTAAGAAATCAGGTATTTCAATTGATAAATCACAGAAGGAAGTGCTCGATACCAGTTACAGAACAAGTGAGCCAAATTTTTTGACAGCCTTTTCAGAGGATAATTTTGAACTTTTTCCTGTGGATGAAGAAACAGAAAAATATCTACAAGTTCCTTCTTTGGATACTTTAGTTGACAGTTGTTTAGTCAAACGACATGGTACAAAAGCATCATTTGCAAAAGCAAAGCACAAAACTTTGTTTTCACAGCCCAGTAAAATGGTCGAAAAAATTGCTTACAAAGGACAGCAATCAGTCCGTTTGGGTATGGTCATGCAACTATATATTCAGCAGGCCCTGGGAAATCTTGTTGAAAATCTCCAGTCGGATAATTTTAATAAAGACGAGGGACTTGAGCATGTGAAGAATGTGTTCTCAATGGCTACAAAATGTCTAGATCAGATTGGTAGAGCCGGTGTTTTTCATCATATCATTCGGAGAACAGCTGCTATGAGTGACACTGCTTTGTACGAACTTGATGATGCACTGGAGTTCTCCAACTTACCTTTGACTGGCGAAGGCGTGTTTGGGTCTGGACTTGAAAATTTGTTGAAATCAAGAAAAGAAAAGAAAAAGCAGATTGAAGATCTCGTTCCAGATTTTCAGAAAAAGGCAACCAAGCGTAAGGCTGAAAGTCCAGTCAAATCTTCTGACCATAAACGACCATTTTATGACAGACCTCCTGTTTCTGATCCCCATTTCATGAATAATGCTTACACAAGAAATACTTATTCAAATGATAATGTGAAGCCAAAGGGTTACAACAATTTTCGTATACCAAGAATGCCACGGGAACAGCAGTCAACAGAGCGACGAGAGCCAAGACGGCAAGGTTTCGGTAAACAGGGCAATTCCAGGTCCTTTTCCTACTCTGACAGGAAATTTGGGCATGGAAAGTCAGCTTCAAAATGACAATGTAAGTACAATAGCCAGGTGTCCAGAGATACCTGTTGGGGGTCGCCTGTCACATTTTTCGAAAGAATGGGAGACAATAACGACAGACAAATGGGTTTTGGATCTGATTCGAAATGGTTACAAAATGGAATTTTTAAGAAAGCCACCATTTCGGGGTATCAAAGAAACAATTGTTCGAAAAGATCAAGAGGTTTCTATAGCAAAAGAAATAGACAATCTTTTATGCAAAAATGCAATAGAAAAAGTGCACAAAAAACATGTAATGACAGGTTTTTACAGTACACTTTTTCTGGTGCCAAAGAAAAATGGGGAAATGCGCCCAGTGATAAACTTGCGACCTCTCAACAAGTATCTGATAAAAAAGCATTTCAAAATGGACACAATAACAAAAGTGATTCAAATAGTCGAAAAAGGAGACTGGTCAATAACACTGGATCTGTCCGATGCATACTTCCATCTCAAGATTTTCAAACATCATCGAAAATTTCTCCGGTTCAGTTTTCAGGGCAAAGTGTACCAGTTTCGAGCCCTAAATTTTGGTCCAACAGTAGCACCACGAGTTTTCACAAAAGTCACCTCAGTGGTAGCGGGTTATTTAAGAAAGCAAAGTATAAGGCTTGCTACATACCTAGACGACTGGCTTGTTCTGAATCAAATCAGAAGAATGCTGTGGCAGAATCGGTTTGTTGTACTCAGCCTTCTTTTTCGACTAGGGTTCATAATAAACAAAGGCAAGTCAAGTTTAGTACCAAGTCAGAATCTAACATATATAGGCGGGCATTTTTTGTTAGCAAAGGGTATGGTATTTCCGACACAAGAAAGGGTGCAAGGACTGAGAAAAGCAGCCCTAGAGCTGTTACAGGGTCAGAATTCAGCACACAGTTATCTTGTTCTGTTGGGAAAAATAGCCTCTTGTTTGGATCTAATTCCGAATGCCAGATTATTCATGCGTCCAATCCAGCTGCATCTGTTGAGAAATTGGAGTCCAAGAAGAATGGATATGAAACGTCAAATCCCTGTTACACCTTCGCTCAGACCACATTTGAGCTGGTGGCTACAGGAAGTAAATATTTTAAAGGGTCGATCTGTACAGTTAACAAAGTTTACAGTAACAGTGACAACAGATGCGAGCCAGTATGGCTGGGGTGGTCACATGAACAATCAGACAGTGCAAGGCCGTTGGTCAAACTTACAGAAAATGTCTCACATCAACTGTCTGGAGATGGAGGCAGTTTTTCTGACAGTGAAACATTTTCTGCCGAACCTTTCAGGGAAAAATGTTCTGATTCGGTCAGACAATCAAACAGTTATTCAATATCTGAACCGCCAGGGCGGAACCAGGTCATTGGATATGTGCCTTCTAACATGGCGGTTATGGTTGATGGCACTGGAGAACAATATTTGTCTCAAAGCGATTCATATAGCAGGGAGGAAAAATGTTTTGGCAGACTGTTTGAGCAGACATTCTATCAGAGAGACAGAATGGTCCCTGAGCAAAGCAGCTGTGGACAAAGTTTTCTATCAGTGGGGCTTCCCTCTGATGGATTTGTTTGCAACATTTCAGAACAAGAAAACTCAGCTGTTTTGCTCATGGACTGTTCATCAACAGGCGTTTGCCACAGATGCAATGTCAATTTCTTGGCAGAACATGTTTGCCTATGCATTCCCTCCAATACAGATGATCCCCAGGGTGTTGCAGCATATGAAACAGTTTCATTGCAAGATAATTCTCATAGCACCATATTGGCCGAGGCAGTATTGGTTTCCACAGCTTCTGGAAATGGTAATAGCTTTTCCACTAATGCTGCCACCTTGGAGGAATCTGTTGTCGCAAGTGAAGGGGCAGATTTTACATCCAGATCCGCAGTCTCTGAAACTGACGGCATGGCTGCTGTCGACGGACACTTCTCTAAAAAGGGATTTTCAGAAAGAACTAGAAAATTACTGGCATCTTCATGGAGGCAGGGCACGAGAAAAGATTATAACTCAAAGTTTAAACAGTTCAGTGGCTGGTGTGCTGAACGGAACATTGATCCCCTTCATGCCTCTTTAGATGAATGTGCAGATTTTCTGACATCCCTGTTTGAGAAGGGTCTGAAGTACAGAACTATAAATGGTTATAGATCAATGTTGTCTTCCTTATTACCTCCCTTTGATAATTGTCCAATCGGACAGCATGCATACATCATACGACTTTTGAAGGGAGTTTTTAACGAAAGACCACCAGTTAAATGCTTAATACCCAATTGGGATTTGTCTCTCGTTTTAGGATGTCTGAAAGAACCTCCATTTGAACCTTTGAAAGATGCTTCATTGACACATCTGACATGGAAGACGTGTTTTCTGGTGGCTATAACAACATTCCGTAGATGTGGTGATCTTCAGTCTCTACAGATAACAGAAGACAAGGTGAATGTCGGGGAAAGAGGTATAACTTTCATTCGCACTGGTTTGTCAAAACAAGATCGCCCTAACCATGACAGTAATCATATATTTGTTCCCTGTCATAAGGAGGACAAGTGTCTTGATCCTAGGAGATGTGTAATGCGTTATATCAAAAAGACTAAAAGACATAGACAGGGAGCTGTTAAATTGTTTTTGGCTACTAGGAAACCTCATCAACCAGTCACAGCACAAACTATCTCCAAATGGATTGTGAATTTGATTAAACTGGTATATAAGATTAAAAGGAAGTCATTGAATGATAAGAAAATTCAGGGTCATTCTACAAGAAGTGTAGGTCCTTCATGGGCCCTTTTCAAAGGAGCATCTATCAAAGATGTTATGGAGTCAGCAGACTGGTCTAGAGAGACCACGTTCATAAAACATTATTTTAAGACAGTTAAAACATCCGTTTTAGAGATGTAGTAATTATAAAAAAAAAAAAAAATCACTAATCGGCGAGCTGCGATTAGTACATAGTGTTTTATATGGCAGTGATATTGCCAGGATTCTTTGGTGTAACCTATAGATATGGGTAAAGTGCAGACTATGATATATATAATGGTATGATAGACCAGAGGAAGGTGTTTACCGGTAATAGTTTTCCTGTATATAATGTGTAATTAATGGGGACTGTGTGTACAGCATTTGGTTTTTAAGCAGTTTAGAACCAATTCATCTGATATGAAGCCAGTGGAATGGCTGAAGTCGATGGAACGGAAATTCTGAAGATAGCAGAGAAAAATTTGACTGGGTGAGTCAATTTTATTTTTATTGTTATAATTGGAGGGATACAAGACATTTGAATAACCCTCCTCCTACATACTGCTTGTTAATCAGAGTTAATCCTTAGTGTATGTCAGGTAGGTTTGTTTACGAAGTGAAATTGAATAATTTGTATTCAATTTGGAATTTTACGAGTAAACAATACCTACCTGACATACAACGATCCCTCCCTCCTACCCCGCTTTTCAAATGTCCTTCCTCAGGCGACTTCAATTCGCCGAATTGGAAGTGACACGTTTTTGGGGTATCCGGAAGTAGACACCGCACATCGGTGCTGAAATAAAAAGTCTCTTCCGGTTGTGAGAGCGAGCTAAAAGCCGGGACTTCCCGGAACCCGAAGTGGAAATCCTTAGTGTATGTCAGGTAGGTATTGTTTACTCGTAAAATTCCAAATTGAATACAAATTATTCAATTTTATTAACAAAAACATGCACAAAAACAACAAGAGGGCCAAGATGGCCCTGGATCAATCATCTGATCCATAGAGTAACAAGTGGGCCCCGGGGAGGGTCATTATTGACCCAAGGGCTATAATGTGCATAATGTTGAGGGAGGTCTAAAAAGGTGAAGCTTCATACCAAATATCAAAGGCTATAATTTGAACAATCTTGGCAAAGGTCCACTAGATGAAGCTACACACCAAATATCAAAGACCTAGGCCATGCGGTTTCAGAGAAGAAGATTTTCAAAGATTATCTCTATATAAGTCTATGTAAAACCAAAAGGCCCGGGGCAGGGGCATTTTGGGCCCCAGGGCTATAATTTGAACAATCTTGGTAGAGGTCCACATGATAATGCTTCATACCAAATATCAAAGACCTGGGCCTTGCGGTTTCAGAGAAGAAGATTTTTAAAGATTTTCCCTATATAAGCCTATGTAAAACCAAAGGGCCCCGGGGGCATTTTTGGCCCAAGCACTATTATTTGAACAATCTTGGTAGGAATCCACTAGATGGAGCATCATACCAAATAGCACAGACCTGGGCCTTGTGGCTTCAGAGAAGAAGATTTTTTTAAGATTTTCCCTATATAAGCCCATGTAAGACCAAAGGGCCATGGGGCGGGGGCATTTTTGGACCCAGCACTATAATTTGAACAAGCTTAGTAGGGGTCCACTAGATGAAGCTTCATACCAAATATCAAAGACCTGGGCCTTGCGGTTTCAGAGAAGAAGATTTTTAAAGTTTTTCCCTATATAATCCTATGTAAAACCTAAGGGACCCAGGGTGGGGGCATTTTTGGCCCCAGCTCTATAATTTAAACAATCTTGGTAGGGGTTCATTAGATGAAGCTTCATACCAAATATCAAAGACCTGGGCCTTGTGGTTTCAAAGAAGAAGATTTTTTAAGTTTTCGGTGAAAAAAATCTATTTTTGGCTCCTGTGACCTAGATGTGCAACAGACCGGAACCATTTGAACAACTTTGAAAGGGGACCACCTAAGGATCATTCCAGTGAAGTTTGGTCAAAATCCGATCAGTGGTTTAGGAGGAGATGTCGTTTGAAGAAATTGTTTACGCACGCACGCATAGACGCACGACAGACAAAAAGTGATCCCAAAAGATCACCTCGACACTACATAAAAATACAGGCCGGACCCTGTTTTTATAGGGGAAGAAAAAAATAATAATAAAAAAGTTTCTCCTACCTACCGACTAAATTTATTTTCAGCATGTTAGTAGATATTAACACAGCTGTTTTTTTTAAGCCTAGAAGGTAAACACAATATATAACAGAACAATTATGAACACTAATGATTCATTTGATTGCTTTGATGGAGTTAAAAAAGCTTTCAACCCATTGTATGTGGGAAACCCCTGAAGGGGTACCTTGGCAAGCAGTGTAGGCCAAGATCAGACGCCACAGAACGCGGCGTCTGATCAGGGCCTACACTGTTTGCTAAAAGAATTTTCTGTCAAACGTAGAATAAAAATGAAAAGAATAGGCCTGAAATCCCTTATATGACAAATGGACTTGTCCAACATACATGTATAGCAATGGAAGAGTCCACCTGTATACAATGGGCTAACATACAGGCCCAACCCTGTTTTTGGGGTTGGCGTCTGATCAGGGCCTACACTGTTTTCTAACAAAATTTTCTGTCAAACATAGAATAAAAATGAAAAAAATAGACCTGAAATCCCATATATGACAAATGGACTTGTCCAACATATAGCAATGGAAGAGTCCACCTGTATAAAATGGGTTAACATGACAGTCATTTCATCATTATACATATATCACTGTTAACTCTTATCTTGCTGTTCACAACAACCCCTATCTTTGGAAACAGTGTAGATCCAGATCTGAAGAAGCCATCTGATCAGGATCTACACTGTTTGGCATTCAGTTTATGAATTTGTAGCAATAAATTACATGAAGTAATTTGATTGGTTGATAGACAGAAATGGGAGTGGCTTAAATGAATATTCAGCAAGATAAGGGTTAAGGTGGCTGCCAGGATAAGTTGTTGACCAAGAGGTGGTGTGAAAACAGAATATAATATAAAGCATACTTCAATTGTTCTTTGGTGTTAATAGGGTCTAAGAGTTTTTGTCAGCTACCACCGCATAGCAAACAAAACCTCTTAGACCTCATAAACACTTCCTGGCGTAGAGGAGATGTCCCCCCACAATGGAAACTATCCACAACAATCCCGATAAAAACAAGAATTCCGCCAAAGGCTATGTCGCGCCTGTGGGGGTGCAAAGTCATTGAACCATGATATGTAGGTCAAGGTCAAACATTAGATGCTTGCACAAAAGTTTCCATTCTCAAATGCAAAATGCAAGCTTGTACTATGTATCCTTAATGGAGCTCTAATAATTCTTGAGAAATGAACTTAACCATTAGGGTGAACGCTTGGGTGGTCGCAATATTTTACAAAGTCAGTGAACCATGAAATTTAAGTCAAGGTCAAATATGGATGCTTGCATTTAAGTTGCCATCCCCAGATTCAAGTTTGCACCAAATATCATTAATGAAGCTCTTATAAATCTTGAAAAATAAACTTGACCATTAGGGTGAACGCTAGGGTGGTTACAATATTTTACAAAGTCAGTGAACCATGAAATATAGGTCAAGGTTAAATATGGATGCTTGCATTTAAGTTACCGTCCCCAGATACAAGTTTGTATCAAGTATCATTAATAAAGCTCTTACAGTTCTTCAGAAATAAACTTGACCATTAGGGTGAACGCTAGGGTGGTCGCAATATTTTACAAAGTCAGTGAATCATGAAATGTAGGTCAAGGTCAAATATGGATGCTTGCATTCAAGTTGCCATCCACAGATACAAGTTTGTACCACATATCATTAATGAAGCTCTTATAGTTCTTGAGATATAAACTTGACCATTAGGGTGAACGCTAGGGTGTTCGCAATAGTTTACAAAGTCAGCGAACCATGAAATGTATGTCAAGGTCAAATACGGATGCGTGCATGTTAATTGTCGTCCCCAGATACAAGTTTGTACCAAGTATCATTAATTAAGCTCTTATAGTTCTTGAGAAATAAACTTGAACCTCAGGGTGAACGCTAGGGTGGTCGCAAATGTTGACGCCTTGACAAACAGATAGACGGACGATCGGACGGAAAACCGGGCGCCTATATCGCGCCATGCTAATAGCAGGCGCGACAAAAACCACTTAAGGATAAGCTGGATCCACAATCATATCAACCCATCTCCATCACCTCATGCACATGTAAAACTAGAATCGCGCAGTCGATGGCAAGCCATCGCATATCCCCACGCTTCCCCGCACGCCCCACACCCTGGGCCATCCCCTAGGGGTGTTTGACCCGAGAGGTAAAATTTTGATTGTGATGTATTCTACTCATCATGCCATTCAATTTAATATGTTACACGACCATGTTCTGAAAACTTTGATTTTTTATCCCCAAGGTGTCCTACTCCTGGCCCCACTCCCAGGGGTAGGATCAAAATTCACAAAGTGTTATGCACTCCCCAGACCAAAGTTTTATCAGTTCCCAAAGTTTCAATTTCTATCTATAACGGTCTAGGCGGAGTTATCCGGTAACAGTAATGTATGGGGGTAAAGGGGTCAAAATCAGTGACCTGGTGACCTCAAAATTGACCCCAGGGGTCAAATTTTGGTTGTAATGTTTTCTACTCATCATGTTGTTCGCTTTGATATATTACATGACCATGTTCTGGAAATTTTGTTTTTTGACCCCTGCGGGCCCCACCCCCTGGGCCCACCCATAGGGGTGTGATCAAAATTCTGAAAGTGTCATGCACTCCCCAGACCAAAGATCTATCAGTTTCCAAAGTTTCAAGTTTCTATCTATAACCGTCTAGGAGGAGTTATCCGGTAAAGGAGTCAAAATGAGTTTTTGACCTCTGGTGACCTCAAAATTGACCACGGGGTTAAATTTTGGTTGTAATGTTTTCTACTCATCATGCTGTTCGCTTTGATATATTACACAACCATATTCTGGAAATTTTTATTTTTTATCCCTGCGGGCCCCACCCCCTGGGCCCACCCGTAGGGGTGTGATAAAAATTCTGAAAGTGTCACGCACTCCCAAGACCAAAGATCTATCAGTTCCCAAAGTTTCAAGTTTCTATCTATAACCGTCTAGGAGGAGCTATCCGGTAAGACGGACGGACGGATGTACGGACGGACGACGAAGACCATTACAATATCCCCACTTTTTCTTCAAAAAGTGTCGGGATAACTATGGAAACTATGATCACCAAACGCCTCTCCCACTGCCTAGAAGCTAACAAGAATTCCGCCAAAGGCTATGTCGTGCCTGTGGGGGCGCAAAGTCACCGAACCATGACATCTAGGCCAAGATAAAACATACATGCTTGCATAAAAGGCTTGTACTAAGTAACATTAATGAAGTTCAAATAATTCTTGAGAAAAGAACTTAACCATTAGGCTGAACGCTAGGGTGGTGGCAATATTTTACAAAGTCAGTGAACCATGTAATGTAGGTCAAGGTCAAATATTGATGCATGCATTTAAGTTGACATCCCGAGATATAAGTTTGTACCAAGTATCATTAATGAAGCTCTTATGGTTCTTGAGAAATTAACTTGACCAGTAGGGTGAACGCTAGGGTGGTCGCAATATTTTACAAAGTCAGTGAACCATGAAATGTAGGTCAAGGTCAAATATGGATGCTTGCATTGAAGTTGCTATCCACAGATTCAAGTTTGTACCAAATATCATTAAAGAAGCTCTTATAGTTCTTGAGAAATAAACTTGACCATTAGGGTGAACGATAGGGTGGTCATAACATTTTACAAAGTCAGTGAACCATGAAATGTAGGTGAAGGTGAAATATGGATGCTTGCATTTAAGTTGCCATCCCCAGACACAAGTTTGTATGAAGTATCATTAATGAAGCTCTAATAGTTCTTGAGAAATAAACTTGACCATTATGGTGAAGGCTAGGGTGGTCGCAATATTTTACAAAGTCAGTGAACCATGAAATGTATGTCAAGGTCAAATATGGATGCTTGCATGTAAGTTGTCATCCCCAGACACAAGTTTGTACCAAGTATCATTAATAAAGCTCTTATATTTCTTGAGAAATAAACTTGACCATTAGGGTGAACGCTAGGGTGGTCGCAAATGTTGACGCCTTGACAAACAGACGGACGAACGAACGAAAAACCGGGCGCCTATATCGCGCCATGCTAATAGCAGGCGCGACAATAATATCATCTCAAACAACCAATCAGGCTTCAGACCTAACAGATCCACAACAGATCAACTTGTCCGACTGGAATCAGAAATAAACATGGCTTTCATGGAACACAAAAGGCACCATCACCAAACTAAAAGAATACAGAATAAGTGGAAACATGCTAAAGTGGATCCATAGCTTTCTCAAAGATAGTAAAATTCAAACCCGAGTTGGGGACAATACTTCAGAGGAACTAACCCTGGAAAACGGCTGCCCCCAAGGCTCAGTACTAAGTCCCATATTCTTTAACGTAATTGTCAACACCCTTCATGAGGCCCTGCAACCACATAATAATATAGGCCTGTCACAGTTTGCCGATGACAGCGTGGTGTTGGGGAAACGCTCTACTCTAGAACTGGCGGTCAAAGACCTACAATCAGTTCTCAGAGAATTCGAAACCTGGGCACTAAGATGGGGATTCAAAGTATCAAACCTAAAAACTAAAGCAATCATCTTCAGCAAACGACGAAATCTAAAGACCACTCAAAACAAACTATACCTCTTTGGTAGGGAAATAGAATGGGCCCAGCACATCAAAATTCTGGGCATGATCCTTGACAAACATCTGACTTGGAGAAATCACATAAAAGATCTCAAAGAAAGATGTGAAAAAGACCTGAACCTCAGGTACCAACTTTGGAGCTGACAAAAAGACACTCCTGATCCTATACAAGGCCCTTATTCTTAGAAAGCTCGACTATGGAGCCAAGGCTTACAACTCCCTGTCAGCGAACATCCTTAAAACTCTGAACATCATTCAAAACCACGCCCTCAGGATAGCAACAAGAGCATATCGATCTACCCCTATCAACGCACTAGAGGTTGAATGTGGACTTAAACCACTACAACTTTGAAGGGAAGAACTCATACTAAAATACTTGGCTAGGTCCTCCCCACTTGGCAAATCCCTCCCAGTGAATGATCTATTAACAGATCATTTTTTTGGATGCTATTCATGTAGGAGAGCCAAGAATTACATTAACCCATATTGTACGAAAGTCAGTGCCCTCCTGAAAGAGCACAACATACCCGATAAGATCCAGGCACTCAAGTACAGATCCAAATGAGATATCAAACACAATGTACCCTCCAGTAACCTCCATCAGGTCCTGGGGAGGAAAGTAGAAAATACAAATGACTACATGAAAAATAAAAGTCTCTCTTATGTTCGCACCAGCCACGCTGGGAAAACCCTAATCTACACAGATGGCAGAAGGACCCCTCAACAGGAAAAACCAACGCCGCATTCGTTATCCCTGAGAGAAATCTACACGTACCGATTAAAACAAACCAACATCTCTCAGTATTCACAACTGAACTGATTGCCATACACTGGGCCATCTCAATGGCCATCACAGTTAAGACACCCAAAGCCACAGTACTCACGGACAGCCTTAGCGCTATCCAGGCCCTACAGTCAGGAAAATCCAAAACACGACCTGATCAAATTGACACAATCCTGTCTAAACTAGATATAAGGCAACAATAGAAGGGAAACACATTGAAATAGATTGGATCCCGTCCCACGGCGGCATCCCCAGTAATGAGGCGGCCGACAAAACAGCCAGATTAGCACTAGATATAGGTATTAAAGATTATACTCTCCCTTAAAAACGGGAGATCTATACAATCATAGACACTGTCATAATGAAAACTAGAATCTCGCAGTCGATGGCAAGCCATCGCATATCCCCAAGCTTCCCTGCGGGCCCCACCCCCTAGGGGTGTTTGACCCGAGGGGTAAAATTTTGATTGTGATGTATTCTACTCATCATGCCGTTCGATTCAATCTGCTACATGACCATGTTCTGAGAACTTTGATTTTTTATCCCCAAGGTGCCCCACCCCTGGCCCCACTCCCAGGGGTAGGATCAAAATTCCAAAAGTGTTATGCACTCCCCAGACCAAAGTTTTATCAGTTCCCAAAGTTTTATCAGTTCCCAAAGTTTCTATCTATAACGGTCTAGGAGGAGTTATCCGGTAACACTAATGTATGGGGGTAAAGGGGTCAAAATCAGTTTTTGACCTCTGGTGACCTCAAAATTGACCCCAGGGGTCAAATTTTGGTTGTAATGTTTTCTACTCATCATGCCGTTCGCTTTGATATTTTACACGACCATGTTCTGGAAATTTTGATTTTTGACCCCTCCCGCGGGCCCCACCCCCTGGGCCCACCCGTAGGGGTGTGATCAAAATTAGGAAAGTGTCATGCACTCCCCAGACCAAAGATCTATCAGTTCCCAAAGTTTAAAGTTTCTATCTATAACCGTCTAGGAGGAGTTATCCGGTAAGACTGACAGACGGACGGACGAAGAAGACCATTACAATATCCCCACTTTTTCTTCAAAAAGCGTGGGGATAAAAACATGTGCTGCATCAGATCTCTTAAGTTCTCTGCAATAGTGATGATGAAGGTATCAGTCCCATGATGTTTGAACATCGATGAAGAAGAGCTGAACTAGTGAGCTCGCCATTTCCATACATAGCCCAAATGTCAAACAGCTTGCCATGAGTAGTGTTTCCTCTGAACCTTGCATAGCATGTTCTCTGACACGGCCTTAACTTGAACATCCACTGTCTTGGCTTCAGCATGTAGAAGTGGGAAAAGAGATTCTTACGTTCACCTATCAAACGGTTATAAACGGGAACCCACAATCTATGTTATATGTTAATAGCATCAAGAGTGTAGCAGGTCGGCCGTGTGGCTCGGTAGCTCAGTCGGTAGAGTGTTAGCACGGTATGCGAAAGGCCCTGGGTTCGAGTCCCGGTCGAGTCATGTTCTTTTTCCGGGTCGGTCTGAAAGCCCCAAGGCACCACAAGACACCGCTTTTATTAAACATTTATTATTATTATACCCTAAAACACCTTTATTATTACTCATTTATTATTTTTATACATATATTATGATATAATAGAAGCAATTTTCGCGAAAAGATTTGCTCTAAGCAGTTTATCATTACTCATGTGCGGTCAGTGTCAGGTCTGCGTGGTAGCACTGTGCATACCATCTATTTCTTCACGCCCTGATGGGCGGGGTCAGAATATGTCGCACTAGCTGTTGATTTCCTTTTTAAGGCTATAACGGATTAATTGATTTTTTTTTTTTGCCGAATATGTATATGTAAATCTGACTCAGTAGGGGACAATTTCGCATCAACATCAAAATAGTCATCTTCAGTCATTGATAATAGTGTAATTCAAACATCGCGACAACATAACTATATAATTTGGACCTCTTAATCCCACACTTTCATATAACTAAACTGGGGTGGTGTGACGATTTTCCCGATTATGGAAATAACACCAAAGTAATGAAATCAATTGCTGAAAACGATTTATTAACGAATGCTACACTGTTTGTAGCCCTTACGATTTTCCGTGACGATCTCTTAACAACTTATCTAATTTCCTGGCAACCGACGTTTCTTACGTTGCTATCTAACGTCACAACACATGTGACGTCGCGTAATAAACCAATTATCTGAAATAACGTTATAAAAGAACCGTATGTTATGAAATCAGTTTAGTCTTCATATTATCTTCTTTCCATTTTCCCCTCCTCAAATGTCTATCATTTGATAAGCTCAAATTAATTAGGCAATAGTCATAATTATCGAAATGTTACGCGCACCTGCTTCGAAAATTCATAAACTGTATAGAAAAATTAAATTACCAAATGTAACATGAGCTTCAGTAATACACTAATGTCATTTAAATTAAGTTAAGCACAGTGAATCTTTTATATATATATATATATAAAAGCTCTTATTTTTGTGACACGGTTTGTAATTGATTGCCCGTGTCCAACAATAGAGCCTGACAACGCGCAAATATTTAACTCTTGTATTATTGTATTATAGTATCTCCCATCTTCTTAGCTATAGTCTTGCCCTGTTCCCGTCGTAGTTCCTCGGCAGCGTAATTCTTCTGTAAGCGCTCCATTGGCTCCTCATTCCCCTCGCTGCAACCCATATCCACATAGTCTGCAGACATACGAGTAGTACCTGTGTCCTGTGTAAACTTCGAAATAGTGTCTTTATTGAGGAATAGTTGGCCTTTGTTACTATTAAAGTCAAATCGGAAGTTGTTTAATTTCCCGTGTACGATATACATTCCGTTATTTCTTGTCTGAGCTTTTTCAGACTTTTGTTCTCTCTCAGTTCTCCTATCCAAAGTCGCACTGATCGCTGAGAGATACGTCAGGTCTTCTTGAACTAGGCCCAGTCGATGTTTCGGTTGAGTGCTCTCTGTCTGTGTAATTATCAGATTCTGGTTGTCATAACGACGCTCAGCCTCGCGGAAGGCAGATATTGCTGTTTTATTCTTGTCCTTCGTCCTGATGGACATTTGCTTTAGTTTTGAGGTTCCCACTTTTTTGATAATCTTGTTGATTTCCCTCTTTCTCTTGTCATTGTTCTGTCTAACATGCTCCAGTGTTTCCTCCGTGTGTTTCTTCTCTGACTGCAGCTTTGCTTTTTCATTATCGGCTTTCAGAGCAGTCATGAGAGTGTTATTTCGTGTATCATTTTTCTCTATACAAGAGCGATGTGTGACGGCTCCATGTGTTGTCTCTAGCTGTTTTTTCAGGATGATGCTGTCATTTTGTGCTGCTGTGGCTCTATCCTGTAATGAAACTATTTCTTCTTGCAACTTGGCATTCTGCTCCTTCTCCATTCTGTTGATAGCCTCACAACTTTCCTGAGTCGTTTTATAATGTTGTATGTCCCGTAGTATCTTGGAGTTCTGACTGCTTTTTTCTAGTAGGGTTGAGTCGGAAATTCGCAACCCATTTTCAGCAACATTTAGTTTAGGCTCTGTTGTGTTGAGGTTCTGCAGGGAAGTTTCTACGGTTTCCTTTTCCATTAGAATTCCCTGGCCTTGTCTCTCCAGCTGCCTTGTCAAGGCTCCACGGTCCTCATGGTGACGTTTTTCATTTCTTGTTTGCTGTAACTGCTCAAACCGCAACATGGTTGCTTGTAGCTCACTTTTAACTGGCCCGAGCTCTGACTGTATTTTCTCCCTGGTGACACTTTCTTTCTCCAGAAACTTGCTCTGCACGACAGGCTCTGCTTTAACATTACTCACCTGTAGGTTCTGTTGTACTATACACTGCGCCAGGGCTCTTTCTTTCTGTTTTACTTCACTTCTTAGGTCCTTGACACGTGACTGACGATTATCGTTTGTCAACGAATTTTCGACCCTTTTAACTTCAAGTTGGCCAGCGTTGCTGATGATTGGTGTTTCATGAGGTGTAGAGACATCTTCAATTTCCCAAACACGCTTTAAATGTGGATTCATCTGATCTACTTCTGCTCGATCTCTAATAAAATATGTGCTGGCAAAGTGTGTTTGCATTGTTGTTTTACATATTTCATCTGATCCAGGATTTCCAATACAGGTCCATCCCAATGGCGTCAATCTTGCGATCGGCTCTTCAGGCCGACCCCTGACTTCCTGAATTGCGCAATGGAGATCTGCGCAATCCAGGCCTATAAGAACATCAACGACTGGTCTCTTAGCAATACTTGGGAATCTGATATGCCGTAGATGTGACCACCTTTGGGTGTACTCGGCCCAGTCGAAGGCAGACATAGTTCCTGTGACCCTTGTCGCCGTGTATGCTGTAACGCTCAGTTTTACATCACCAGTTACACTTTCCAATTCCACATTAACCGGCCGTGTTTCGAACGTTTCCACCTGTCCGTTCAAAACATTGACTTTGGCTCTCTCTGTCTTACCTTGCAATCCAAGCTGAGCGGCTACATCAGAGTTAATGTACGTCTTAGTGCTCGCATCGTCCAGTAGGGCATTAACCTTAAGCGTTCGAACTCCATTCTTCAATATGACTGGAACAGTCCGCAGTGCGATGAAATCTGCTGTAGAAACGTTGCTTGCCGTCATAGTGATCTGTTCCAAGCGTTTATTCCCCTCCAAGCCGGAAGTGATCTGCGTACCGGATGCTCGATCCAATGCCATGTCCGTTCTGTTTTGATCAATCAATTTCGGTTTAGTTTCTGGTGACGTTCGATGCAACAATCTGTGATGCAGTTCTTTGCATCCATTCAGGCCACACTGACGGCTTCTTGGGCATGTTTTGCCGCAATGTCCCCCTGCCAAACACCGGAAACATAGTTGACAACGCTTAGCAACTTCCCACTTTTCAGAAATACCTTTTTGTTTGAACGCCTGGCATGTCCAAACCCGATGGTCTGCTCCACAAACTTGACAGCACTGTGTCTTCTTGGCGTGATTATCTGCATTATTTCCAAAGAAGGTTCGTGTATATCTTTGTCCCGGCCTCGGTGGTGTTGTCTGTGCATCTGATACCCTACCTGTCACACCATGGACGGTCTCAGAAGCGACTGTTAAGAATTCTGATTCTTGAATAACCCACTTCCGTAATGTTACTACAGACTGGGTCACATTGTTGTCAAATACCCATCGATGGTAGCTCGCTAGCATAGACTGTGGCAATTTCCGTTGTAACATTGAGTATAAGAAACCGCTTCTGAGCTCGTGATGCTGATTTGTTTCTCTCAGATTTATAATTGCTATATCAAGCAGATCAGCGAATTGTTCAAGGTCCTTGGCATTTCCGGTTCGAATTTGTCGGAAGTTCTCCAATTCCTCTATATAAATGGCTATTTGGCGACGCATACCTCCGAATTTTCTTTCCAGCCGTTCTTTGGCGGCCTCATATGCCGCTCCTGAATGTCCTAGGTTTTCGATCGTCTTGAGAGCGTCTCCCGCTAAGTACTGCCGTAGCTGTAGCAATTTGTATTCTCCAGTAGCTGGCGCGCTGTCGATGCACGCAAGAAATGCCGCTTTCCAGCTCTGGTATGTCCTTTTGTCACCAGAGAATATAGGGATCTGCACCCGTTTTAATTGGCGCCAAAGGTCCTGTCCGATAGAGGGACTCTCGCAGCTAAATGTTTGCACAGATGGTTCTCCGTGGAATTGATCACGTGGTTCAAATGATGCGGCGTGTGCATTCATGATAGAATCAGTGTGCCTCGTCTCTTGGGCTTTGTTCATGCTCGAATTACCAGTTTCGTTTGAGAGAGTTGCATACTGTCTCTTTTCGATAGGCATTGGAACTGGGTCATTATTTTGTCTAAATTCTTGTGAAATGGTTACCTCACGTGATTCCTGCAGCGGTTCGGTCGACACGTAATCTGATTTATAAATCTCTGACCTTTCATTTCCAATGTTCAATCCACGTTGAATGTCGATTGTAAGCATTTCTGCGGATGATGAATTTGTCGTGTTAACTTTCCGTGATTCCAAGAAATCTCGGGTTGATTTTGACACTGCGTCATAGTCCTCTTCTATCCGTAACATCTCGTCGACAATGCGTTCACACTTTTTGTGTTCTTTCTGTCTGGTATAGAAATTCGAGAAGTTTTCTAATATATCTAATACGATCTCCAAACAGCTTTCCAATTTCTTGCGGGCCTCGAGAACTGCAAGACGGCTGTCCGTATCCTGCTCTCCTAACAATAATAACAGTCTATTCTGCGACCGAGTAAAGTTAGATTTCGCCCGAGCTTTATCCTTTTTAAATCCATTTTCTATCTCCGTAAGGTCGACGTTGCCGTTCTCTATTGTCTCCCTAGTTTCAGATGACGCCATCATAATTGTATCTAATTTCTGTCGATTTCCGATGAATAACCTCGCTCTGCTACCAGATTTGGTGTGACGATTTTCCCGATTATGGAAATAACACCAAAGTAATGAAATCAATTGCTGAAAACGATTTATTAACGAATGCTACACTGTTTGTAGCCCTTACGATTTTCCGTGACGATCTCTTAACAACTTATCTAATTTCCTGGCAACCGACGTTTCTTACGTTGCTATCTAACGTCACAACACATGTGACGTCGCGTAATAAACCAATTATCTGAAATAACGTTATAAAAGAACCGTATGTTATGAAATCAGTTTAGTCTTCATATTATCTTCTTTCCATGGGGTTTAAAATGTTGGGTAATTGTACCGAGTCCTGATCATAGCCTTTACTTCTATTGTACAGGGTTATACATTATTTTTATAGAAGTGAAGGCAATGATTTGTTCAGTCCATATGAAGCCCCCACCCGCCTTCTAACACATAAGTTGTGATTACTCGTTAGAACCAGCTTGGTGTCCTAATGAGTGCCCACAATCGATGTTTGTAGCAGAAATATACAAAAATATCGCATTTTTTCTTCAGAAAATTGATATTCTACATGTAGTTTTATTTACGAATTTATTTTTTTAGGTAGTTTTCAATATTTCTGTAAAAATAAACCAGAGGGCCCAATGGCCCTACATCACTCACCTGTGTACCAGAAAATCATTAGTCTAGGAGACCACTTGACATTGCTACATACTAAATATCTAAGCTCAGGCAAAGCGGTGTTCATGCTTATAAACCCTACTGGTTTCATTGGGCGACAGGGCTTGAGATGTAATTTCATCTCAATGTCTGGTAAAAGTCCCACAAAATTGGAAGAGACATCTCCAAAATGACCTATACAGTGTTGACGGGGATGTAAAACCTCGAATCAAACAAAATCTGTGCCTTATGGTTTTGGAGAAAAGGATTTTTTTTAAGTTTTTTCCAGTATAAGTCTATAGGAGCTAATGAGCCCTGGGGCTTGGCCAATTTTGACCCAAAGGGCATGGTTGGCAGGATTTATGTAGGTGACCGTTTTGTGTTGCTATATACTAAATATCTAAGGTCTGTACTTCATGGTTTCAAAGAAGATGGTTGAAGCTTTTTTCCATTATAAGTTTGTTGGAGTTAAGGGGCCACAGGATTTGGACCCCAGGGGCATGATTGGCAGGATTCATGAAGGCGACCACTGGACATTGCTACATGCTAAATACCTAAGCTCTGGGACTTATGGTTTCAGAGAAGAAGATTTATGAAGATTTTTTTCCCCATTTTAAGTTGGGTTTTTTTTTTGTTGTTTTTTTTTTTTTTTTCATTATTAGGGCCCTGTGTTTTCATTGAAGACGATTTTTGAAGTTTCTCCAATTGTAAGTCTATGGAAGCTAAAGAGCCCTGGGGTAGGGCCAATTTGGATCCCAGGGGCATAACTGGCAGAATTTATGTAGGGGGCCACTTGACGTTGCTACATACTAAAAATCTAAGCTCTGGGCCTTATGGTTTCATAGAAGGAGATTTTTTAAAAAAAAATTCCATTATAAGTCTATTACGGGCCTCCGTGGCCTAGTGGTTAAGAGCGCTGACTCTTGATCATTAGGTCTCTCACTGCTGTGGTTCGAGCCTCGCTCGGGTCACATGTGAGATGCAAAGTTCTGCGACGGAAGGTCTGGTGGTTTTTCTCCGGGTACTCCGATTTTTGCCCACCTGTGATTAACGATCGGCTCGATATGAGTGAAATAATCTTGAAAGGGCCATAAAACCAAAAACAAAAAACAACAAAAAAATTATAAGTCTATTGGAGGTGATGAGCTCGGGGGTGGCCAATTTTCACCCCAGGGGTAGGGTTAGCAGGACTTATGTAGCTGGCTATTATATGTTGCAAGATACTAAATATCTAAGTTCTGTGCTTCACAGTTTCTGAAAAAAAGATTTTTGAAGCTTTTTTCCATTATGAGTCTATGGGAGCTAAGGGGCCCTGGGGTGTGGCCCATTTGGACCCCACAGTCATGATTGGCAGGATTTATGTAGGTGACCACTTGCTATTGCTACATGCTAAATATCTAGGCTCTGGGCCCTGTGGTTTCCCAGAAGAAGATTTTTGAAGATTTTTTTTCATTATGAGTCTATAGGAGCTAAGGGGCCCCGGGGTGTGGCCCTTTTGGACCCCAGGGGCATGATTGGCAGGAATTATGTAGGTGACCACTTGCCGTTGCTACATGCTAAATATCTAAGCTCTGGGCCCTGTGGTTTCACAGAAGAAGATTTTTTAAGCTTTTCCATTATGAGTCTATGGGAGCGAAGGGGCCCGGGGGCGTGGCCCATTTGGAACCCAGGGGCATGATTGGCAGGAATTATGTAGGTGACCAATTGTCGTTGCTACATGCTAAATATCTAAACTCTGGGCCCTGTGGTTTCAGAGAAGACATTTTGATTTTTTTCCCATTGTAAGCCTATGGGAGCTAAGGGGCCCCGGGGCCATCCCCGGGGCATGGCCCATTTGGACCCTAGGGGCATGATTGGCAGGATTTATGTAGGTGACCACTTGCCGTTGCTAAATGCCAAATACCTCAGCTCTGTTTGTTTGATTTGAGGTTTAACGTCCCCGTCAACACTGTAAAGGTCATTTTGGAGACGTTGCTTCCAATTTTGTGGGACTTTTACCCGACATTGAGATGAAATGACATCTCAAGACCTGTCGCCCAATGAAACCAATAGGGTTTATTAGCATGGACGGTCCGCCTCGCACCGCGGTTCCTGGACAGGCTTACATGTAGATCCTCTAAGCTGTTTACCAGTACTAGTGTGCGGACCAGATTCAGCTCTGCGTGGAAGTATCATGCAGCCCATATATTTCAGCTCTGGGCCCTGTGGTTTCAGAGAAGAAGATTTTTGAAGTTTTTTCCATTATGAGTCTATAGGAGCTAAAGGGCCCCGGGGCGTGGCCTGTTTGGAGCTCAGGGGCATGAGTGGCAGGAATTATGTAGGTTACCTATTGCCGTTGCTGCATGCTAAATATCTAAGCTCTGGGCCCTGTGGTTTCCGAGAAGAAGATTTTTGAAGCTTTTTGTTCCATTATGAGTTTATGGGAGCGAAAGGGCCCCGGGGCATCGCCCATTTGGAACCCAGGGGCATGATGGGCAGGAATTATGTAGGTGACCACTGGCCGTTGCTACATGCTAAATATCTAAGCTCTAGGCCCTGTGGTTTCAGAGAAGAAGATTTTTGAAGCTTTTTTTCCATTATGAGTCTATGGGAGCTAAGGGGCCACTGGGGTGTGGCCGATTTGGACCCCAGGGGCATGATTGGCAGGAATTATGTAGGTGACCACTTGCCGTTGCTACATGCCAAATATCTCAGCTCTGGGCCATGTGGTTTCAGAGAAGAAGATTTTTGAAGCTTTTTTCCATTATGAGTCTATAGGAGCTAATGGGCCCCGGGGCGTGGCCCGTTTGGTCCCCAGGGGCATGATTGGCAGGAATTATGTAGGTGACCACTTGCTGTTGCTACATGCTAAATATCTAAGCTCTGGGCCCTGTGGTTTCAGAGAAGAAGATTTTTGAAGCTTTTCCATTATGAGTCTATGGGAGCGAAGGGGCCCGGGGGCGTGGCCAATTTGGACCCCAGGGTCATGATTGGCAGGAATTATGTAGGTGACCACTGGCCGTTAATACATGCTAAATATCTAAGCTCTGGGCCCTTTGGTTTCAGAGAAGACATTTTGATTTTTTTCCCATTGTAAGCCTATGGGAGCTATATGTTGCCATGGCAACCAGAATTCCAATCTGATCAGCCCAAAAACCTTATGCAGCCTTTCCCCCTACCTGATGATGCTTCTCATGAAATTTGATCAAGATTGACCATGGGGTATTAGAGATATACTTATTTGAAATTGTTTACGGACGCATGGACGCACGCACACACACACACGACGGACAAAAAGTGATCACAAAAGCTCACCTTGTCACTACGTGACAGGTGAGCTAACAATAAATAAAACATTAGCAATAACATCAAAGATTAAATATTCTATCAGTCCCGACACCTTGCCGTATCATCTTTGCAGAGACACACTTGAGACTATTCATTAGGTGTGAAAAGTATTATCAGACGAAAAGGATTAAGCAAACAATAACGTAATCAGTAAACAAGTGGCCATTTGCATGCATAGATATCAGCTATTAGTAACTGACGGGCATAAATGAGATAATTAAACTATATACTTGTATTCGGTACCTTTCATTAAGCTAACACATCCGTGTGATATAGGATATTTTTCAAACCTCAAAAAAGGCAATTTTTCTGATGAAAATTTGTTTTAATGTTCTTACATGTATTTTAACTCCAAACGTAGCTTTTGGATGCTTGTTAGAACCGCCTCATTGAGGCGGTTCTAACGAGTACCCACAACATTGTGTCTTCGAGCAGAAATAAGGAAAATAATGTTTACTCCCGTAAAACCCAGTTTTCTCTATATAAATTGGGGGGTTTAGGGGGTCTTTATTTCACGGACTTGTTCATGTGATGCATCCTAAGATCGGAATAAATCGATGGATAGGTTACTTGACATTTTTTTTTTTAATAATTACGAACAAAAAAAAAAAAAAAATACAAAATGATAAAATGTACCCTAAGATACAAGGTTTTGGTTTTTAACTTTGAAGCAAAACAACTATTTGATAAAACACAAACTCAAAACTACAGAACAGATAATACCATTTTATCTCTATAACTTTTCATGTTATAAATGCCGTAGATGGTATGACAATTAACAATAAAGACAATAGATAAGTAAGTGTCTTGGGGTGTTTATTACATTGCCAAATTGCATTCAATGAGAGCTACCAGAGTATATACAGTGCTTTATGTGACTGTTTTAGGACGTAAACAGCATCTCAATTTTGTTTATTAAATAATTTTAAATACTTTTAGGTATTGAAAAGCCTTCTAAAACTCTTTAGGAAATAAATAAACAAAAATTTTGGTGTCTTTGGGTGTCTTGTGGTGTCTTGGGGCTTTCAGACTGACCGTTCTTTTTCCAAGCCTGTGACATTTGGTGGCCAGTGTGGGGGCAGCATCGCGTCTGAGGGCACAAAAGAGAATGAAAATAAGTCTCGCAGCCCGACTGGATAGGACTTAGAGATTCGGAACAAATCTCATGAGAAGAGATTCGGGACGAATCTAATTAAGCAGGGGGGAAATGTAGCAGGTCGACCGTGTGGCTTGGTAGCTCAGTTGGTAGAGTGTTCCCACGGTATGCGAAAGGCCCTGGGTTCGAGTCCTGGTCGAGTCATGTTCTTTTTCCAACCCTGTGACATTTTTTAAAAAAATCCTATCCACCTTTACCCGGCTGGGGATCGAACCCCGTCCCACGGAGTGTCAGGCCAACACTCTACCGCGTCGCTATAAAAGCCGCTATAAAAGCCGGCTTGTACCGCAAGGCAGTACAAGTGTGCTATATACCTCTACCCTGTGACAAGAGCATTTACCAACAAGAGAGGATTAGCTTGAATAATATTTCAGTGAATGTTCTTGTCTGCAAATAGGGGGACCCCTGTAGACTGATTCTTTTTTTCGTCTGTTATTTGGAAATAGGAAATATTGGGAAAAGCAATAACAAACAACTATAAACAGTCTTTATTTTTTTCTTTTCATAAACCCTGCTAAAAATTAAGTAGTTATATGCAACATATATAACAAGGTGGCGAATCCTCCAAAGGCAAAAATTGAAAAAATGGCGAACCCTCTTACAGAGGTGGCGAAACCTCTGGTGGCGAACATGCAAAGTGGCGAATCTTCTGACATCAATTGGAATACTTGGAAAATTAAAATGGAAGTCTCTCTCTCCTATTACAGCTACTCGCTCACATCTGAGCATTACGGGCAGGATTTCCTGGGTGGTAACCAGTACTTTTTTTTTATTATTTTATTTTTTTTTAAGCAATGTGGATGAAGTGCCTTGCTCAAGGGCACAACACTTTGGTCAGCGTGAGGCTTGAACCCGGAACCTCACGATCACAAATCCGATGCGCTACCACTGCACCAAAGCGCTCCACATCTCCCAAGAAAAGGAGGATGAAATAATACTCAGTCAGTCTGTAAACCTAACCACACTTTTCATGGGTATTATACCAGTATAAGACACATTCTATCTTATCTATCTTCTGATACTGCGTCGGTCATATTTGACCATTACCGCAGGTGTATATCACTAGTAACTGACAACTACCCTTGCTAACTTTTTTTTGTATAAAGTTTGTACTTGTTCCACTGAAAACAAGAACAAAAGACAGAGAAATACGGCAACTAAAACTTTAAAAGGAGAAGAATCGAGCTGCTTTGATTTAATAAATTTATATAACTGTCATTTTTCGTAAACCCTTATTAAAAGCGTATACTTGCATGTAAAAAGTATAAAAACAGATGTTTCGCAAACAATCATCAATCAATTTAGCAGCTTTCAGTTTACTTCCGTTTGCGTTTTGAAACGAGGCTGACAGAAGTGAGCTTACCGAACCGGGAGCCTGCAACAGGATTACGTGCCGGTAGGTATAACGATATACCTAATTACAGTAATGATGCGTAATATGGCGTAATGATGCGTAATGTAGCGTAATGATGCCTAAAATGGCGTAATGATGCCTGAAAAGCATAATGATGCGTAATGTAGCCTATTTTATGAATTTATTTACTCCAGAACAGATAAAAAAATTTCCCGCATCCTGATACCCACAGTCAATAGCCCAACTCCAAGTGAGGTTTTCGCGACCCATGGCGGAGATAAACTAATAGAGTTTAGAATCGCCTCGTTGAGACGGTTCTAACGAGTACCTACAACCTATATATTGGTATAAGTTGTGTGCGCTCATTAGAACCGCCTCGTTGAGGCGGTTCTAACGAGTACCCACAACCTATGTCTTGGGCCTCCACTTTTTGCTGGTATCCTTTAACCCCAAAACCTTTTGGCAAACAGTGCATGCCGAGAACACTGTCTGAGCAGGGCCTCCACTGTTTTCTGGTATCCTTTAACCCAAAAACTTTTTGGCAAACAGTGCATGCCCAGAACACTGTCTGATCAGGATCTAAGCCTGCCCAGGCAAAGCGAGAGGCTAAGAAATGGTCTGCTTCAGTTACAGCAACAAGACCTAGTCAGACCTCCACGCGACACAAGAGCGACGTCAGTCAAAATGAAGATTCACTATTCATACTGGAAATAATCCTTATGCATTTATCATGAACAAAACAAACACGTTCGCTCTTGTACGGTGCCAGCTGGAAACTATGGATAATATATTATCTACAGGCTAACATGACAGGTCGCTTATTAATTGGGATGGTATCTCATTCGACATCAAATTATCTAAAAAAAAAAAAAAAAAAACAAGTTTCCTTTCGTAGCGAAAATCTTCCGTTCACGAAAGGAACCTTCCTTTCGTGAAAGGAAGGTTCCTTTCGCAGATCAATCCGTCTTCTTTTAGACATTTTGGAGTAACAAGTCTGTAACAAAGATAGGTGGTCATTTTCAGGCATAAATTGTTCATCTTTACGCGACATTACGCTACATTACGCATCATTACGCTACATTACGCATCATTACTGTTTTAAGGAAGACCCTAGGTATAATATGCGAAATCAAGTTGATTTCGCGAAATCAGCCCGATTTAGCGAAATCAACTCATAAAATCAACATTTTTAAAAACAGGCAAACAATTCTTATTGCATATTATCTAGAATGTTATTATACATTTATGAGCCAAGTTTTATGAGAAAATTTGAATATTTGGTATGTATTACATCGGGAATTCTATTCTGCCACTTGATTTCGCTGGTAATCACATGAAAGAATATCGGAACTGTTCGCCAGAAAATTTTCATTTGTAAGGTGGCAAATGTTCAATATAATTGAATCTGCATATTTCCGTGTTATTTATCATGGATGCGTTATCAAATTGTTGTTATTATTATTATTATTATTATTATTATTATTATTTCTAATAAAAATGCATTAAATAAGCATTAATTTGACGGGTGCATCATCGGACAGACAGACGGACGAACTGACTGACTGACGAATGGACGGACGGCTAGATAGATAGATGGACGATAGACAGGAGTGAATAAACAGTGTGTTTGTTATTCACACAATCACAGATAATAACGTGTGAAAGTCCGTAAACCGCAGTTTGATTAAATTACTTGGCGAGTGTTCGTTAATCTCTTTACCTGCTGTGTGAAGTACAGAAAGATGTCTTTAAAAATTAAGAGAAGCTGACTGTAAGCATCGAGCATTACATGGAAAGTCAAAATTTTTGATTTTCTTTATTTTTTGTACATAAGTAGCATTTCGCAAATGATGAAGATTGGTGAAAATTTTATTGGAATATGTCAAGTAGTTTTCGAGATATTGATACAAATGCTGTTGCCATGGCAACAACGTATTCACATAGATAAAACAGTATTTTTATATGATTTCCAACAACTAGCTATTGTTTCCACTTTCATAATACATACCAAATTACACAAGATATCAATAAGGGTATATGTAATAAAGCGATTCATAATATATTGGGCTCGTGAACGTGTTCAAATATGTTACCATGGCAACGGAATTGAGGTGCTAGTCAAGCACATTGAATTTTTCTGGATTTTCTATATTTTTGTCTGCATTTTATTCTCAGGGGCAACGACATTGGAAGAAACGGACAGTGGCACTTAAATGACATGTCTTAGTATTAACAAAAACTGTAATGTCTAGGTGTAATCCTCTTTCAATGGAAGAAAGATAACTCGGCAACTTTGTCCGTGTTGCACAGACGATTTTTTTGAAAAATAGTAACGGTGTAACTACTTATGTGAAATTCCATAGCTGGTCTTTGATAAATTAACCATTGCATTGGTCATAAATTATTAAACTAACATCTTGCACAATGTACATAGCCATTAAAATCAATAAAAGACCTAAAATGTATGTTTTTATGCATTTTTCTGCATACAAAGATCAAATGAAATTCTGTTACCAGTGTCATTATCATACTTTTGCTTCATCTATATCAAATCTAATCTATTTCTGATTACTAAATGTGTGATAATTTGGTTTGATTATAATGCCATATGCTTCAAGTTAATGAATAATTTGAAATTTGAATAATTATAACAATTATGGTGTCTCGTTACCCCACCCACTTTATTGTGTACAAAATGGTGTTGCATTTCTGGACAGGAAAGCAACGCCCCTGTATACTTAAGCCTAGTTAAACTAGGAAATATGATCATGATTTGAATAGATAAATAGATAAAATGGTGTAGATTGTGTAGTAGCTCTTGTTGCTATGGCAACCGTAACATTCAGTTAAAACTGAATAAATATCTGTTTATGGTTTCACTGTTGTAACAGATTTTCACTAGCTTTAAAATCTATGAGGACAGAATTGAAAGTTTATATCAATTTAGATTTAATAACATATCTATGATAACATTTTCCATGTTACGGTTGCTATGGCAACACAAAATTTCATTTTTATAATGAATAGATACATGTATGTGATCCGTTATTGAGAGGTGGGCCTTACGTATGTTTGGAAGTGCTGACTTTAAAACACAACAAGACGTAATGTAGGAATTAATTTGTAGAGTATGTTAGAATCTTAAATGAATTCCCATGGTCTTTTTTTACGAAAGCACGAGTTAAAAAAAAAAGATATATATATATATATATATATATATATATATATATATATATATATATATATATATATATATATATATATATATATATTTTTTTTTTTTTTTTTTTTAACTCGTGCTTTTGTTGAAATTATTTTGAACTCATTGCCCTTTCAAATGTTTCATCAATAGTGTTGCAATCGTCTAAACTCTTATCAAGTTTACAATTAATTCTTTCTGTTGTCCAACATTATTACGTCTCCCCATACATCACCATGTGGAAATTATATTTTCTGGTCCTTTGTGATCATTGAGTTCATTTAGAATATTTTGGAAATAGAATTCAGCTTAAGTCGGTGCTATAGGGCGTGGCCGGTGTTGCATATTTCAGTACTGTTCCTGAACAGACTCAATAAACTCAATAAAACCGATTCTGCTATTTTGTTTATTTTGTGTATTCTTTGCTTCCAAAAGACCCAACCATTCAGAACTCATTTACAATGATATCTGCACTAGACGGGTTAAACATATACATTTGGTCCCTGTTTACGGCGATATATGTTTATTGATGCATAATAGATAGCGTTGCCTGCTTAAATCAGCTACCCTAAAGCTATTATACCTGGACTGATATCCGCCATTGATGTTAGTGATTTGCCCATGATACCATGCCAATCGCATGCTACATTTTTTTCTTATGCCAGATCGAACGCATGCGCGTGTGACAACTACAATTCTCAATACATCCAACTTATGGGAGTATAGAATTCAAAGTAACTGATTGCGCAAGGTGGTGCATATAGCCTACGTCAAATTATAGCCCAATGAAATAGGGTTTATAAACATGGGCGGACAGACTCGCACCGCTTTGTCTGGGCAGGCTTAGATCCTCTAAGCTGTTTACTAGTACCCGTGTGCGGTCGGTTTCAGCCCAGGCCGGAAGCACCATGCAGCCCATCTATTGTTAGAGTGTGCATGGATTACCTTAATTGTGGGACTATTGAAGTAATGGACTGACAGGCACGTTCCTCTGACTTGAGCCCAATAAAACATATGTGGGACATTCTTTACAGATGTATCTCATAGGGCGAGTATCCATCAATGACTATTCAAGATCTCATAAACATCCTTAGACATGAGTGTGAAACACTAGCTTTACAAACTGTTCAAAGTTTAGTTCGTAGCATGCCTCGGCGATGCCAGGAGTGTTGTGCTGCTCGAGGTAGACATACGCATTATTGGCAGGAAAAAAGTGACTGATTTGCGCATGTCTATGACATTTGAAATAATCTGATATAAAGAGGGCGATTTCTCCAAAAAATATGCAAATTCCTCCTTAACAGGTTACAGCGTGATTTGTGAACTGGTTGCTTTTGTTTGCCATAAACATGTTCCAGATAGAGTTATTTATCTATCTGAATCGTTTCATCATCATTATCCAACATCTTTATACTGAGGAAATATGTGTTTGCTCCTTTGTTTTGAGCAGTGTATATTTGAAAGACCTGCCTGCCTCCCCTGCATGTGTCCTGTAATGTCAAATTGTATTTGGCAGGTGTGCTGTTCCCTTAGTATTAAACCCCTTCTAAATCAAGGGAACGTGTTTGCTCCTTTGTTTTGAGCAGTGTATATTTGAAAGACCTGCCTGTCTCCCCTGCATGTGTCCTGTAATGTCAAATTGTATTTGGCAGGTGTGCTGTTCCCTTAGTATAAAACCCCTTCTGAATCAAGGGAACGTGTTTGCTCCTTTATTTTGAGCAGTGTATATTTGAAAGACCTGTCTGCGTCCCCTGCAGGTGTCCTGTAATGTCAAATTGTATTTAGCAGGTGTGCTGTTCCCTTAGTATAAAACCTTCTGAATCAAGGGAATGAGCTATTTTTCCTATGTTAAAACCGTGAGCAAGTGCAAATTAATTAGCCTATTAGAGTTGATCAGGAGAACGCGAGTTCGATATCTGCCGGAGTCGGCAACATTCTTTCGCGGAGATTGATCATGAAATCTTTTCTACGGCCATTCTCCCCCTTCCGCTGATTCAAAAAGGGTAGTTCTCAGTTTCTGGCGAAAGAATATGCACTCCACTAGTTAACAGCTTAGGTATTAGCCTGCCCAGGAAAAGTGTGGGTAGGTTAACGGACCGGCTCAAAAATGACCTAAATATGTTGACTGGACCGTTAAACTGCAATGCAAACATACAAAAAAAAAAAAAAATAGAAATGCGTCCATAGGACACGGATGTCCCCGCCTGAAAATATGTCTATGTTCGTATTAATCCATAGAAGGTTATTGACGGTATTTAAGTTTTTGACCCTTTTTTCACATTTGACCTCTAAGTATGACCTTGACCTAAGAGGTAAGGACCTTGGTTTTGGGTGCGGCAGATTGATAGCCAACATTTCTGCCAAGTAATTTCAAAATCCATCCAGAAATAAGAAAGTTATTGACTGCGTTTAAGTTTCAGACCCTTTTTTACCTTTGACCTCTAAGTATGACATTGCCATTGGAGGTACCGGCCTGGCTTTTGCACGTGACACATCGTCTCATAATGGTTAGTATTTCTACAAAGTAATTTCAAAATCCATCCAGAAATAAGAAATTTATTGACTACGTTTAAGTTTCGGACCTTTTTTTTTACATTTGGCCTCTAAGTATGACCTTGACCTTGGAGGTACGGACCTGGGTTTTGCATGTGACACATCGTTCAAAATCCATACAGAAATAAGAAAGTTATTGACTGCGTTTAAGTTTCGGACGGACGAACGGACGGACGGACGAACGGACGGACGGACACGGGCAACGCTATATGCCCTTACATCATTCTTCGAATGGCGGGGGCATAAAAAACACTAACAGTTATCAGAGAAATACTATTTTCGCACTTTGAACTGGTGGTAACCATCTATTGTAGTCGCAGATAAGATTGACTAGTTTGGACCTGCTTTAGGAATAAGGTAAACCAAGTCACCCAATTGTGTGAATTCAACTGTAACACAAGCATAGCTGTGGGGTATATGACAATTTTGTCCGCTTGTAGAAAGCGTGCAAAATGCACTCTACTAAATCTTCTGGTGGACTTAGCGAATTTGACATATATTGACAACACCTGAATAGCTCCGCCTATAGTCAATCTTATCTGCGACTACTATATGTGGTGTTCAAGGCATGCAACTCTCGCAACAATTCTACACTATATATATATTTAACCGGCCTAGGTACACATGTAGCTCAGTCGGATGCGTCTGACTGGTGATCAAAAGGGCGCGAGTTCGATACCTGCCGGGTTCGGCAGCATTCTTTTGTGGAGATTGATTATGGAGCGCTTTGGTGCAGTGGTAGCGCATCGGATTTGTGATCTAGAGGTTGCGGGTTCGAGCCTCACCTGACCAAAGTGTTGTGTTCCTGAGCAAGGCACTTCATCCGCATTGCTTAAAAATAATAATAAAAAAGAACTGGCTACCACCCAGGAAATCCTCAGATGTCAGCGAGTAGCAGTAATAGGAGAAAAATAAAGAAATAAAATGAAATCTTTTCTACGGTCATTCTCTTCCTTTCGCTTATTCAAGAAGGGCATTGTCAGTTTCTCGCAAAAGAATGTGCACTGTAGTGTAGCGTGATAGCTCAGTGGTTAGTGCACTTGCCTCTGATGCTAGAGGTTATGATGCTAGAGATCCCGCCGGGTTCGATCATCGGCGATAAAATTTCGGTGTCCGAACAGGCTCCATCGGCATCATTTGCAGGGATGAATGTCATAAAGTGCACCGTCCTTCGGATCGGGATGTTCACTGGAGGCCTTCTGTGCGGGGAGAACCATTCCCTGTGCAGGTTAAAGAACCCTACCGTAACTAGAGCTGTCAGTGAAACTGACTAGGGCCCCGGCAGCGGTATCAGAGGAGTAGGAAAAAATTTGTGGACGGACAGACGGACAGACAGACAGACAGACGGACGGACAGAGTGATTACTATAGGGCACCCACACTTTCAGTGCGGGGCCCTAATAAGAAAGTTATGGAGGATAAAAAATTTTGTGGACGGACAGACGGACAGACAGACAGACAGACGGACGGACAGAGTGATTACTATAGGGCACCCACACTTTCAGTGCGGGGCCACATTACGACATTTCTGCCAAGTAATATTTAAATCCATCCAGGAATAATAACAAAGTTAGGAAAGACCCTTTTTTGACCTTTAACCTCTAAGTATGACCTTGACCTTTGAGGTACTGACCAGAGTCTTGCGCGCAACACTCCATCACATTATGGTTAACATTTCTGCCATCCAGGAATAATAATAACAAAGTTATTTTTTTTTTTTTTTTTTTTTTGGTTTGGTTTTTACGGCCCTTTCAAGATTATTTCACTCATATCGAGCCGATCGTTAATCATAGGTGGGCGAAAACCGGAGTACCCGGAGAAAAACCACCTGACCTTCCGTTGCAGAACTTGGCGTCTCACACGTGACCCGAGCGAGGCTCGAACCCACGGCGGTGAGAGACCTAATGACTAAGAGTCAGCGCTCTTATCCATTAGGCCACGGAGGCCCGTAACAAAGTTATTAATTGGACACAGGAAAGACCCTTTTTTGACCTTTAACCTCTAAGTATGACCTTGACCTTTGAGGTATGGACCTGAGTCTTGCGCCCAACACTCCATCACATTATGGTTAACATTTCTGCCAAGTAATATTTAAATCCATCCAGGAATAAGAAAGTTATGGAGGATAAAAAAAATTGTGGACGGACAGACGGACAGACAGACAGACAGACGGACGGACAGAGTGATTACTATAGGGCACCCACACTTTCAGTGCGAATAAGAAAGTTATGGAGGATAAAAAAATTTGTGGACGGACAGACGGACGGACAGAGTGATTACTATAGGGCACCCACACTTTCAGTGCGGGGCCCTAATAATTACAAGATTACTGTGTAGGCTTCAAACTTGCAAAACCTGGAGTGTATCTAATGTACACCTGCTAGTAATGGTCAGATATTTTGTTTGTTTGATTTGAGGTTTAACGTCCCCGTCAACACTTTAAAGGTCATTTTGGAGACGTTGCTTCCAATTTTGTGGGACTTTTACCCGACATTGAGATGAAATGACATCTCAAGCCCTGTCGCCCAATGAAACCAATAGGGTTTATTAGCATGGACGGTCCGCCTCGCACCGCGGTTCCTGGACAGGCTTAGATCCTCTAAGCTGTTTACCAGTACTAGTGTGCGGGCCGGATTCAGCTCTGCGTGGAAGCATCATGCAGCCCATATATTTCTTCAAGCCCCTATGGGCGGGGGCTTTAATGGTCAGATATGACCGATCGTAGTAGCAAGAAAGAAAGAATGAAAAGATATAATCCTGCCCGGGAAAAGTGTGGAAAGGTAAACTGGCCAGCTCAAAAATGGCCTAAATTAGTGTTGACTGGGCAGTTTGACTTCAAAACAAACATAAATGTTTAAAAAAAAATGAGCTTAAAAATTTCGGTCCGGCACAGTCTTGAACCACAGTTCCCTTGTTTATGGGAAAAAGTGCCATACCAACTGAGCTATTGAGCTATGTTGTGAACTGGGCGTTTTATAACCTGATACATACAACACAGCCAATTACCGGTAACTGTATATTTTTGTTTATAAATTCTATGCAAATTTTCTAATTCACAAGATAAAAGGCTCTTGTTTATAGTATTATTAGCAACAGGTGCGCAACAAATTAGCTACGTAGCTACGTCAACTATGACGTCACGATTTTTCACGTGTTCTCGAAATGACGTAATGCCAAAATCTGATGACGCGTCACATATATTGAAAATGAAATAACCAGAATGTAGTAAAAGTAAAGACGGTCTTTAAATTTTGCGCAAAAATTGTCATCCGATTGACACTTCCTTGTTTACCGACCACCTCACGCATAAGAATATTCAACAAGGGACTTAATCGGCGTTACCGGACAAATCCCGGACATTAGTGTTCGCCGTTATAGTTCTCTCCCTTGGCACGAAACGCCGTATTGATACTATTTCAAAAGCCTATAACGACACGGTATCAAAAGGATTACACCTAAACTCTGCATATTTTGTATCTTTCAGCTATGCTGTAGCTTCTGGTGTTTTACATTTTCCGTGAAGCCGTTGCCCTTGAGAAGCATAACGGAAAATATATGACCACCAAATCACTGAAACCGAGTGTCATTTCATGCAAATAATCTCATGTACATGTCAGAAATCGATTAATAAATTTGAAACGATCGAATAAAAAAATTCTTAATTCAATTTTGAAATTATAAAGAACACTAACGTACCAGTATAAATGATATTTATTATACTTTCATAACAATGCATCCAAGAGGTATGAATTTTTAGCGAATGGAAACAAAATAGCCGTTTCCATGGAAACGGCGAAGAATCGGCACGAAAAAAAATATCAACGTTACACATGGCACAAAGTTAACATTTCCACAAAGTTTCACTGGAATCTGTGATTTTCGCACTTTCCAGGTTTTCATGGACCAATGCTCGATGCTTACAGTCAGCTTCTCTTAATTATGATTACTCGCTGTGATGATTCTAACAAATACCCATCGAGGCTGTTCTAACGAGTACCCACAACCTATGCATTGAAGCAGATTAATGATAAATAATACTGTAATTATCAAAATCGTTTATTTAAAAAAAAAAAAAAACACACACTCTTTGGAATAGTCCCGGCAAAGGCTGTTAAGACCGCATGTCGCAGTTTAAGCATACCCCCTTCTCTCACACCTGGATGCACAAAATCTCTCTCATAATGTTGCGGGAAAATGAGGCGTTTGCCCGTGTCAAGGTAGTCTCCCTTTAAAAACCTTTTAAGTTTCTCATTAACAGATTTTCTAATCTTGTTAAAGTCTTGAACTGAAATGCCGGCCGTGTGATGAGTTCTAACTCGCGCGACGATACTAGAAATGAACACTCTTTCCACTCCACACATTTTTAGCTCCAAAACAATATGCCGAAAATTTCCCCCGCGGTACACGACGCCTTTATGTCATTTCCACCTAGTATGATGAAAACATACCTGAAAATAAACAATATCAAAACTGAAAGAAGATGTCAAAATAGAACAATAACGCTGACTCAACGTTGATTCAAACGTCGTAACAAACGTTGTTTCGACGTTGAATTAAGACATGGATCAGCTATAGGAGTTTTTTTCTGAGTTGTAGATCACTGTTTTGAGGTCAGTTGTAAAGTAGCGCGATTGATTTGTCTACCTACAACTTGTCGACAAGTAATGAACAGAATGCAAACCCCACGTTATATATATAGCAGTGATTACAACTTATCAACAAGTCCATGTAATGAACAGAATGCAAACCCCATAATACATACCTTTGTATTGAGCAGATATAAGAAACAAGAAAAATAGTGTTTGCTAAAAGTTCAGTCATTTTCCAATTAAATTTTGATGAAAATACAAGCGATTTAACCAATTTAGTATCAGAAATCCCTAAAGGGGTACCGTGGCAAACAGTGCAGGCCCAGATCATTCTGTGGCGTCTGATCAGGGCCTACATTGTTTGCTAAAAGTTCAGTCATTTTCCAATTAAATTTTGATAAAACCCCGAAATTTAGTATCAGAAACCCCGAAAGGGGTACCGTGGCAAACAGTGCAGGCCCAGATCAGACGCCGCAGCAGAATGCCTAAATTTTGAAAAGAATTCCTGCTATTTATAAGGAGGAAGATTCCATTTGGTACAGAAAGGGTTAATGGAGTCAAATTATGTGTTGTCGAGATGAATAACTGTAAGATTAAATAAATAAATAAATAAATAAATAAATAAATACCTTATGACAATGATGATGATAATGATGATGATAATGATGATGATCATGGCAAACTATTCCATTACCTTATGATAATGATGATGATGACGATGATGATGATGATGTTGGCACACTATTCAGCTACCTTATGATAATGATGATGATTATGACGATAATGATGATGAGGATGAGAGGGAGGAGGAGAAGGACGACGACATGGACGACGACGATGATGATGATGATGATGATGATGATAATGAAAAAAAAAACACACAAAAAAGATAACAAGTATTGGAGTAAGTCTGTTGATTTCACCTGCTTTTTGATTTCGTTTGACTGATCAGTTAGCAATATTTTGATATGGGTCTTTTATTCCAGACCATAATATTTTCAGATGAAACTTGGATCATAAACGTATACTGCCAGCATTCTTAATAATAGGCAAAACGAGTTTTTAATCGTTTTTGGAAAACAAATGCTTTTACACATTGATTTCGGAGTTGATTTCGCACATGTGCTTATCAGCGAAATCAAGTTACAGAATATATTTTCCTAATAAATATTTATATTTTCTCGTGAAATTTGGACCTAAAATGTTTATCAACTTTCTTAACAATATGCATTTTTATTCAGTTTTGGGAAATATTTATTTTGTACATTGATTTCGCTAAAATGAGTTGATTTCGCACATGTGATTTCCAGCGAAATCAAGTGGCAGAATAGATTTTCCTCCAAAAAACTTACTAAACATTCAAATTTCATCATGAAACTTGCCTCATAGATGTTTAACAACATTATTAATAATATGCACAAATATGTTTTATTCAGTTTTGGGAAATATTTTTCTTATACATTGATTACGCTAAAATGAGTTGATTTCGCACATGTGATTACCAGCGAAATCAAGTGGCAGAATAGAATTTCCGATCTAATACATTAAATAATCAAATTTTCTCATGAAACTCTGTTCATAAATGTATAATAACATTCTAGATAATATGCAATAAGAATTTTTTGCCTGTTTTTAAAAATGTTGATTTTATGAGTTGATTTCGCTAAATCGGGCTGATTTCGCGAAATCAACTTGATTTCGCATATTATACCTACCCATTACGTGCAGGTGTACATTGCATACCCGCCAGGTTTGAAGGATGAAAGCCTACACATTAATCAGGTATTTACGGCAGGGATCTATTAACTGCACAGGGGATGGTTCTCCCTGCACAGGGGGCTCTAGTTAACGTCCCGATCCGAAGGACGGTGCACTTTGTGGCATTCATCCCTGCAAATAATGCCGGCGGAGCATGTTCGGGCATCCCGATTTTCTTACCGCTGCCCGGAATCGAATCGGGAGTCTTTGGCATGATAGGTTAGTACATTAATCATTGAGCTACCACGCTCCGATGGGGGGTTGATTGTCTCAGTACTGGTGGGTTGCATTACGAAAACACGTCTATACAAGTTCATTGTAAATTTTACCGCCAAAAAGGGACAATTTTAAGCTGAAAATTGTGATATTTTTCTTATTTCTGCTCAAAATATAGATTGTGGTTACACGTTAGAACCGCCTCATCGAGGAGGTTCTACCGCCTTATCGAGGTGGTTCCAACGAGTACACACAATCTATATTTTATGGAAGTGTCTAGAGTGCCGGGTCCGTCACCATAGACTCTGAGGCTAGAGTGCCGGGTCCGTCACTCTAGCCTCAGTGACGGTCCCGGCATTCTAGCCATTCCTATGTGGCCAGGCTAGAGTGCCGGCAATACCCGGTAATACAATACTTGATAACTTTTAGGCCAGTATTAAGTAGTTTTAAATAATTGGTTTGTTTGTTTTGAGGAGAAAACTGAAGTGTATGATATGTTGGCGGTGATAATGTAAGACAATAGGATCTTTAAACTTTAAGATGTCTTTTAGGTCGTTCGACCACGCAGTCAGGTAACAGGTTGTTTGTAGCACAACATAATTAATTTTACAACCGCGACACACACTGGTTTCAAATTCAATTATCGTTATGTACAAACAATAATATGGTAGATAATAATGATATTAATAAATTTATTTCCAATTAACGTTATTGCATACTTTCTTTCCATGGAGACATTAATGAGCCGCGTCGCGGGAATACCGGTTAATTGCATATGCGAACATCAGCGGCGCAAATCAGCCTAGGCTACGTATCCATGTAGTTCACAGACTAACATGCCATGTCAGAGAAATAATGTCCGTTTTATCTCGATTGATGGAAATAACAAAATAACAAAGAATTAATATATTACCGGCACTATAGCCAGCCCAATTTTAGCAGTTTTTGAAGTACACAGTTTCAAAATTTTGGGAAGTATTTTCCCTTGAGGCGGTTTGAAGTGGTTGATATATTTAGTATACGTACCATCCTCCAATATGGTTGATAATTTTAGATATTATGTCAGGTAAATGTTTTCTTTCTTTAATTCATACTCTGGCGGATTATAGCTATCAAGTATTGTACTACCGGGTATTACCGGCACTATAGCCTGGCCACATTCACCATATTTGCATTATTTGCTGGCTCCCAGCTTGCACATTGTCAATATTGGAAAACAGGTAACCAGACCCCCCTGACCTTTCAAGGTCATGGGGGGGGGTCTGGTTACCTGTTTTTCCAACACTGATAACGTTCAGACAAGGACCAGCAGATAATGCAAATAAGGTGAATAGGAATTGCTAGAGAGCCGGGACCGTCACTTTAGCCACCGAGTCTAGAGTGACGGACCCGGCACTCTAGCCTCAGAGTCTAGGGTGACGGACCCGGCACTCTATACACTTCCATATTTTATAGCAGAAATAAGAAAAATAAGGTTTACCCATGTAAACCCCAGTTCTACTATATAAAAGTGGGATTCAAGGGCGTCAAAATTATATAGTCGTGTTTTCGTGATGTTGTCTCAGAGTGCAAGCTCTTTTTTACGCTAAATTCTAAATTGAGCGAACCACCTAACTAAGGCAATGGCCAAACGTGACCGACTCAGTATATGAAGAGAGGAACAAGTGGTTCTGAAAGAATTCAGAGAGAGGAACTCGCCCCTATTCTGAAAATCCTCTTTGAGAGATCCACCAGACTGTACCCACCCACTGATTGGACATCTGCTAATGTGTCACCTTTGTTCAAGAAAGGCGACAAATCCTCTGCTACAAATTACAGACCTATCTCCCTTACATGTATCTTACAAGTGATGTAATGGAACCTCAAATCTTGTAAAACATTTTGATACAAATGGCCTAATGTACGACCTCCAACACGGTTTCGGGGAGAGACGCTCTTGTGAGACTCAGTTGGTTTCCCTTGTTGTGGATCTTGCCCGCACGTCTAGTCAGGGTAAACAGACTGATTTGGTCCTCCTTGATTTCTCACAGACGTTCGATTAGGTAAATCATTCAAAGTTCATCCAGAAATTGCACTCTTACACCGTTGGATCACGTTGGATTCGGGCATTTCTATGCAATCGCGAGCAGAGGGTCATTGTTTGGGGGGGGGGGGGGGGGGGGAGGATTCAGACTCTGTTCTGTCCCAGTTACATCAGGAGTCACTCAGGGCTCTGTCCTGGGGCCTATTCTGTTCTTTGCCTACACCAATGATCTCCCCCAGGACATTGTCTCACAGGTGTGTCTCTTCGCTGACGATACTGCCATATACCTGATTATTGAATTTAAGCATGGCAGTGGCTGCTAACAACTTGACTTGTACCGACTATAGGCATGGTAATCAAAGTGGGATCCATATGGAATTGAATCCCTCCAAGTGTCAGGTACTTCAAAGACCCCCTTAAATACAGAGTATATACTTGACGGCCAGGTCCTGGAGGTGGTCACTAATGCCAGATTCTTTGGGGCGGACATTTCCAACAACATTAACTGGAACACTCACGTGGACAGAGTTACAGCAAACGCAAACAGGTCTCTCGGCTTTATAAAGAGAAATATAAAACAAAGTCCCCCAAAGTCGTGGAAATGGCCACCCAGACCATTGTACGTCCCAAGCTGGAGTATGCTTCAGCCACATGGGACCCCCACACAAAAAGGGACATCCATAAGGTTGAATGGTCCAACGACATGCAACACGTTGGACCATGAATGACTATGCTAGAACTAGTGTCTATTCATTGTTGCACAAGTTGGACTGGCAATCCCTTGAAGAAAGACGTTAAGTGGCACGACTTTATCGTTTCTATAACGTAGTCAATGACCTTGTGGCTGTGCCGCTTCCTGATATCCAGCCCCGTACTACTCATACGACTTCAAATGCCCTCCCAGAGAAAGCTGTGACTTGTCCAAGTCTTGACATATTCAAGGCAGAGATTGGACAGTTGCAGTTCCCCAAGCACTAGATAGATATGCCTATTTTCAGCCTTTTAAGACCGACTGCGTACTTCAGTCCTTTTAAGGGTGATCCGTCCAAGTCATTTATTTTTATGTCTCAATATATTTTAACCCATTGGTTGGTTGGTTGATTTGAGGTTTAACGTCCCCGTCCACACTGTAAAGGTCATTTTGGAGACGTTGCTTCCAATTTTGTGGGACTTTTACCCGACATTGAGATGAAATGACATCTCAAGCCCTGTCGCCCAATGAAACCAATAGGGTTTATTAGCATGGACGGTCCGCCTCGCACCGCGGTTCCTGGACAGGCTTAGATCCTCTAAGCGGTTTACCAGTACTAGTGTGCGGGCCGGATTCAGCTCTGCGTGGAAGCATAATGCAGCCCATATATTTCTTCAAGCACCTATGGGCGGGGGCCGATTTTAACCCATTATCTTGACACTTTTTATTATCTTGACACTTTCAATAATGCTTTTACTTTTTCTTTTTCAAAGCACGACGTGCAGACCCTGCTAAAATGCCCGCGAGGGCGTAAGCAGTATACGAAGATAGATAGATAGATAGATAGATAGATAGATAGATAGATAGATAGATAGATAGATAGATAGATAGATAGATAGATAGATGTAATGCCTCGGTCACAAATTCGGCGTACCCCGGCCGAGCTATAGTTGATGTGGGCGGCCGAGCTGTCCAAGTCGAGAAGGGGTCGGAAGCGGATGTCTGGCTCGGTTTTGGCAAAAAGTAAGCCGGGGCCTGGAGGGACATCCGCCGGGAATCGGACGGTGTCTGCCAGAAATTGGCGGGGAAGCATCGGCGTATACGCCGGGCGGAAATCGACCGATGCACTACAGGTTACCGGCCGTACGCCGGCCGTATACCTGGCGATTGTTACTAGCCGGCCGCGCATCGGTCGATGTGCCGCAGATTTCCGCTGCACTACCGTCGGGAATAGTCCATTTGTCCAGGGGTATATAAACTGCATCTTCTCCTGCCTGTACAACAAATGGGCCAGCTGGGTTGGTGGGTGAACATCCTTCAATTTGTTGACTTCGAAGAAAACTTTCTTCTAAGAAAAGGATACAAGATGCCTGTATTCCCTACTGGTCTGCTAGAAACCGGCACGCATCGGTGATCGGGCCCTTATATAGTTGAGCGCCAATCAGTGGGACGCCGGCAGGAAACCGGTCGGCGATCGAGCGGTGACAGCCGAAACAGGAGTCGTCGAGCGGATTCCGCTTGATTACCTGTCGGGCGCCGGCCGGCCTTCGGCCGATTGCTGCCCGATTATCTGATTGGTCGGGGTCCGCTCTATACGACCACCGGTTCCGACGTCGGTACGAGCTTTGCTCGATTTTTATTCGACCTAGAAGCCGGTGAGAATTCGGTGAGAATTTTAAGTGCGAGTTAAAGTTTCACCGGGCCCCTCCTGACCATCACCGACGCCTCAACGGACGCCGGCCGGACTCCAGCCCGATTTCACCCAAAATCAGTCGGGCTGGGCTCGAATAGTTATTTGTGACCGTGGCATTAGGTATTCTCGTCAGAAATAACACGGCTTGCTGTCACCCTGTCTCTGTAAGCTTTCCCCTCTGCTACAAAGAATTATGGGATAACTCTTTTAAAAATCGTCATTGACGGTTTTACGGTCGCAAATTTTGTTTTACGGCGACGCGTTAGAGGAGCTGTAAAACGGAATTTGCGACCGTAAAACCGACGATTTACCTCCCCAAAATGACAATTTTCAAAACAGATATTCCTTTTCTAATGCACTTATCCAGTTTTTTTTTGTTATAAATTGTACTATTTTGGTCAAGGCGGCAAGCGCTTTGAGCTGCGTAAAACCAAATGCTACCCAATGAAAAGCGAAGTTACGTGATGACGTCGGATTTCCGACAGTATATCGCAGGATATACTGTTGCAAATTTTTGACGTTATCAAATCAAACGTTGCGTTACATACGCAAGTGCATTAAACTAGGGGAAAACTGTATTAAAAATTGTCATTTGGGGAGATAAATCGGTGGTTTTACGGTCGGAAATTTGCGACCGTAAAACCGACGATTTACCTTCCCAAATGACAATTTTGCAATACAGTTATCTCCATTCTAATGCACCTATTCAGTTGTTTTCTTAAAATCTGTACTATTTTGCCCAAAACAGCAACCGCTGTGAGCTGCGTAAAACCAAATGCTAGCCAATGAAAAGCGACGTTACGTGATGACGTCGGGTTTCCGACAGTTTATCGCAGAATATAATGTCGCAAATTTTTGGCGTTATCCAATTAGATGTCGCGTTACATACGTTAGGTCATTAGAATTAACAGTTATCTATGCAACGCTGTCGAGTCTCTGGAGCCACAGAGTTGGATTGAATGTGTATTGCTTAAAGGCAGCAAGATTTATTTGTAGAATGTTTTTCCCGTCAGTAACTCACATTTCAATTGTGTCCGTCTACTACTATGAACACCTAACTGTTGACCCTACATTGTATATGGTGGCAACTTCCAATGTCTGCTAGCCCGTAGGTTTTTATTTCTTTGATTTGAGGTTTAACGTCCCCCATCAACAATGTATAGGCCATTTTGGAGACGTTGCTTCCATTTTTTGGGGAGTTTTACCCAACATTGAGATAAAATGACATCTCCAGCCCTGCCGCCCAATGAAACCAACAGGGTTTATAAGCATGGACGGTCCGACTCGCACCGCTTTGCATGGGCAGGCTTAGATCCTCAAAGCGGTTTACCAGTACTCGTGTGCGGGTCAGTTTCAGCACTGCGTGGAAGCATCATGCAGCCTGTCTATTTCTTCAAGCCCCGATGGGCGGGGCCGCCAGTCCGTAGGTGATGCGGTACATCATTACACAGTTTGCTTTTTGGCGTCGCTGTTAGAGTGATGGCATGTTCAGATCCTGTATCATCGGGGAGATGCTACTTTAAGCATGACGGTCACATTTCACGAACCGGGCTGTACGGCGTTATACCGCCTCCAACTTCTGTATGTGTGATGCAGTATGTGTGACGCAGTGTGCGGATTCAATGCCGAGGTGACATAGTCTAAGATGGGTTCGACCAGCGTCTTCTAGCACTGGGCTTTTACATCGTGTGGACAGTTTGTAAGGTTCCGTCTAGAAATGTAAGGCTGTTGTTCGCATTTTTTTTGTGGTAGCATCCACGTGGACCTTCCATGAGAGATCGTCCGAGATTCGGCATAAGGAGGGTTGACTGTAGAGTCAACCCTGGTTATGCCGACATTCGTTATAACGGCAAAACTCGTTATAACGGCAATTTGAATCGAATGACTACCTAGCTAAAGGCTAACCTATGTTGCAAGCGGCGTGGGCTTCCCTCGAGTTGGGAATGCCCAAATTGAATCCATGGTCATGAAAGATTCTTGTAATTTAATACTCCAAGAAACAAATGCTATACATATTTGTTAAAATCGCTTCACCGAGGCGATTCTAACAAATGTCTATAACATTTGTTTCTTGGAGTATTGATGTGGAAAAGACCTTTTATAACCTATTATACTCCTAACTGGGATTCTTTATAACGACAAATTCATTATAACGGCACAATAATAGGGAACAAATACTGCCGTTATAACGCGGGTCCTCTGTATATTGTAATAAAAGTTTGCTTTTGGACTATTTATGCTCTTTATTACAGTAACAAGCTTTCATTACAATATACAGAGGACCCGCGTTATAACGGCAGTATTTGTTCCCTATTTTATTGTGTATGGGGCGCCGTTTTACTATTTAATCCGTATTTATAGATATCCATAAATCGAATTATGGATATCCATAATTCGATTTATGGATCTCCATAAATCAGCCGAATAATGGATATCCATAATTCGAATTATGGATATCCATAAAAAGAATTATGGATATATATAATTCGATTTATGGATGTCATTAATTCAGATCGATTTATGGATATCCATAATGTATATCCATAATTCGAATTATTCCTCTGATTTATGGATATCTATAATTCGAATAATGGATATCCATAAATCGATTTATGGATATCCATAATTCAGATTGATTTATGGATATCCATAATTCGAATTATGGATATCCGTCAATCACCACGAAAGCTTTTAGTTTAATGATTTCTCCCTAAGGCACGTGATTGTTTAATGTAAAAGGGATTGAGATGTTTGTTTGTTTGTATTTGAGTTTAACGGCCCAGTCAACACTAATTTAGGTCATTTTTGGGCCGGTCAATTTACCTATCCACACTTTTTTTCTGGGCAGGCTTATACGAAAGTAGTTAACCAGTAAAGTGCACATTCTTTCGCCAGAAACTGAAAACTGCCCTTCTTGAATCAGCGAAAGGGAGAGAATGACCGTAGAAAATATTTCATGATCAATCTCCACGAAAGAATGTTGCCGACCCTGGCAGGTATCGAACCCGCGTCCCGCTGATCACCAGTCAGACGCGCATCCGACTGAGCTACCAAGGCCGGCGGGATTGAGATTCATCTCAATGAAGCTTAATGCCCAACATAATCAGATGCAACTTCTCCAACTGACCTAAATAGTATTGAAGGGGACGTTAAACCTCAAATCAAACAAAACATATCTCTCCTACACCATAGGCCACCACTAAGTCTACCCTACATTACCTCCACCTCCATCCCGGCTTTTATTACACACTCAAATCGTAAACCTGACGCGAATAGTCTTTTTTTTTTTTTTTTTTTTTTTTTGCAAAGGGAGTAGTCATTATTTATTAGGTTTATTTGCAGAGTTGAATTATGGATATCCATAATTCGATTTATGGATAATCATAAATCAGCCGAATAATGGATATCCATAATTCGAATTAAGGAAATCGATAATTCGATTTATGGATATCCATATTTCGATCTAAAATTTATGATATCCATAAATCGATTTATGGATATCCATAATTCGATTTATGGATATCCATAATTTTTTTTATGGATATCCATAAATCAGCCGAATAATGGATATCCATAATTCGATTTATGGATATCAATAAATAGTATAATGGATATCCATTATTCGATTTATGGATATCATTAATTGAGTTCGATTTATGGATATCCATAATTCGAATTATGGATATCCATAAATAATTATGGATATCCATAAATAATAATGGATATCCATTATTCGATTTATGGATATCATTAATTCTGTTCGATTTATGGATATCCATAATTCGAATTATGGATATCCATAAATAATTATGGATATCCATAAATAATAATGGATATCCATAATTCGAATTTTGGATATCCATAAATAATAATGGATATCTATTACAATAAACAGAGGACCCGCGTTATAACGGCAGTATTTGTTCCCTATTATTGTGTATGGGGCGCCGTTTTACTATTTAATCCGTATTTATAGATATCCATAAATCGAATTATGGATATCCATAATTCGATTTAGGGATCTCCATAAATCAGCCGAATAATGGATATCCATAATTCGAATTATGGATATCCATAAATAGAATTATGGATATCCATAATTCGATTTATGGATGTCATTAATTCAGTTCGATTTATGGATATCCATAATTCGAATTATGGATATCCATAAATAATTATTGACATCCATAAATAATAATCAGCCGAATAATGGATATCCATAATTCGATTTATTGATATCAATAAATAGTATAATGGATATCCATTATTCGATTTATGGATATCATTAATTCAGTTCGATTTATGGATATCCATAATTCGAATTATGGATATCTATAAATAATTATGGATATCCATAAATAATAATGGGTATCCATAATTCGAATTATGGATATCCATAAATAATTATGGATATATATTAATACGGATTAAATAGGAAAACGGCGCCCCATATTTTTCAGTTGGAATGTTTTGATTTTTTTTTAAATTTTGCTCCAAATATAGTTGGAGGTGCTTGTTAGAACCGCCTCATGGAAGTGGTTCTAACGCATACCAACAATCATAGTACTGACAATGACCAGTCTTAATCACATGCGAGAAATGCTACTATTAATGTGTGCTAAGATGGCTGATGAGACCAATTCTAGCTCGATCTGAAATGAGCAACAACTGTTAGAGAAAGATAGCTCTGTTGGTGATGCCTTAGCTCTGGCTTTGCGATGTGCATGTTTCTGTTCGACTTCGCTGATTCTTTTAGCCTCATATTTACTAGCACCCTTTCTGGTGAGGCCTCGCCACTTTGCTCGGTCCTGTGCTATTTGTTCCCACTACTCCCGTTGGTATGTTGAAGTCAATGAGGGAGGCTTTATCTCTTCTTCTGATCACTATGAGAACGTTTGCCAATGTTTAGTTGTCTATACAATTGGCTTTGGCAATATCAGAAGAGTATATATACGAGTACACGATGCATCCCTGTACTTCTCAGGACTTCTGTGTCTGGAATCCTGTCTTGGCACTAGGGCTGGCTAATCGGGGCTGAAAAGATAATCGATTATCAGTCCTGTCATTGCGATCGATAATCGATTAGTAATCGCTAAGATTTTTGCTATTATTTTACCTGTCTGGCTTTCTGTCAGAGCATGACCTTTCCATATGTTCCACTTTACCATATTATATTAGAACAGACAGGCCTGAGCAAACAGTGTAGAACCAGATGAGACGCCGCATGATGCGGCGTCTCATCAGGGTCTGCACTGTTTGCCACTCATCCAGCTCTTTTAGGCGTAACTTTGGGCAGTAAATTGTACCTATCAAGTAATCGATTAAAAGCAAATCTGAAATGATAATCATTTTTGTGGAATTTATCGATCGATTAATCGATTATACGATTAATCGTGGCAGCCTTACTTAGCACTTAATCTTGAAGAATTTTCTAAGACAGTTTGTATGGAAGTGGTTCATTCTTTTGGCGTGCCGTTGCCTGTTCACGCTTTGCATGCATATAATAGTGTTGGCAGCTACACAGCTCTGTAGATGAACTAAAGATTGAGGTATCGTCAGCACGTAATAACCGAAAAGCTGGAGCAAAAGAAAAATGAACACCATTATTAAAAACCGCATTATAGACTCTATGACGGCTCAGGCTTTTGGTCGATTGATTATCAGTCGACCAACCATCGACCAAGAGTTACTTAGCACAGTGTTGAAGTCCACGTGACAATCACTGATTAGTAGGAAATCTAGGCATCAGTTATTTATAGATTCGTGTCGATGTGAGGTCAGTGGGTTATCTATAGAATCTGGACTGGAATTATGTGTTGGGTTTGGCAAACAGTGCAGACCTAGATCAGACGTCAGGATCTATACTATTTCGCCTACAGTACAGGAATTATAGGGTCACACGCTGCAGAACACGGCCTTTGTTCAGGTCTACACTGTTTGCTTACAGTAAGGGTTAACCCATATATGCGTAGCGACCCTTTTTTGGGACATTGGCAAACAGTACAGACCCAGATCAGACGCCGCAAAACGCGGCGTCTGATCTGGGTCTTCACCGTATGCTCAAAGAACATTATTTTTTGTAAAATTTGCTACAAACAAAAACAAACCTCTCACCCCTATAAATAGAAAGGGGCCTCTCCAAACCCATTAAATGTAAGTGGAATATTTCATTGTCATATACGAGTTAAGTCGGTTGGTGGCTGAAGCATTGTCTCTGGTCGGGCCCACCGGAGTCCAATTGTTGGTTTTCTTTTGCGTCAGCATTTCAGTTTTTACATGCTGACGAACCCTTATCGTTCTTTCATCTGTGTATTCGTTTGGGTTTTATGTTCTCGGAGATGTTGTACTGATGAGTTTGAAACCATTCATGCAGACTGAACATACCATAGCACTAAGAGCAAAGGGTGAATATTGTGGCAGCGTAAAATAGATCGAAGATCCCAGTAATTTTCACTGACTGTTCCAAGGCAGTGCTTCTCTTGTGGTTTATAATTGAGCCCCGCCAAGCGAATTTGGGTCTTCCAGCATTCCGTCATGACAAATTTTAACTGCCCTTGCCCAGCCATGCAGAGGGGCCAGGCATATGGCTTTCTGTCTGAAGGTTCCTCTTGATACACTGCTTGTATGATCGAGCAGCGAAGGTTCTGGCGAGACTGCGCGGATGCGCAGGCTCGCCTGAACCTTCGCTGCTCGCATAGGCGATAAGTACCAAAATCGCTTGACGGGGCCCAATTGTTATTGGTTGTCTTTGCATGTATGTACTGCGGTCTCCGGACGTTTGCCCCCCCCCCCCCTCTCCCCAGGACATTTGCCCCCCCCCCCCATGGAAAAATGTATTGATGGACATTTGCATCACACCCCCCCCCCCCCCCAGTTGAAAATGTGACCCGGACATATGCCACCCAGAGCTTATTTCAATGCAAAATGATGATCAAAGGTTTGTACATTGTAATTATGAGTGAAGTACTTATTTTATCTTACTATTTACCAAATCACACTTTCATTCTTTTCCATTCATTGTAAGATACTGTGTTTGGAGTAGTATATGGGACGCTTTGGCCCAAATGACGTCACAAGATGGCTGCAATATAAGGAAGTCGGATGACCCTCGATGACCTCGCGGGGGTCGCCGGCTGACCCTCCATGGGGTTTGAGACCAAAATGGCCGTCATTCCTGACCCTCGATGACCTCGCGAATGACCCTCCATGGGGTTTGAGAACAAGATGGCCGCCATGTCGGATGACCGGAGAGGGGTCGCCGGATGAGGGGGGTTAAGCGTTGGCGAGCGAGATGGCCGCCATAAGTTGGATGACGCGTTTAGTGGAAAGCGCCCTAGACCACGGAAGGTAGCGTCACGTCCTGGGGCACGGTGTCGCCGACCAAGGGCGCTCCACATCCGTTACGGTTATCTTTCTTATAGGGTCATCCGAGCATTAGCGCTTCACATCCGTTTCATTTAATTTACGTAAGCAATCTTTTCATTTTTGACACAATCATGCGGTCGTTGAGCTTCTTTTGGCGTGGACTGAATTCTTTGATAATGTCTCTCATCGATTTTCCTCGAGATCTCTTCATCACGTAGTACGCGCAGTATAGTCCGTATACGTTAGACCCGGACTGTTGGAGTTGTAGAGCGTTCATCAGGTAAGGTTTATCGAGTAACTCTTCAAATCTAACGCCGTAATCTCTAGGATCGTTTCCTACTGAATCGAAAAATTCGTATGGTCCGCGCACGGGAAAATATAATGTTACCCAGTGCTCCCCACTTTATTTACTAGTGGCCGTGTTGGAAATGACGAACCTTCCTCATCGTCTTTTAATTTGGTCCGCTGCGCAGACAGTCACGGGATATCCAGAAAGTATACGAGTCAGTTGATCGCTGTTCATCGTCGCTTAATATTTAAAGGTTGTCCAGTCTACCATCTGTCTGTTTTTTTTTTCTTGTGTTTTCTTACAATCAGAGGTCTCGCCCTTATGCTCCTTTTGTAATCGAGCTAGATCTGACTTTGCCATTTCGACCGCTTGAGCCACGGGAGTGACCAATTTCACCACGGGCTTTTGCTGTTCCAGCATTTCTATTTCCTTTTGTCGTTGTTCTTCCATTTCTTTTAGAAGTCGATTTTTTTCTACCGCTGCCGACGATGTACCGCCCCATGTAATCGGGCTGTACGTAGCCCTCGCTCAAGTCTTTGAAATGCTGGTACCACGCATCGTAGTCCGGAACATAAGGCACCCATTTATCCAGTTTTACGTCGTACACTTCGATCGACCCCATCTTTTTTTTTCTCCAAATATAGCGTTGATTTACCCTTCTTACGTTTGTTTCATTCCTCGTCAGACTCCTGGTCTTCGACGTATTCCGTCAAGGCATGATCGGGACATACGCCGGTAAACAAATCCTTTCTCAGTTTCACGGCTTGCTGGATGGATTCGCCGACATTCATGTCATGCTGTACTCTTAAAGTTTTAGCCGACTCTAGAATCTGCCTCTGAGTAGGGTCTTTTTGCAGCTGGTGATAATCCATTAAAAACCTCGCGTATTCGTGTCTTAGTCTTTTCCTGAGGGAGGGCAAGTCCTCGTTTGCTGCGCGATGATACGCTTCCTCGGGAGCATTTCCCTCTTCGAAGCTATTCACCTTGTCTTTGAAGCGCTCTGCATTCGATTGCCTTAGAGGTTCCTTAAACCTTCTCTTCCATATTCTAGACACTGAAGGTCTTCTGACAGTTCATCTTTGACACGTTTACCAGGGGGTCCCATTAAGGGGTAATGCGTGTCGTTTACGTCGCTTTTCGATTCCCTGTCATCGTCGCTGTCTTTATCGTTTATATCGGACTCTTCGGATACCTCTAATTTCCGCTTTCTTTCTACCGGAAATATGTCACCGCGTAAACGATCTTGTTCGGGCGTGTTCGGTTTTAGGTCGACAATCAGGTACCCGTAAGGCTGACTCGTGGCCTGTTCGAATCGTTTCATAAACGTATAGTTAGATGCTGGGTAAATTCTTCTCGCCAAAGTCGCCACTTGTTGTCTGTCGATGGGATTATTGAAAAGGACGAGGTATTGAGTGTTCAACGCGATGTCTCTACAAGCTTTTCCTTGCGGAAATAGATTCTGCGTGAGATATACGACGGACAAGTTTCTGTGATGGCTCCCCTTGGTAAAGAGGTCGGCGATTCTTTGGTCGCATTTAGCCTCGGTCATCAAATCGTCAAAAACCAGTACGTTTCTTTTGCGGGTATCGACATACTCGGAGCTGGTCAGGTTGTCCGGTATACCGTGTACAAACTCTATCTGAGGAAGACTGCGTCGCAAGCCGTCGTACAGTCTTTGCCACTGACCAAAACACCATACGATACGCTCAGGTGGAGGGTATATGAGGTCGGATAGGAGTAACTTTCTAGTCCATTCCGTTCTACCGCTTCCACTAGGGCCAGACACCACCATAGAAAACGGATGCTGAAAGGTAATGCTATTTGGCATGTCTGATTGTGGAACTATCCCACTACCGTGCTTATTGCGTTGGTGTCTTAACAAAGCATCATGTCTGGAGAACACGAGGTTACAGTCAGAGCATTGATTCATTTTTGTTATTCAATAGTTTGCAGTTGGGTCAGTCTTACAAACTTTTTCACATTTTTGACCAACACCTACACCACCACCACCACCACCACCACCACCACCACAGCCACCACCACCACCACCACAACAACCACCACCAATGCCCAGTGCATCTCCTTTCAATTCTTTTAATACTGATTCTGGTCCCCCTTCGTCCTGACGCGCTCACAATATAACGCCGTATAAATCTTCGCGATGTTGTCTTTCGCATACTTCTATCCGTCGTTCTGTAGCTTCTTTGGCTTCTCTTCACAACTGATGACATCTTAACCACAAACACAACTCGTCTAATATCACCAGTGTCATACACACAAATCCATACATTGTTCGCATATAGGTTCTCTCCGTTTTTAAGTGTTTTTGGATCAAATGTTCTCACAAAATTATTGGATACTGCCCCAGAAGCTGACCATGCGTGTAATTTTCTCTTCCTCAAGCGCTATATAATGTCAGAAACCTTCCCAGAGCGCGCCGTGTTTTCTCTTTGAGGATTCGTTTGAGAATGAAGTTCTTTACTACAACGTTCATGCTTTCTTCGCAGATTTCAAAACGAGGCTGTCATTTGTTCACAGCATAAGTCGGATATTAATAACAACCAATCGGTATGTGTCGTAGTCATTGTTAACATAGATTTTACTTACTAGAGTTCATTGTCTGATAGGAGAGCGAAGGTCGGGTATGTCGTTTTAAACTTTTCGCATTCAATTAGAGTTTGAAGCAATATGCGTTTTAGGTGTATGTGTGCGTTTATAGGTGTATGCGTGTACTTGGTGGCTATTTTTAGAAATAAACGTCAGTTACTCTATTTAGCCTCACTCATGGGTTGACCTTCATGATGCCGTTAGTTTAGAAACAAACGTCATTTACTATAAATAGACTCATTGAACCTCTTTTAACGTGCACCCACATCATGTTTTTTGAGGAACCACCTCTAACAAACGCCAAGAACTTATGCGTTACGAGCCTCCTCACCGAGGCGAGATCCCGAAACCTTTATTTTATTTAATGATCCGCCTCAACGCGCATTTGGGTGTATGGATGTTTGTATGTATGGATGTTTGTAATCTGCCTTAAATTGGGAGTTAAGGTACTGTTAGTACTTTGATTTTTTTAGGGGGGGGGGGGGGGTTCTCGATATAAGAATTTATGGTGTTTTTGTACTTTGATTTTTCCTTTCTCAATATTTGAGGTGTTTTTAGTAATTTGATTTTTTCGCAAGATTTGGGGTACCGTTGGTACTTTGATTTTTTCGTTGCGCGCCTGGTATACTTTATCAACGACATTTGAGAGTTCAACGTTCAAGCATGGCAAAACTATTCCATGTTTTAGGGTAAGCAGGTTCCGGATTTCTTTTTTCAAAGAATTTTGAAATTATAAATATTTTTTTTATAATGCTATTATGTAGAAGTTGGGCCTCCGTGGCCTAATGGATAAGAGCGCTGACTCTTAGTCATTAGGTCCCTCACCGCCGTGGGTTCGAGCCTCGCTCGGGTCACGTGTGAGACGCCAAGTTCTGCAACGGAAGGTCAGGTGGTTTTTCTCCGGGTACTCCGGTTTTCGCCCACCTATGATTAACGATTGGCTCGATATGAGTGAAATAATCTTGAAAGGGCCGTAAAACCCAAAACAAACAAACAAACAAAAAAAAAAAAAAAAATAATAATTATGTACAAGTCGTGGCCAAGTGGTAAGTATGATGCAGTACGAATCTCAGTAAAACTATATCTCCCAATGTAAAATCCCAACTGAAGGCGACTAACCTAAAACAAGGACCAGTCTAAAATTAAAAGTGCAGTCACGTCTCACTGCGATTTGAAAGACTATACACGATATTTGTTTGTTTGTTTGATTTGAGGTTTAGCGTCCCCGTCAACACTGTAAAGGTCATTCTGGAAACGTTGTTTCCAATTTTGTGGGACTTTTACCCGACATTGAGATGAAATGACATCCCAAGCCCTGCCGCCCAATGGAACCAATAGGGTTTATAAGCATGGACGGGCCGACTCGCACTGCTTTATCCTGGTCAGGCTTAGATCCTCTAAGCGGTTTACCAGTACTCGTTTGCGGGTCGGTTTCAGCTCTGCGTGGAAGCATCACGCAGCCCATATATTTCTTCAAGCCCCGATGGGCGCCCCCCCCCCCCCCCCCTGATACACGATAACGTAGATCTTCGGTACTGATGGTACTTTGATTTTTAACATGTCTTTGAGGGACGGGCAGCCTTAGAACCATACCAGTACTCGAGTGCGGTCGGATTCAGCGAGGAAGCTTCGCGCAGCCCCATCTATTTATTCAAGCCCCGATGGGTGGGGCGGGGGTGGACTGTGCTCGTGCACTTGACAAGCAGAATCTTCATAATCAGACGCCACAGAAAGCGATGTCTGATCAGACCTACTGTGCTCGCTTAAAGTTAAACGAACTATTCGATTCTCAGTTCAGGACTATTTTCCCAACCCACACTCAGAGACGTTCACCCACCAGTACTCTCTGTGCTTTGATTTATTTTGGTCCGCCCGGGTACCCCGAAAGTATACAGTTCATTAACTGTATTGATTTTGTATATAGATCTGACAAGTCGATACACGCAGTGGAGAGCTGCTAATGGGCCGTTTTGGCTATTTTGTGGGAATATAAGAATCTTATATGGGTGTGAGGGGTGCATTGAAAAATCCGTCCCAAGGGTCACTGTCCGGCATCACGAGGCTTGCCGAGTGATGCCGGACAGTGATCCCGAGGGACGGATTTTTCTATCCACCCCTCACACCCATATTGGATTCTTTTTCTTGCATACCTTCCATTTCTATTGCGAATTTTTAATGCTGCTGTCACTTCGGTTACCGACGTCGGCCATTTTGTGATGACACAACAGGAATGTTTAGTGACGTCACGCATGACGACGCAACGCATGAGGTCGTAATCAACCAGTGCATTTATCAAACACGCGATAATATTCAATTTGGGGTCGGAACACCAGGGTCAGAACATAAATTTCTATCCCAGGGTAAAATCACGGATTTCCTTGTCCGGTGGGCAAGAAAGAAACTTTCCTTTTGGCTTTCCGCTTGGGATGTTTTACTTTTATATCGGTGTTTTCTTCCCCCTTGGTGTCTTGGATGGGAGGTGTATGAGCCGCGCCAAGCGAATTTGTGTCTCCGAGCATTCCGGCATGACAAATTTTAACTGCCCTTGCCCAGCCATTCAGAGGGGCCAGGGATATGGCTTTCTGTCTGAAGGTTCCTCTTGATTCACTGCTTGTATGAGCGAGCAGCGAAGGTTCTGGCGAGACTGCGCGGATGCGCAGGCTCGCCTTAACCTTCGCTGCTCGCATAGGCGATAAGTACCAAAATCCCTTGACGGGGCCCGTATGGTAACTGTATCGATTCCTGATCATTGTCTTCATTTATTTCGAGCAATGGTTAATCAGAGGTGGTCGAAAACTAGAGAACCCACAGAAAAACCACCTGATCTTCCATTGCAGAACATGGCGTCTCACATGTGACCCAAGCAAGGCTCGAGCCCACAACGGTGAGAGACTAATGATAAAGGAGACAGCGCTCAAAGCTTACTTACCAGGCCGCGGAGACACGTGCACCACTGATAACACAGATATGTGCATCGATCTATAAAGTACAGTGAAATTCCGCTGTTAAGACCACAAAAAAAAGGACAAAATATGTTTTAAAAGCATATTCAGACGGTTTCAGTTTCGTTTTCTTTGTGTTTTCTATATTCAGTGTGCTCTAGTGGGAGACCAGCTTTGGGGCTGATCAAAAGTCGGCCATAAAAAGGCTCCATGCTCTGCATCATAGTATAGTTTATATTTTCTTGTCCTTTGGGATCATTGATTCTATTGTGGAATTTTAAAAATATTTTAGGGTCACTGATGAGGCCGAAATGGCCGAACCTAGCTAGTCTGGCCCAGAAAACATGTACACTACATATTTTCCAGTTCTGTAGTGTATTCCTTGCTTCCAAAGGATAACCCTTTCTAGAACATATTAAAGACTGTTCAAAAGTGGTCTTGAACAGTCCTAGATACCACATTTGGGACTGTTCAAAAAAGGTCTTAAAGACCACTTTTGAACAGTCCCAAAGGTGCTCTTAATATAGGAATTTTACTGTATGATAGGAGACATCTCTCTTTGCTCTAGGGATAACTTTGGGTACACGTACGCTTCATGCAAACAGCGAAGATTCTGATCAGGCAACGTAGATGCGCAGGCTGATCTGCGCCGGTTGACTGCCCATGTATTTCTCATAAAACAGCGCACATCTCTTCTTTGGTTACATTTTGTTTTGAAACTAGAAAGGATAACAGGCGTTCTTCTATTCCTCGTTGTCGGAGAAATACTTCTTTGTTTGTTTAAAGACATTTTTTTTTTTTTTTTTGTTTTGGTTTTATTGCCCCTTCAAGATTATTTCACTTATATCGAGCCGATCGTTAATCAGAGGTGGGCGAAAACCGGAGTACCCAGAGTAAAACCACCTGACCCTCCGTTACAGAACTTGGCGTCCCAAATGTGATCCGAGCCAGGCTCGAACCTACAGCAGTGAGAGACCTAATGATTAAGAGTCAGCGCCCTTATCCACTAGGCCACGGAGGCCCGTCCAAAGACATGTTTTAGAAAATATGAGCACCTGGGTCTCGTTGTTCCAAGTGTCATTAGCTTGTTCTGGAAAGCGCTCTTACTTTTTCTGGAAACGTCAGAAGCTTTTGCAATACAGTTTTTCAATAAAAATATAAGTGCATCCGTCGCTGTTTTATCAGTATGTTAACAAAGGGATTCGTTTGCTTTGAACAATGTTAAATGAGTAGACCCGATTGGGAAGAAATAAACTATAACTCTTGTGCTGCTGAATAAATTAATTTCTGAGATGACCACGAACTGAATGACAGTGAAGACACTGATAAGATGGCTTCCACAGATGCAATCTGATCTGTATCTACACTATTAAATTCTATAAGAAGGCTTGAGCGACCATTGAAGACTCAGATCAGCCTGCGCATATGCACAGTCTGATCAGGGTCTGCGCTGATCGCATGTACCTACTATATGCTAATATCTATGCAAAGAGACATAAGCAAAAGGTCTTGTCATAGTGGATGGGTGACTAGGTTAATTTGACATATGCACAGTCTGATCAGGGTCTGCGCTGATCGCATGTACCTACTATATGCTAATATCTATGCAAAGAGACATAAGCAAAAGGTCTTGTCATAGTGGATGGGTGACTAGGTTAATTTGAGTCTCTGCTGGTCGCACCGGTCTTATTGTAGGTTTTGTCATGCGGCAGCTCATTATTATAAATGAAGTATGATCACTCATTTATTAACAAGGAAACTCTCAGAACAGACTGTATGAATGCAGAGACTGGTCTGAGTATTTGCTGATCGCATATTTCATCTTTCAGGTTTTGCCATGCGTTGACATACATGTCAAAATATATAATAATTATGTTATTGTTTTAAAAATAATTTTTATTATCAACAAGATTAAACCGTTCAAAAATCAACCAAAGCAAAAGTGGCAGAATAACTGCGTTCATATATCAAAATATGCATGCTCATATGGGGTACCGTTTTACAATTAATCCATATTTATAGATATCCATAATTTGATTTATTGATATCCATAATTCGAATTATGGATATCCATAAACCAGCCGAGTAATGCATATCCATAATTCGAATTATGGCTATCCACAAATCGAATTATGGATATTTATAAATCGGGCTGAATGAATGATATCCATATTATGAATTATGGATATCCATAATCCGCCGCAAAAGCCTTTGGTTTCAGTCATTATTTATTGTATTTATTTGCAAAGATGAATTATGGATATCCATAAATCGAATTATTGATATCCATTATGAATATCTATAATTCGAATTAATGATATCCATAATTCGAATTGTGGGGTATCCATAAATAGATCTGAATTAATAATATCCATAAATCGAAATGTGGATATCCATAATCAGATTTATGGACATCCATAATTCGTTTTAATGATATCCATAAATCAGCCGAATAATGGATATCCATAATTCGAATTTTGGATATCCAGGATATCCATTAATCGATTAATGGATATCCATAAATAATTATGGATATCTATAAATAGGGAATAAATAGTAAAATGGCGCCCAATATGCCCGCACCTCAAAAATGCATGTGCTTGCAAACGTATCCATCTAAGGATATGAAGTTCATCCATTTAAGGATATGAAATTCAGTATGCGCACAAGAAAAGGCACCGGTTAGAATATATGACCAGCGTAAATCTGTATATTTTGATGAGACTCGTCGACAATGGCTAGAGCTGTCTGTAGTTCCTGGCACATCAGTGAAGTAGAACGTGAAGACATCTACCATGATGGAACTTCGATGGCTCGCACCGGTCTTATTGTAGGTTTTGTCATGCGGCAGCTCATTATTATAAATGAAGTATGATCACTCATTTATTAACAAGGAAACTCTCAGAACAGACTGTATGAATGCAGAGACTGGTCTGAGTATTTGCTGATCGCATATTTCATCTTTCAGGTTTTGCCATGCGTTGACATACATGTCAAAATATATAATAATTATGTTATTGTTTTATAAATAATTTTTATCATCAACAAGATTAAACCGTTCAAAAATCAACCAAAGCAAAAGTGGCAGAATAACTGCGTTCATATATCAAAATATGCATGCTCATATGGGGTACCGTTTTACAATTAATCCATATTTATAGATATCCATAATTTGATTTATTGATATCCATAATTCGAATTATGGATATCCATAAACCAGCCGAGTAATGCATATCCATAATTCGAATTATGGCTATCCACAAATCGAATTATGGATATTTATAAATCGGGCTGAATGAATGATATCCATATTATGAATTATGGATATCCATAATCCGCCGCAAAAGCCTTTGGTTTCAGTCATTATTTATTGTATTTATTTGCAAAGATGAATTATGGATATCCATAAATCGAATTATTGATATCCATTATGAATATCTATAATTCGAATTAATGATATCCATAATTCGAATTGTGGGGTATCCATAAATAGATCTGAATTAATGATATCCATAAATCGAAATGTGGATATCCATAATCAGATTTATGGACATCCATAATTCGTTTTAATGATATCCATAAATCAGCCGAATAATGGATATCCATAATTCGAATTTTGGATATCCAGGATATCCATTAATCGATTAATGGATATCCATAAATAATTATGGATATCTATAAATAGGGAATAAATAGTAAAATGGCGCCCAATATGCCCGCACCTCAAAAATGCATGTGCTTGCAAACGTATCCATCTAAGGATATGAAGTTCATCCATTTAAGGATATGAAATTCAGTATGCGCACAAGAAAAGGCACCGGTTAGAATATATGACCAGCGTAAATCTGTATATTTTTATGAGACTCGTCGACAATGGCTAGAGCTGTCTGTAGTTCCTGGCACATCAGTGAAGTAGAACGTGAAGACATCTACCATGATGGAACTTCGATGGCTCGAACACCGATGGCTCGATCTCATTCTTGAATTATTTCCCATAACTGCAGATATTGGTATTTGGGATTACGTAGGTAGTCTTTTCTTATTTTATCTCGAAAATTATGTTGTGAGTACTCATTAGAATTGCCTCGAAGAGTCGATTCTAATGAGTACACACAATATATCTTAATACAAAGAAAATCGAAAATGATTCACCCGCCAGTTGCTGGCACGCACTGCCTGTTTCGAACAAGATTTCATGGTGAAAAGGTGTTGGAGCCATTGAAGTCCGACTATATAGGGTGTATAGACATTGATCAAACATGCCAACATGTACATTTTCCTGTGCTCATGCTCATTAAACCATATTCATTCTTGTTTATATTGTTGTTGTTTTTTTATTGATCTGATTTTTTAGAAAGCTCAGCTATCTGTTTCTCAGTAGTTATTTCATCTACACATTTGGTAGCAGTGGCCATGTCACTATACCTCACTTGAGGAGTGAAGCGGATCTTCTGTCGATGCGCAATTATGGCATCTTTTTGTCGTTCTTCTTCCCTGATCTGCTTTTCAGAAAGCTCAGCTTTCTTTTTCTCAGTAGTTACTTCATCTACACATTTGGTAGCAGTGGCCATGTCACTATACCTCACTTGAGGAGTGTACCGGATCTTCTGTCGATGCGCAATTATGGCATCTTTTTGTCGTTCTTCTGCCCTGATCTGCTTTTCAGAATATTCAGTTTTCTTGTTCTCAGTAGTTATTTCATCTTCACATTTGGTAGCAGTGGCCATGTCACTATACCTCACTTGAGGAGTGAATCGGATCTTCTGAAGCTGCGCAATAATGTCATCATTTTCTTGCTGTTGTTTCTTGGTTTGATCTTCAGGAAGTTCAGTTGTATGATTCTGACTCTTGCTTTCAGCAGCTACTTCATCTACACATTCAGTAGCAGTTGCCGTTTCACTATACACCACTTGAGGAGTGAATCGGACCTTCTGTCGCTGGGCTATCATGGCATTCCTTAGCTGGGATGCTGAATAAGCTGATGGTTTCACTCTTGCATACCGTACTACAGGTTTGCCATTATTATAATGCTGTAGGGCGATGATTCCTGATCGGGAACCAGAAACGATATAAGGATATGACAAGCCCGCGAACTTATTTTGCGACGCGGAAGATTTCAAAGGCATTGAGTTATTTCCCCTTTCTCTACATTCTGCGTGTTGCAAATAAGCACCACTGCTCACTACTCGAGTTTCAGCACCGCCGTTTAGTTTCGCGCCATATTTACGCTGCAGGTCTTCCAGGTTTAAAATAGATTTAAACTCGCGATTATTATAAGTGTATTTTGTCTGTGACCTGTTGTTGTTTATGTTTCTCTTGGCTTCGTCTTGCACAGTCTGATCATCCAGCAGATCATCAATAACCCATGACGTCAGCATAGATGATGGAGAGGATCTAACTCTAGTTTGTCCATGTGTCTCGATGTCTGGATGTGCGTTGTTAATTTCATTAAAGACTTCTTGAACGGAGAAAGCGTTTAATTGTGGCAAATCTCCATTAGATGACTAGAATAAAAAAAAAAAAAACACAAAACTTTTTAAGTGAGTCAATGAAAAGCATCTAACCATACTCATAATCTGTCATTCCACATTCTCTCAAAGGATAATACTTACTGTCTTCAAAATTGTCATTTTGGTCGATGATTTACCCAACTGACACTTTTGAAGACAGTAACTGTTAGTCGTAAAATAACGTTTTACGTAAGACGCAGCCTGAAATAACGTTTTACGTAAGATGCAGCTTGATAGCTCAGTGGTTAGTGCACGTGCCTTTGATGCCAGAGGCCCACGGTTCGATCCCGGGCAGCGGCGATAAAATTTCGGTGTCCGAACACGCTCCATTGGCATCATTTGCAGGGATGAATGTCATTAAGTGCACTGTCCTTCGGATCGGGACGTTAACTGGAGGCCCCCTATGCAGGGAGATTAATCCCCTGTGCAAGTTAAAGTACATGACTATTGTGTTGGCTTTCATTCTGCAAACATGGAGTGTATATAATGTACAACATCTGTGTCCCCTTCTGGGGAAATGAAAGAAAGAAAGAAATAGAAGTGGAGGCAATGATCAAGAATCGATACAATCAACCCACAGCTCCCATCAGAGACACCAAAGGGAAAGACACACAAACATGAAACAACAGACCCTAATGGAAACCCCAACAGCAGAAAGCCAAAAGCCTGCGAACTCAAAATATATGAATACTGTTACGATTGGAAAATTGATTACTCGATCGATAAATTCCTCTAAAATGATTATTAGTAATGATTTGGTGGTAATCGATTATTTGATAAGTATAAGTTAAAATCCCAATGTTGTGTCTAAAATAGCTGTGGATAGCCCGAAGGCCGTAGTTGGCCAATCCTATCAGCGAAGACTCTGATCAGACTGCGCTGATGCGCAGGCTGATCAGAGTCTTTGCTGGTTACACAAGGGTTATAATAGATTATGCTGTGCGCTGGCTCATATACACTTAGAGCCATTAAAGCCAAAATGCGTCTTTTGGACATTCCGTGTAATACACACAGCCGCACATTGTTGTTTTTGATGAAGAAATGGCAGTTTGCTAAAGATACCAATGATTTGAAAAAGAAGAAGAAGAGTGATTGATTGTTTGCAGTTAATGCGGCTCTTACACTGTCAAGACTTTGACCACGATTGTCCACGGCTGTCCACGACCAATGGGGACCACGAAAATCGTGGTAAATCGGGGCATACACGCTTCCGATTTCACTACCCTACGAATACTCACGACATTAATACGACACTTCTACGAACAATCACGATTGCTGTACGTTAATGGAGCCGATTTACAACGATCATCCACGATTGACCACGATGTCTTACGATCCTTTAGGATTCTTCTACGACTGCACCACGATTGCTTAAAGATATCAGACGATCATACACGATTTCTCACGATCCCTGCAAGACTGCTTTACGACCAAGGCCGAATTGGCACGACGATCAAAGACTCAGTACGATCATGGAGGATTCGATACGATTTACTCACGAATAACCAAGACTTCTCCCGATTCGTTAGGATTTATAACGATCTGGGTATATAAAAGTGTTCGTCGGGATAAATCGTGCTAGCGTCGTCATCAATCGTAGTGCATTCCTGGTGAATCTTGCATTGTCGTGAGCAGTCGTCGTGATATCGTAGTAGATCGTATGGCAGTCGCAAAGGAATCGTAGAGGCGTAGTAGATGATCTTGTCTCGTCGTAGCTCAGTCGTGGTAGAATTCAGTCACGATTATTCACGATTGGCCACGATTACCAAGACGACGGCTTACGACTGAGCTACGATTTGAAAAATGATGCCGACTCGTCACGAATGTTTTGAACATGTCCGAAACAGTCGTGGTCAATTCCGAACTATCACGGTCAACCACGATTCCTCAAGACCTCTGCCGACTTCTCTACGACGTTGTTCACGATTTACCACGATTTAAACAATCGTGGTGAGTTGTGGCCAAAATCATGACAGTGTAAGAGTCCCTTAAGGGGCTCTTACACTGTCACGATTTTTGCCACGACTCACCACGATTTTATAAATCGTGGTAAATCGTGAACAACGTCGTAGGGAAGTCGGCAGAGATCTTGAGGAATCGTGGTTGATCGTGATAGTTCGGGAGTGACCACGATTGTTTTGGACATGTTCAAAACATTCGTGACGAGTCGGCATCATTTTTCAAATCGTAGAGCGGTCGTAGAGAAATCGAAGCTCAGTCGTGAGCCGTCGTCGTTGTAATCGTGGCCAATCGTGACTGAATTCTAACACGATTGAGCTACGACGAGACAAGATCATCTACGACGCCTCTACGATTCCGTTGCGACTGCCGTACGATCTACTACGATATCACGACGACTACTCACGACAATGCAAGATACACAAGGAATGCACTACGATCTATGACGACGCTAACACGATTTATCCCGACGAACACTTTTATATACCCAGATCGTTATAAATCCTGACGAATCGGGAGAAGTCTTGGTTAATCGTGAGTAAATCGTATCGAATCCTCCATGATCGTACTGAGTCTTTGATCATCGTGCCAATTCGCCCTTGGTCGTAGAGCAGTCTTGCAGGGATCGTGCGAAATCGTGTATGATCGTCTGATATCTTGAAGCAATCGTGGTGCAGTCGTAGAAGAATCCTAGAGAATCGTAAGACATCGTGGTCGATCGTGGAGGATCGTTGTAAATCGGCTCCATTATCGTACAGCAATCGTGACTGTTCGTAGAAGTGTCGTAGCAATGTCGTGAGTATTCGTAGGGTAAAGAAATCGGAACCGGGTATGCCCCGATTTGCCACGATTTTCATGATCCCCATTTGTCGTGGACAGTCGTGGACAATCGTGGTGAAAGTCGTGACAGTGTAAGAGGGGCTTTAAAATAGCGACACGTCAACCCTTGTGTCGTCTCCCAGGAAAAGGAGAAACGAGATAGAAGAGATAGCAGAGGAGATGAACGAGCGACAGGAGAAAGGGGAAAATGAACGAAAGTGTAGAAACAGAAGAAATAAAATCCCCTCTACCCTTTCCTGCTGCAAGAACAACAGGCCTTGTCAAACTGTTGGACGCCCCAGCTACGCAATATACACGACACATTTGCCTCACCCAACCACCCCTGAAGAACGGAAGAAGAACGAGGAGGAGGAGGAGAAAGAATAAGAAATAGATGCCAATGATGAAGAAGACGGTTTAGTTTTTTTTAGGTTTAACGTCTAGGTAATTTTGAAGACGTTACTTCCGACTTTGTGGGACTTTTCCCGACATTGAGATGAAATGACTTCTTAAGTCCTAACACCCCCCAAAAAACCGCTAGGGTCTTTCATGACTGTCCGACTCGCACCACTTTTCCTGGCCAGGCTTAGACCTTCTTCGCGGTTTAATAGTATATGCACTCAAAAGTCCTGAAGACTATGCGGCCCAATATATTTCTCCAGGCCTGATCCAGATGGACGGGGGTTGAGGGTGTGTGTGTGTGTGGGGGGGGGGGGGGGGGGGGGGGGGTAGAAGAAAGACAGCAACAACAAGATGTTTTACCTTTGAAGTTATGTGATGACTGTCAATCTGAGGAGCGTTGTTTCCCCTTAAAGATGCTGACTCGGTGTTCTCCAGATCCCTTTTTAGGCTGTCAAAAAAAAAAAAAAATCAGGTACACAAATAGCTCCAGATAAAGAATGTTGAGGGTATTTTTTCCTTATTTCTCCATGAAGCTATAAATGAGCAAGCACACGACAAAACCTACAATAACACATGTGCGCCCATCGAAGACTCAGATCAGCATGCGCATCCATATAGTCTTACCAGAGACTTCTCTTGCTGCACGAAGGAGCAGTGGGCCCTTAGCTATCCTAAGAGCACACAACGAAGACTCTGATCAGACTGCGCGGATGCGCAGGCTGATCTGAGTCTTCGTTGGGCACACATGACTTATTGTAGGTTTTGTCATGCATTGGCTCAATTGTGTTGAGGGTACAGCGAAATTCCGCTGTTAAGACCACCTAAAATTAAGACTAATTCTGCTTTGAAACTTATTGAGAAGGTTACAGTTATTCTTACTTTGTGTTCTCTACACCCAGTGTCTCTTATGAAGATACCACCTTTGGGACTGTTCAAAAGTGGTCTTAAAGACCACTTTTGAACAGTTCCAAAGGTGGTCTTAATATAGGAATTTTACTGTACTTGTTACAAAAGCCTATTAAATAGGCATAACTAAGTTAAGGTTTCTAATAACTTAACGATCTTACACTCGTGGTCATTTCATATGAAATTTATGAAACGAGCTTCGGCGAGTTTCATCATAAATTTCATATTAAATAATCACGCGCGTTAGGTTCTGTTTATCACACAACGAAGCTAAATTTGATTTTATTGCCAGGGAAGTTCAAAACATAGGGTTATCACGGTAACATGACGTTACATTTCCTGTAACATGACGTTATCCGCTAAATAACAACGACGTTATTTGCTTATAAGTTTAATCATATATATTTACATTTCCAGTGCAAAGTCTAATGTAAACCTATAGAAAACAATTGCGTTCATACTTCCATGAACGCATCGAATCACATGATTTTCATTGACGTTAAGTGACGTCATTCTAAACCATTGTTCTCTACGGGCGTTGATGACATCAACGCTGCTCCGCTCTTTGTAGAAAAACAGCATGTAAATGTTTTTCAGCTTTAAAAGTTTGCCCTACAAGCATTTTTTCGCTCAGTGATGGGGGACAAATAATGTAAATATAAAAAATAAACTTAATTTTTCTGCTTTTCATGAAAGTGTGAACGACAGTGGGTCGCTAGCAAAGTTTACATGAAGGGGTTCATTTCCTTTGCACGCGACCCACTGCGTTCATACTTCCATGAACTTCAGAAAAATAAATTTCATTTCTTAATAAGTTTAATCATCTGACGTCGCCGTCATGTAGTAACGTCACGTAGTTTCACATTTTCCGTATGTAAGGTGTGTAATACACTGGTCGCTTAGGAAATATTTAAGAAATGAAATTTATTTTTCTGCAGTTCATGGAAGTATGAACGCAGTGGGTCGCGTGCAAAGTAAATGAACCCCGAAGGGGTTCATGTAAACTTTGCTAGCGACCCACTGTCGTTCATACTTTCATGAAAAGCAGAAAAAATGAGTTTATTTTTTTATATTTACATTATTTGCCCCTCATCACTGGGCGAAAAATGCTTGTAGGGCAAACTTTTAAAGCTGAAAAACATTTACACGCTGTTTTTCTACAGCAGCGTTGACGTCATCAACGCCCGTAGAGAACAATGGTTTAGAATGACGTCATTTAACGTCACTGAAAATCATGTGATTCGATGCGTTCATTGACGTACGAACGCAATTGTTTTCTGTAGGTTTACATTAGATTTTACACTGGAAATGTAAATATTGAGTGACTAATCACTGGGCGGAAGAGCGCGATGCTAAGAGCCGCCCTTTTTATCGCGTTTCATGACGTCTTTCATTGTAACCTTGACGTTAGATGGTCTAACATCGTTTTCTTGTATCAGATATGTTATGAAAACAGGTAAACGCATGTGATACAGTCAGTTATATTGGCGGGATTCCTTTAAACAAATAGATAGGGAGAATCTGAAGGAATCAATAGTACTCGTATTTTCGTCGAGTTTTAGTTTGTTAGAATCGAAATAGATCAGCTCTTGTGCCGCAATTTATTGAGTTATAAATCACTGTAGGCCAGTTTTAAGTAGATAAATCACTCCCGCTACGTTTATCACTGATATAGCTGATTCGCGAAACGTTATCTTGTGAACCGTGACAACGCAATGTTTTCTATGGAAGCTCTAATAAATTTACCGTAAAACTTCAATGACTGGAACACCTTTGTGACCATGAAAAAAATGTTCTAGACTAAGTGGATAACTGTATTCAAAATTGTCATTTGGGGAGGTAAATCAGCGGTTTAACGGTCAGAAATTTCGTTTTACAGCGACGCATCAGCGGAGCCGTAAAACGGAATTTCCGACCGTAAAACCGACGATTTACCTCCACAAATGACAATTTTCAATACAGGTAGCATTCCACTAAATACTGGGAGGTGCCGGGTTTTATCACTTTGGGACTGGGCTTTTAGTTGCGTTCTAAATACCAGACTTGCTTCCATTGGATATATATCCCATGTTTTATTCCAATGTGAGAAAATGATAGGTATAAGGGACTAAAATGATGCATATTTTATAAATATACATGTATCTGCAAGCTCAAAGAAATTTTTGCTGATTTTATATGGTCACCCCTCCTTTAAAAATGTTGGTTTGTTTTTACTCCGTTCTAGTAGGTAAACAAACATGGTTGACTGAACTTGAAAATGAGCAGTTCAACATGTGGATTTTTTCTCATTAACTTGTTGGGCTAGGATGGCTCTATAAACAAGTAAGGTTTGAAAAGTTTTGTATGTGTAGTTTTTGTGGGAGCAGGTAAAAGGTTATTATTGTCGCCTATGGAAAACATTTTGTGGAAAGCTCCCTACATTAATCACCATTCTACTGCACTTTTTCACTCGGTTTGTTTAAAAAAATGCCCATTTTGCCCAAAAAGGCAAGCACAGTGAGGTGCGTACAACCAAACGAAAACCAATGAAAAGCGACGTTACAAGATGATGACGTCGGATTTCCGACTGTATATCGTAGAATATACTGTTGCAAATTTTTGAAGTTATCCAATCAGACGTTGCGTTTCATACGCAAGTGCATTAGAATGGGATATAGAAAATATCAGATTCGTGTCTTTTAATATAAAATTTATCAGACAAGGCTTCGAGAATGTTTGTAGAATCGCGAGGCTTGCCGATGGATTCTACACGCGTTCTCGAAGCCGAACTTGATATCAAATGACATGAAACTGGTAAATTGAAACAGTGTATGCTTATACCAAACAGATAAAGAGAACTTATGCCATCCAATACAGTAAAATTCCTATATTAAGACCACCTTTGGGACTGTTCAAAAGTGGTCTTTAAGACCACTTTTGAACAGTCCTAAAGGTGGTCTTTGAATAGAGGACAGTGTGGGCAGAAAACACAAAGAAAGATCAAGTGCACCCTTCAAAATAAGCTTTTTAAAGCAGAATTAGTCTTAATTTTAGGTGGTCTTAATAACGGAATTTTACTGTGTTTGCGAAATACTTCTCGGGCCTTCGCCCCCGAAGTATATCTGCAAATATTTTATGACACTGTTCTATATCTGTTACTTGCATGTTACTGACAGATCAGGCGAAATAAACTTGCATGAAAACTAATAATACTGACAACACCTCATTCGAACATAAAACCAGAGATAGAAAATAGAACAGAAAGATCACACGTGCTAATGGCATGTGAATGTTTTACTACATCTCAGTTCTGAATTGCATTTTGAGAAGCACATGTATGATGCATAGCAAACTGGGCTAACATTTCCTGAAAGTCTGAAATAACAAGTCTATATGACGTTAAATAGGAACATGATCAGACAGGTATTCTTGCATAAATATCTATGCGCATGGCTGTTTGAAGCCATTGTCAAATGGACCGAAAGCCGTGCTCAAACAGCATAAACCATATTCAAATCATAAAATTCGCGTGCTGTTTGAACATGGATTTTGAGCTTTTGATATCACAAGACGGGCCTTGCTTTGTTACCTTACGTTGAGCAACATAACATTATCGCCCTGAACGTAGCGTTTAAGGGTTCTATGATGACGTCAGAGGGTTACTGCATGGCAACGCAATTGTAAACAACATTCTGAACTGGCCGCCATGTTGGTTTGCCGGTCGCATTTGAAGAGTTTATATGGAGTTTATATGGAACTTTAGGGCGTTTTCGTCAAAATTTGCTGTCGGACTCGTAAGTTATGCAAGAACAACGATCATCCATGGTTATTTCATTGTATTAACATTTGCCGGATCCCTTGGAAGATATTTAAACATTCGGCCTATCGGCTTCATGTTCAACAGCTTCCTCGGGATCCGCAAATGTTAATGCATGAAAAACCAGGGTTGATCCCTATATTTAAACATAAGAATCATATTGCATTGTGAAACTACAGCACGTCCTTATAATGAACACCTTGAAAACCACGCTTTATATAGATAAAAATTATCATATGACGTCGTCGATAAGCAGTGGATAACGTCGTGTAATAAAAATCGTATGACCGCACGTGTTATAACACTTAGGCGGGATTAAGTAACGTCATGACGACGTCCATGTCAACAATGAATTTTTCATGGGAAAATTATCAAATAAAATGGCGATAAAATCGAATTTAAAGTGGTCATATGATAAACAGAATCTTACACTCGTGGTCATTTCATATATTTATGAAACTCGCCGAAGGCTCGTTTCATCAATATCATATGAAATGATCACTCGTGTAAGATCCTCTATATAAGGAATTGCAAGGATATAGAGGATCTTACACTCGTGCTGATTTCATATGAAATTTTTGAAACGAGCCTTCGGCGAGCTTAATAAATTTCATAAGATTATGTTCATCATATAACGATTTTAAACCAGATTTTATCGCAGAAAAAGTTAATTAGAAAACAAAGTGTTGTCAACGTTACGCGCCAGTAACCATGTGTTTTTTTTTAATTTTTATTACATGACGTTATCCACTAAATAAAAGCGACGTTATGTGATAAATGGAGGGTCTTTTACACGAGTGTAAGATTATGTTTATCCTATGACAACTTTAATTTGGATTTTATCGCCTTAAAATCTGACAATTTTTCCACAAAAAAAATCATGGTTAACATGGACGTCGTCATGACGTTACTTAATCCCGCCTAAGTGTTATTGCACGTGTGGTCATACGACTTTTATTACATGACGTTATGCACTGCTTATCAACGATGTCTTTTTAAGAAATGAAATTTATTTTTCTGCAGTTCATGGAAGTATGAACGCAGTGCGTCACGTGCAAAGTAAATGAACCCTGAAGGGGTTCATGTAAACTTTGCTAGCGACCCACTGTCGTTCATACTTTCATGAAAAACAGAAAAAAATAAGTTTATTTTTTATATTTACATTAATTTCCCCTCATCACTGGGCGAAAAAAATGCTTGTAGGGCAAACTTTTAAAGCTCAAAACCATTTACACGCTGTTTTTCTACAAAGAGCGGAGCAGCGTTGACGGCATCAACGTCCGTAGAGAACAATGGTTTAGAATGACGTCACTTAACGTCATTGAAAATCATGTGATTCGATGCGTTCATGGAAGTATGACCGCAAATGTTTTCTATAGGTTTACATAAGACTTTACACTGGAAATGTAAATATTAAGGAATGAATCTTATTTTTCTGTTGTTCATGAAAGTATTAACACAGTGGGTCGCGTGCAAAGTAAATGAACCCCGGAAGGGTTCATGTTAACTTTTCTAGCAACCCGCTGTCGTTCATACTTTCATGAAAAGCAGAAAAAATAGTTTTTTTTTATTAACATTCTTTGCCCCTCATTACTGAGTGAAAAAATGCTTAAAGGGCAAATTTTTAAAGCTGAAAAACTTTTACACGCTGTTTTTCTACAAAGAGCGGAACAACGTTGACGTCACCAACGCCCTCAGAGAACCTGGTTTAGACTGACGTCATTTGACGTCACTGAGAATCACGTGACTCGATGCGTTCATGGAAAAATGAACTACATATGTGTATAATTTTTTATTATTTTTTTTCTCGAAAACATAGAATGAGGGTACTCGTTAGGGCCGCCTAACGTCAAAATTCGAATTTGTTGTGTTTGCTTAGGTGTTTAATGGCCCATTCAAGACCATTATGGTCATGTGGTGCTGGTAATTTAACTTAACCGCACTATCCCGCATTACGATAACACACCCATGTGACAAAGTGCTTTCTGTCATTCCTCCAAAATGGCTACTTTTCCGATGAAAATGTGTGATATGTTTTTTTTATAACCCGAACATAGGTTGTGGGTGCTAGTTAGAACCGCCTCATTGAGGCGGTTCTAACGAGTACCCACAACCTATGTCTTGGAGCAGAAATAAGCAAAATAATGTTTACCCCTGTAAATGGCATTTTTCTCCGTATAAAGTGGGGTATGAGGGGTATTTATTTCACAGACTTGTTTTCATGATGGATACATGCTTAGTTTTGAGTGCAGATTCTTTCTCAAGTAGCAGGCAGTTTCTGTCCTTTTATTATATGCTGAGGATGGAGACTGTGACCTCAGAAAACAAACGATTATAGTCCAGTCTCAAGTAGATAATGTCGCCCCCGCCCATCGGGCCTAAAGAAATATATGGGCTGCATGATGCTTCCACGCAGAGCAGAATCCGACCCGCACACGAGTACTGGTAAACCGCTTAGAGGATCTAAGCCTGTCCAGGCACAAGCGGTGCGCACGAGTCGGACCATGCATGCTTATAAACCCTATTGGTTTCATTGGGCAACAGGGCTTGATATGTCATTTCATCTCAATGTCGGGTAAACGTCCCACAAAATTTGAAGCAACGTCTCCAAATGATCTCTACAGTGTTGACGGGGACGTTAAACAAGTAGATAATGTTGCCCAACCCGGTGAGGATACAACCCGCGACCTCCTGGTGATCAGTCAGACACCTATCCCACTGTCACCGCATCCGAGTATTCCCAACGTGAGAATTCTATAAATAAAACTTGTGTGCGTGCCAGTAAAACAAGATGTTATTTTTGGTCATCATATGGTATTACAAAATGCATTGAAAGTATTAATTTCTTACTTTCTATCATAATTATGGTATTTCAAACTACATTAAAACTTATTAATTCCTTACTTTCTTTCTCTTAACATGTTAAGCAGCTTAATAAGTTATTGCAGCAAAACGCCCCCGTTTTTCTTATATTACGGCATATATGCCTATAACAGGCTGACGTCCCCGAAAAGGTATAATTTGCAAACAGTGTGGATCCAGAACAGATGCCGCCGAATGCGGCGTCTGATCTGGGTCTTCACTGTTTGCGTGACGTAGAAGATTTTCTTTTTTTTTTGTAAAACTTACAATGAATGAAAAGTCTATGTGTCATACATGGCTGAGCTTTAAATCTATATAACTCATAATGCAGGCATTGTCACTAATGTTGAAAATTTACTGAGATGCTATGTGTGTAAGAGACAGAGAGAGAGAGAGAGAGAGAGAGAGAGAGAGAGAGAGAGAGAGAGAGAGAGAGAGAGAGAGAGAGAGAGAGAGAGAATTACTTGTTTATCAAATCCTCAAAACTTTCGGAATGTAGTTCTTTTCCAAGCACTCCCAGCCTCCTGTCCGTTTCCAAATTCTTTATATCACTTAAGACTTCGGTGAGCCGACCAGACACCACACTTCCTGAGAACTGAACATTGTCACCTGTAATAAGTTTCTTTACAATCCCAGAGAAATTGTCTTTAAGTTTGTCTTTCTGTTTCTCCTTTTTCTCTCTCCAGATTTTTAAAACTTTATCTTTAACAGCAAAAATCTTTTCAAACAATAGTTTCCTATACCTAGACTGAGCATCATAATCGTCAAATAACGCCATTTGTTTTTGTTGCTTAGCTGTCTTTGTTTTCTTCTTCGATTTTGGGTTTACTTTGTTCTTTGCATTTTCAATCTCTTGTAGCTTTTCTTTGTCCTCCTTCTCTTTCTGTAGATCATCTTTAAACGCAGCCAGGACATTACCGTATTCCTCTAATGAAACTTCGTGGTAGAAATGCAACCACTTTTTGAGCTCGGATAGTTGGTGGCTCGGGTTCATCATCAAGAATCTGGTCAGTGAGGGGTTCGGATCAGTGGAAGTACTGGGTGTTGCTTCAGCAGGTTTTGGAACTGAAAAATATAATTCAGATAACAAATGAGAACGGGGCCTTTGACATTCTCCGAACTTGTTCATCAAATACACGTACACAGCCAACTATAGCAAAACTTCGATAACTCAAACACGGATTGGACATTTCCCTTGGCCTATTCACACTAATTCTGGAGTCCCCAAAGAATTCTTCACATGGCTCGGAATCATACAAAACGTCTACAAATTGAACTAAATAGTGTTGATGGGGACGTAAATCTCAGCACAATTGACTGACAAACAGTGTAGATCTCATCACAAAAACACGCCTATATAATTTTGACCCCCATGAACCCCACTTTTATATAGTAAAACTGGGGTTTCCGGGGGTATACCTTGTTTTTCTTATTTCCGCTCTAAAATATAGATTGTGGGTACTCGTTAGAACCGCCTCGATGAGGCGGTTCTAACTAGTGCCCACAATCTATATTTTGGGCAGAAATAAGAAAAATGCCACAATTTTTCGTCATAAAATTTTCTTTTTTTCGGCGATAAAGGTGGCAATGTATTTGTATAGGCGTGTTTGCATAATGAAACGGCAAAGGGGCCTTTGACATTCTTCGAAGTTAAAATTATTCTTCAAATGCACGTGCACAGCAAACTATGGTAAAACTTCGGTAACTCGAACAAGGATATGTCGTTTCCCTCAATGGCTAATAGGTAGGGCTGGCTAATCGGAGCTGAAAAGATAATCGATTATCAGTCCTGTCATTGCGATAGACAATCGACTAGTAATCGCTAAGGTTTTTGTCATAATTTTACCTGTCTGGCTTCCTGTCTGAGCATGACTCTTACCAGATATTGCACTTTACCATATGTATATTCGAACAGACAGGCCTGAGCAAACAGTGTAGACCCAGATGAGACGCCGCATAATGCGGCGTCTCATCAGGGTCTGCACTGTTTGCCACTCATCCAGCTATTTTAGACATAACGTTGGGTAGTAAATTGTACCTATCGATTAAAAGCAAATCAGAAACGATAATCATTTTTGTGGAATTTATACGATTAGTCGTGTCAGCCTTACTAATACGCACTCGTTCTTGAGTCCCTAAAGAATTCTTCACATGGCTCGGTCTCATACAAAACGTCTACAAATTAACCTAAATAGTGTTGACGGGCGCAACTGAATGACAAACAATATGGATCCTAATTAGAAACCATCTGATCTGGATATGGCCCCCGCCCATAGGAGCTTGAAGAAATATATGAGCTGCATGATGCTTCCATGCAGAGCTGAATCCGGCCCGCACACTGGTACTGGTAAACCGCTTAGAGGATCTAAGCCTGTCCAGGAACCGCGGTGCGAGGCGGACCGTCCATGCTAATAAACCCTATTGGTTTCATTGGGCGACAGGGCTTGAGAAGTCATTTCATCACAATGTCGGGTAAAAGTCCCACAAAATTGGAAGCAACGTCTCCAAAATGACCTTTACAGAGTTGACGGTGACGTTAAACCTCAAATCAAACAAACAAACAAAATCTGATCTGGATCGATACGGTTTGCAAAGGTAGGAAATGTTCAGCAGAAAAAAAAACAGAATCATTTCCTCTAAGAAAAAAACCCTTTTTCAATTACTAGAAAAGCAAACGGGAAGTCACAAGATTTCTCCCATGTAAAACAGTGCGGAAACTGTCAGAGGAATCCATATCCCCGGATAAATAACTTGTCATTAACGCGTTTAACGCGACGTTGCCAAAGGGCGAAATGCGAAATATCAATTCACGATGGCGAAGCCGGAGTGTATTAATATTCGTATCAGACCGACAACAACATGAAAACGCGATAAGGAACTAACTTCAATCAATTCTAATATTTAGACTGTCTAAAATAAAGACTAATTCTGGCTTTTAAATCATATTTAAAGGCTTTAGTTTTGCTTTCTCGTGTTTTCTAGGCCCGGTATCCTCCAGGAGTGAGTGAATGTTTGAGTTTTACGTCTCACCATAGCTAAGGTCATACGGAGACGGGACATCGGTTTAAAGACTCATCCAAAAGTCTGGAGAAGCCCGGAATCGATCCTGCGACCCCTGGTTTACGAGGCGTGTAGCATAACCACTACGCCACGGAGGCTTCTGGTATCCTCCAGGAAGGGATAACCTTAGAGATTGTTCAGAGGTGGTCTTAACATAGGAATTTTATTGTATTTCAATTCTCACATTACACAGAAAAGACATTTCGTTTTAAGGAAGTTTTCAGGAGGTCTCCACAAACACGGACGTTTACTAAGGAAGTAAATTAAGTTCCAGCGTTAGCAAACGCGCGCTTGTGCACGCACTACGATAGTAGTTACGTTCGTGCGTTACATGACATTTTCACACGATGGAGCTTGCGTCAGGTGAGGATATTATTTATTAAATGACGTCACTGTTAGTTCGTGCATTACATCATGTCATAAAAATGATATAACCACACGTCGTGGTGGTGAAAAAATCCACTCAGCGGCGTTTCATTTCTAAAATTTCATACGAAAAGACCAATCGTAAGTTTGTTAGATTTGAGGTTTAATGTCCCCGTCAACACTGTATAGGTCATTTTTGTGACCGTGCTTTCAATTTTGTGGGACTTTTATCCGACATTGAGATGAAATGACTTCTCAATCCCTGTCGCCCAATGAAACAAATAGGATTTATAAGCATGGACTCGCACCACTTTGCCTGGGCAAGCTTAGATCCTTTAAGCGGTTTACCGGTACTCTTGTGCCGTCGGTTTAAACTATGCGTGGAAGCATCATGCAGCCCATCTATTTCTTTAAGCCCCGATGGGCGGGGGCGTTCTATGCAAGGTACATTCCCGCTATTAAAACTAGATGCCTATACGTGGGCCAGAATCGCTCACCTGGATCAGACTGATCATATATTATATTGTGCCTTGGTGGCCACTTTGTTTATCAGATCACATTGCTTTTAGCAATTCTGAATCTGCATGTTAACTTGATGCTTCTGATTGAGTTTCTGAACAGCTAACAAAAACAAAGTAGAACTCCGATGGCTCGAACACCGATGGCTCGTTTACCATGGCTGAGTCGAACCCGTTTTTGAGTCCCCAGAGAATTCTACTGCATAAGAAGTAGCCTTGGGTAATTAAGGAGATTTTCAAATTTTAACTTGCAAATGAAAGCTGTGTGTACTCAATAGAATCGTCTCGATGAGGCGATTCTATTGACTACAAACATCATTATTTTTTTTATAGAACACACAAAAGATGTCCCAAAATTAACCCCATCATGCTTCTTGGCAGTGACCCTCAATGGCTCGAACTACCCTTGTCTCGAACAGATTTTCGTGGTCTCAAAGGTGTTCGGGCCATTGAAGTTTGACTGTATGGTGTATATGGCCGCTTGCAAAAAAGCCACAATACCAAATCTTATGGACTCAGCGAGTTGACATATACTGACTACTTCTGAGCTGCCCCTCCCTGTAAATACTATATAGGTGCTTTGAAGAATTTTAAGATGGCTGCAATCTGGGATATCAAAATGCAACAATTTTAGAAATTCTAAATCTCCATGTCACCCAAATACCTCCCACCAAGTTTCATCTCAATGCAACAGACCATTCGGTAGCTGGTGTGGTTTGAAGATTTTCAAGATGGCCAACATTGGCAGTCATCTGGAGTATCAGAACAGAAAGGAATTAAGAAGTCTGAATCTCAATGTCTACCCAATGCATTCCATCAAGTTTCGGCACAATTCAACTTGATGTAGTTTGAAGATTTTCACGCTGGCCAACATGGAAGGCTTATGGGAAGCCATCTTTAGATAACAGAACAGAATACTTTCAGCAGTTCTGAATCTCCATGTTGTCCCAATGCCTCCAATCAAGTTTCAGCTCCATCCGACCTTTGGTTCAGGAGGCGTGGTAGTTTGAAGAATTTCAAGATGGCCGCCATGGTGGCCATCTTGAATATCGGATGGGACAATTTTAGCAATTCCGAATTCCATGTCGCACCAATGCCTCCGATCAATTTTCAGCCAGATCTGACCTCTGGTTCGGGAGGAGATTCTTTCGAAGAAATACAAGATGACCTTCTTGCGCAGCCATCTTCGATATCGGAACAGAACAGTTTTAGCAAATCTGAATCTCCATGTCCCTCCAATGCCTCCCATTAAGTTACGGCTGAATCCAACCCTTGGTTCGGGAAGAAATTTCATTTGAAGAATTTCAGGATGGCCATCAGAGATGCCATCTTGGATGTCGGAACAGAACTTTTTTAGCAAGTCTGAATCGCAATTTCTCCCCGATGCATTCCGTGAAGTTCCAACTTGGTCCAACCTCCGGTTCAGCAGGAGATGTCGTTCGAAACATTTCAAGATGGCCACCATGGCGGCCATCTAGGATATAGGAATGGAATGATTTTAAAAATTCTGAATCTGCAAGTCATCCCGATGCCTCCCATCAAGTTTCAGCTTGTTTGGAAGATGTCGTTTGAAGAAGATATCCATGATGGCATCCATGGTGGCCATTTTGGATATCAGAACGTAACAGTTTTAACAAATCTAAATATCCCTGTCAGCCCGATGCCTCCCATCAAGTTTCAGCTTTGGTTTGGGAGGAGATGTCATTTGAAGAATTTCAATATGACGGCCGTGGCGGCCATCTTGGATATCGGAACGGAACCATTTTAGAAAATCTGAATCTCCATGCCACCCTGATGCCTCCCATCAAGTTTGAGCTCAATTCGTCCTTTGGTTCGGTGGTTCGGGAAGAGATGTTGTTTGAAGAATATCAAAATGACCACCATCGCGGCCATCGTGGATATCGGAACGAAACGATTGTAGCAAATATGAATCTCCATGCCACCCCAATGCCTCCCATCAAGTTTAAGCTCAATTCGACCTTTGGTTCGCGAGGAGATGTCGTTGGAAGAATTTCAAGATAACCGCCATGGTGGCCATCTTGGAAACCGAACGGAACCATTTTAGAAAATCTGAATCTCCATGTCACCAGGATGCCTCCCACAAGGTATCAACATAATCTGAATTCCGGTTCGGGAGGAGATATTGAAAATGTGAAACGTTAACGAGGGACGGACTGACGGACCGCGGATAACTGGCCACGGTATAATCTTACCTGGAGTTTTGCTGCAGGCGAGCTAACAATCCAGAAATAGGATTATCCATTCCTGAGTATTCTTTTCTTCATAATTACAAGACCTGACAGTACTTTTCTACAGGGATGCAGAGGGGGAAAGGCAAAAGTCGAAACATGTACAAAACACGCCCCACCCATCGGGGCTTGAAGAAATAGGGCTGTATGGTGCTTCCGAGCAGAGTTGAAACTTGAGTACTGGTAAACCGCTTAGTTCTAAGCCTACCCAGGAAAAGTGGAGATGAAACCCTAGCGGTTACTTTTGGCGGTAGGGCTTGAGATGTCATTTTATCTCAATGTCTGGTAAAAGTCCCATATAATCGGAAGCAACCTCTCAAAAATGCCCTAAACAGTATGGACGGGGACGTAAATCCTCAACAACAAACAAAACATGTACACAGCAAATTCGAATGAAGGTAACAAATAAAACCCATAAAACGATCAATTCGTGTAGCATTACCTTCTTCACGTTTTCTGGTAGAATGCCTATTTTCATCCTTTATCGCGTTTTTAGCTCTCTGGAAATATCTTAGTTTCTCCTTGTCTGACAAAGTCTCCCATTTATGACGTAATATGTCGTCTATTTCACTATGCGAGGCGTCAGGCTTCGACAGAACTATGTGGCGTCGATTTTCACTGCAACGATCGACCAAGAAAGAGGTGTTAAAATATAATAGAATGAGCCAGCGCATGACCAAACCTACCATAAGACATGTGCGCCCATCGAAGACTCAGGTCAGCCTACGCATCCATATAGTCTCACCGGAGACTTCTCTTGCTGCATGGAAGAGCATTGGGCCCTTAGCTATCCTTAGGGCGCACAACGAAGACTCTGATCAGACTGCGCGGATGCGCAGTCTGATCTGAGTCTTCGTTGGGCGCACATGTCTTAATGTAGGTTTTGTCATTCGCTGGCTCATATGATAGTTTTGCGTCCGAGATGGAGCGTGATTATTCAGCCTCCGACGCTAGAGTTCCCGAGTTCGATCCCCGGCGGCGGCGGCGGCGATAAAATATCAGAGACCAAACATGCTCCATTGTTATCATTTGCAGGGATGAATGTCATAAAGTGCGTCGTTCTTCGAATCAGGACGTTAACTGTAGTACCCCCATCCCAACCCCACCCCCCTCACACACACACACACACACACACACACACACACACACACACACACACACACACACACACACACACACACACACACACACACACACACACACACACACACACACACACACCACCCTAAACCCCCTTTGCATGGAGAGTCAACCATGTGCGGGTTAAGGATACCTACTGTAACCATGATTACCGTGTAGGCTTTGTTGAACCGTAAATTTCTCATTTCGTACATGTCGCGCCGTGAAGAATTGGTACCAATTCCTCACAGCGCGTGAAGCATTACAGATTTCATACCAATATTTCTCGTGTGAGAGAAATACGCACGTAGTCAAATTTCATGTAGCAATCGTGCATTTTCCTTACATCGATAAAATATTCGCCAAAACTTCGGCATTATGCATTCGATGCCAATTCTTCACACACATACCATAATTTTATAAATAGTTGGCCATCCAAACCACGAAAAAATACTTTTGATGGCAAAATTGAGTAGAGTATGGCATCCATGCTACTAGTGTTCTTTAGTGTGATGCAAAAGTGATAGGGGTGGATGCCACTTCTGAAAATGCCCCAGAGCCTCAGAATTAGGTCAAAGGTCAAATGAGTGCAAAAAATACAGTAAAATTTGTATATGCTGGTATTTGTACCCTCTCTCCACCTAAGCAGACCAAATAAAGTTAATTAAAACACCAGCCATGTACTTAAGACATATTGTTTATGAATCATATGTGAGAAAAGAAGTTGTATCATAGATTTGGCCAGGGTCAAAGGTCATTTAAGTACAAATTTTCTTTAAATATGTATCAATATTTATTGTACAAAGGGTTATCTAGTATGTCAGCTGAAAAAAGCCAAATGAGTTACCATTTCCTTATCTAGGAAGCATAAAACCCACACATTATACAAACAGCATAATGGCCAACCTAATCGGCCTTAGGTCAAAGGTCGTTTAAGTACATATTTTGCAAAATATGTTTACTTTGCAAAATACGTTGTTTATTTACATTCCAAATTGTCTACTGAGTTCTTACTAAAAGTCACAATGATATATCAAGGATAAACTATATGATGAAGATATATCTAATAATAACACAAGTGGGTCATCATCAAAGGTCACGTGCAACTACTGTACAACACTTATATTTGGCGGTCTTTTTTTTTGACGCTATTTGCAGTCAAGGAAAAGAAACGCCAAAATAAAAATCCGCCAATAAAGCTCAAAGTGTGCAAGAGAAGAAACTTTATTCTACACATCACAACAATAATGTGTCAATAGGTCATAAGCATCATCGGTGACAAAAGAAAAAAGTGTATTTACTTCTTTAGAAGTCGAAATAAAGAAAGACAATGTTCTCGTCATAAGACAGCTCAAAACGGCTGAATAAAAACAAACACACCTTGAGAGTTATTGTCAATATTGTGGGAATAACTTCAAATCTCTACTTTTAGATATTTGGGTGGTCTATTGAATATTAACAATACCTATTTCGATGGTTTGATCAGTCAGATTTACCTCCAGAACTTCAGTTAAATAAAGCAAATTCTTCTGATACCGAGGCCCCGTTTTTAGATTCACATCCGTCTATTGTAGATTGGTTTGTTTCCAGGAAAATTTATGATAAACGCGATTTTTTTTCTTTGTTGGATGGTGATATTCCTCGTGCGGCATCCTATGACTTTTATATTTCACAATTAATTCGATTTGTCAGAATGTTTAGTCATGTAACTGACTTCAACACTTGAAATAAATTGTTAACTGCTAAACTTCTTAATCGGGGCTATTGGTACCCTAAGCTACGCAAAGCCTTTTCAAAATTTTAAAGCAGTCTTTCCGATGTAATTTCAAAATTCAATGTTGGACCTAAATCTCTTCTGCAACAAGGTCTATCGGAACCCGAATTTTATGGTGACTTAGTATATAAATTCAGAAAAATATATATATAATTGCAATGACTTCAGTACCCAGTTTCGTAAAATCATTTTTTTGATATATAAAGCTTGGGTACAACATAAATGTTATACGACAGACTGCATGCATGGTAGTTATCCCAATCACCGGTGACAACTTTGCTTCCCTCTTTAATTTCACGCCGGCGGGTCAGGCCTTAGATTCTATGACGGTCCCAGCGTAAAGGCTTACTGAGCATGAGAGAGAATTTAGTTTTATGTAATATTTGGTTGGTGCCTGATTCTCTGTCTCTGGTCGGGCCCATCGGAGTATAACTTTTGGACAGCATTATAGTGGCTTTTTGCTGTACAGCCCTCACCGTTGTTTCATCTCTGTGGTTGATTTGATTTTTGTGTTCTCGGAGATGTTGCACTGATGAGTTAGGAGGCTTTCATGCGGACTGAACAAATGATTTGTCTAAATCGTGACGGAAGTAAAGGCGAGGATTGCATTTGCATAAAATCGATTTAAGACCCACCCCCACCCCCACTACAGTGGAATTCTCTTCAGACCGTTCCAATGCCATTCTTCTGTCACGGTTTGTTTTTGTTATGGTTTGTCTTTGATTGTGTGTATCGCTTATATTATTTTGTTTTGGATAGTCAATTGACCATTTTGTGGGTGAGTATCTGTCCTTTTGTCTTTCCGCTATTGCTGTTTCTATTAGGTTCTAGTCATTTCATTTTTTGTGTTCTAGTCATTTCATTTTTTTTTTGTTTCTTTCCCTTTGGTGCCATTGATGGGAGCTGTGGGTAAATTGTATCGATTCCTGATCATTGCACCCACTTCTTTTTTATAACAGAAGTTAATACGAGGACTGTTCCAATATGACTGCAACTAAGCACATAAAAATGATTCCGTGATAGATATCGATGAAAAATTTATTTTGTCCCGTCAAAGTATTCCCCCCTTTAACAGATATACAAACTTTCAGTCTTCTGATCCAATCATTGAATGCATTTTGGTAGCCTTTTCAAGGTATACTATGAAGGCACTGGAAGATTGCAGAACCGAGGTGTTTGCGCTGTACAAATTTTCGATTAGAAAGATATTTTTTTCAGCCGCAGGAACAAAAAAAAGTCACACGGGGCAAGGTCAGGGGAATACAGGGGGTGAGGAAGTTCAACAACCTTTTCCTGCTTCAGATAGTCTTGCAAAATAAACGCCTTGTGCGATGACGCATTGTCATGTAGCTATCTGACATTGGCCAAACCAGTTGCGGGTTTTCGTTCTTTGAAATATATCTTCAATTTTCGAAGAACTTTATTCTTGTAAAACTTCGCATTTACAGATTTGCCTTTACGCACAGCAATCTGAATAGCAGGGCCCTGATTTGAAAAGAATTTGGCATACACTACCTTCTTGACGCTCATGGTCCGCTTTGCAATGCATTGTCTTTTGCTATACTTTGTTGCCCATATTTTGTTCTGAATCTTTCGTTCTGGCTCAAAAAAGTGAACCCATGTCTCTTCACCTGTGACGACATTAGCGAAAGACCGTGCATTGTAATTTGGAAACTTTTTAAGCAACTTCTTGGCGCACTGAACGCGTGTCTTTTTTCTGCTCATCTGTCAACAGATGGGGAATCCATCTAGCACAGATCTTTCTCATTTTCAAATCCCGTTTCAGAATTATATGAGCTGCTCCTAATGAGATGCCAATCATACTAGCTATTTGCCTAGTGGTGTATCGTGCATCGGTAGCAACTATTTGTTTCACTCTAGCAACCATCTTGGCAGATGTTACTCTTTTCGGCCGACGATCATGTTGAGCCTAGCCCACAGCTTAATTTCTTACACCAACGAAAAACTGTCGGCAAAGACATTTCATTATGCCCATAAACCGAACATATTTAATCAAAAATATCTTATTAGTGCATGAGAAAACGTTCTACTTGCATTCATATTTGAACAGTCCTCGTAACTGTCTGACAGCCATCTTGGATGCCAACTTAAGGAAATTAACTCAAATACACGTAATAAATGTATTTTTTAATTTTTTGATGATAAATACTAGTCATCAACACATCCTTGTACTAAATATGACAAAATTTGATTAGAAAACATCCATTTTTTTACGAATTTTGTACTTAATTAATCCCTGACCTATAAGACTGACATACATTGAGGGTACATTTAAAATAATTTTCCATTGTTCACTGCACTTGAATAGTTTTATGGTGAGTTTAAGCAAACATTTTCCCCAAATATGTGTTAAAAGAGAGTTATGTGTAGTTTCGTGTTTATTTTGCACTCATTTGACCTTTGACGTACTTCCGAGCCTCAGACGCATTTCTAGGCGTGGCATTCGCCCCAATGATTGCTGGCACACATCAAGGAAAACATTTAATATGGGTGTCATACTCTTCTCAATTTTGTCATCAAAAGTAAAAATATCAATCTTTTTCGCACCTGCTTAGTCACGCATAAAGGATGTTTTTATGTGTTGTTAATTGGTTTATCTATTATTGCAAGTTATCCGAGATGCGACGGTTTAAGGGGATAAGGTTAACGTTTGATTTTTAATTGGCTTATACAAAGAAAGTGTAAAATCGGTCATGTTCATAATAGAGTAACAGCTTAGTTGAAAATATTTAATGCTTGTAAAATCATTTTATATCGCCTTAATGGCACAGTGTAGTATTCTGTCTATGTTGTAAAAGACAAATCATGATAAAAACCGGCCTTGCAACTCCGTTCAGTCAGCTTGGGGGTACTGATTAATAAAACCTGTTTGTGGACAGGCTAGCTCAACGGAAGTCACGATTTGACTTAGTTGCGCAAAGGCAATGTTTCAGACCCATAACAGAAACAGTCACAAAGAAAGAATCCAGTGCTATATCAATATCGTTCAAGTCTGTAACACTAGTATCCCTTTTTATTCCATTTAACACACATCCATGTAAACAAGCAGATTTTCTAATCAAATACACGTAACAAATGTATTTTTTTTTTATATTTTGACAATAAACACTGGTCATCAACACATCCTTATGCTAAATATGACAAAATTTGATTAGAAAACATCCATTTTCACGAGTTTTTGCACTTAAACGACCCCTGACCTATAAGACTGGCATACTTCGAGGGTACATTTAAAATAATTTTCCATTGTTCACTACACCTGAATAGTTTATGGTGATTTTAAGCAAACATTTTCCCCAAATATGTGTTAAAAGAGAGTTATAAGTAGTTTCATGTTTATTTTGCACTCATTTGACCTTTGACCTACTTCTGAGCCTCAGACGCATTTCCAGACGTGGCATCCACCCCTATGATTGTTGACACACATCAAGGATTACATTTAGCATGGGTGCCATACTCTACTCAATTTTGCCATCAAAAGTAAAAATGTCAATCTTTTTTGGGATTGGATGGCCAACTAAAACTTGGACGGAAATTCCAATGGTTTACTGTTGCAACTTCTGGGACAAGAAGATGAGCCAAGTTGCGAGAAAACCTTTCCACGGTGTTTCCGACTAGACTAGACCCGCCAGCCTGTGTAACTATAAAAGCAAGTCTTAAGAAGAGCTAATTTTTTCTGCTAATGTTTATTTGTAATGATATATGTGGTTTCTGTTCGGAGCGGTTTCCGCTTCCCCATGCTGCGTTGTTTTATTATGGCACTCCCTGTGCCTTCGGCTTCTGATTTTGCAACTTGGTATACTCTACAATCAGTGCAACGAAAAACAAATACACTGATTCTTCTGTAACGAACACCTTTGTAAATCAAACTTTATACAGGGAAAGTGGGTTTGCATGGGAAAACAGTGATTTCCTTATTTTGCACAAAATGGATTGAGGATACTCGTTAGAACCGCGGTTCTAACGAGCATCCACAATTTATGCTTGGAGCAAAAGTAGGAATAATATCCAACATATTCATCTGGAAAAATGCTAGTACAGACGCCATGATAACAAGTTGCTGTGTTCATAGGATTTAATGCAAGAACATATTTCTGCATGCAAGAAAGCAGTGTGGACCTGATCAGACTAGCAGTCTGATCTGAATTCACATTGTTTGCAACAATATGAAGTACCCAGCAGACAAAAAGAAGACACTTGGCACTTGTTGACACCCACCTTGACCATATAACACAAGCATGTTTATCCAAGACAGGGTTTGACAGCATCTCGTCTGCAATAGACTGTCTTCTCTCGTTGTTAAGTCGTAGTTCCATGCTACACCTGCCCGGGGAACTGTAATGGAATGTAAAACGGAAAACGAGATTGAAAACCCTTGTAAGACTATAAGAGTCCTTCATGAGTTGAGAGCTTGCTGATGACTCTCCCCCGCCCATCGGGGATTGGAGAAATAGATTGGGCTGCATGGTGCTTCCACGCAGAGCTGAAACTGGCCACACATGAGCACTGGTAATCCGCTTAGAAGGACTAAGCCGGCCCAGGCAAAATGATGTAAGTCGGATCTGACGCCCAATGCTTAAACCGATTTTACGCGGCCGCAATCCTCGCCCTTTCGGTTTCAATGGGTGGCAGGGCTAGATGACATTTCACCTCAATGTCGGTAATTTTTAAGTCCAATGAAATTTGAAGCAACGTCTCCAAAATGACCTTAATAGTGTTGACTGGGACAGTAAGAATCAATTCAAACAAACAAATAAAACAAGAGGCCCATAGGCCACTACGCTCGCCAGAGGTCATGTGGTTTATACCATATACAGGCATGGTGCCCATCTTGGTCATGTGACAACAAAAGGCCACCATGCAATCAGTAAAATCCTCTGTCCTGCCTTTTTTTCCATACAACTGTCTATATGACCAAGTTTGACCGTGACGTAAAAACAGGTCAAGGTCAACCAAAGGTCATCGTTTGAACAAAATTGGTAGGATCTGAGCCCCCAATGCTGCATTCCAAGTTTCTAGGTCACCGGCCATTTGGTTTCTGAAAAGAAGATTTTTAAGGTTTCTACCATATATGGGCATGGCAGCCATACTGGTCATGTGACCCAGTCCTTACGAACAAACTTTCATTCCCCCTTCCCACAGAAGCTCCACATGTAATTTGGTTCCAATGAACTTAGCAGTTTGAGTAGATACTGAATCTGAACCATCCAGGACAAAGGTCAGCAAATGACCTTGACCTTTGGAGTTAAGCTGATTGCAAATATCATTTCTGATGCCACAGAGTATCATGCAATCAGAAAAAATCACAGTCTTGCCCTTTTTCCATACATACGTATGCCTAAGTGACCATATTTGACCTTGACATGAAATAGGTCAATGTCAATCAAAGGTCATGATGCTGCATACCAAGTTTCAATGTCATCCGCCATTTGGTTCCTGAGAAAAAGATTTTTACCATATATGGGCATGGTGGCCATATTGGTCTTGTGACCCAGTTCTTACAAGCAAACTTTCGTTCCCACTTCCCTTAGAGGCTCCATATGTAATTTGGTTTCAATCGATCCAGCAGTTTAAGTTGAGAAGAAGATAAAAATACTGATTTGGTTTCAATTGGCCAAGTAGTTTCAGAGGAGATGTTTTAAAATGTTGACGACGACAACTACGACGGATGACTTTTTCCCATATAAAAGTCTCTGTGACCAAATTTGACATTGCCGTCAATTGAGTCAAGGTCATCCGAGGGTCATCATTTTAGCAAATTATGAAGGGCCCGAGTCTCCAATGCCACATACCAAGTTTCATCACAATCGGCCCACTGGTTCAGGGGGAGAAGATTTTTTAAAGGTTTTTACCTTATATGGGCATAGCGGCCATCTTGGTCATGTGACCAAACTCAAATTAATTAAATTTCATTTCCTTGTTGTATAAAGTTTTCAGACAAAATCTGGATGCAAATGGCCTTGTGGTTTCAGTGAAAAACAATTTTCCAATTTTCATATCTGAATGACCTTGGGCCAAGGTCAGGGAATAACCTACTGCATTTACTAATTTTCAGGTCACAGGCTGCAATAGTTTAAATAGTTTAAAAAAATTATGCTGTTTTGACTATTTCCATTACAAAAGTCTATGTAACCAAATTTGACCTTGGCGTTAAATGGATTAAAGTCATCCGAGGGTCATCATTTTAGCAAACTATGATGGGTCCGAGTCCCAAATGCCACATACCAAGTTTCATCACAATCGGCCCACTGATTCAGGAGGAGAAGATTTTTTAAGGGTTTTTTAACCTTATATGGGCATAGCGGCCATCTTGGTCATGTGACCAAACTCAAATTTATTAAATTTCATTTCCTTGTTCTAGAAGTTTTCAGACAAAATTTGGATGCAAATGGCCTAGTGGTTTCAGTGAAAAACAATTTTGTTTAATTTTCATATCTGAATGACCTTGGGCCAAGGTCAGGGAATAACCTTGACCTTGTAAACTAGTGTAGTTTCACTAGCACATTTTGCCCACTGCATTTACTAATTTTCAGGTCACAGGCTGCAATAGTTTAAAAAAAATTATGCTGTTTTGACTATTTCCATTACAAAAGTCTATGTAACCAAATTTGTCCTTGGCGTAAAATGGGTCAAGGTCATCCGAGGGTCATCATTTTAACAAACTATGATGGACCCGAGTCCCTTATGCTACATGCCAAGTTTCATCACAATCTGCCCACTGGTCAAGAAGAAGAAGATTTTTTTAGGGTTTTTACCTTATATGGGCATGGAGGCTAGCTTGGTCATGTGAGTTGGACCGTGCGAGCAAACTTTTGTTCCCCCATCCCATGGATGCTCCACATGAAATTTGACTTCAATCGGCCCAGCAGTTTTGGAGGAGAAGTCATTTGAAAATGTTGACGCGGACGCGGACGCGGACGACGGACGGCGGATCACTGCATATACTATTCGCTCCCCCTGAGCCTTCGGCTCTGGTGAGCTAAAAAACCTTGCTCATGCCATCATACTTTAAGAGCTACCTTACTCATGTTACTTGCTTGAGACACCAAAAGGCTGACTTTCAACAGAACCTTAACCCTTATAATACTGTTCACGGAAACCCCTACCTTTGCAAACAGTGTGGATCCAGATCAGATGGCTTCTGAAGAAGCCATCTGATCAGGATCTACACTGTTTGTCATTCAATTTGCGAATTTGAATGAATAAATTACATCAAGTTATTTGATTAGTTGAGATGTAAATTATTATTAATTATGTTCTTGAGGCCGGGAAACATTGTTAAAACAATGGTTGCTTAGTTCTTTTATACCAAGAGATTAATTATGACCAAACATTAACCCATTGTATGAGGGAAACCCCTAAAGGGGTACCTTGACAAACAGTGGAGGCCCAGATCAGACGCCGCAGAACGCGGCGTCTGATCAGGGCCTGTACTGTTTGCTAACAGAATTTTCTGTCAAATATAGAATAAAAACGAAAAAATTGGCCTGACACCCCTAATATGACAAATTGACTTGTCCAACATATAGCAATGGAAGAGTCCACTAGTATACAATGGGTTAATCCCAAAAAAATCAGGGATGGTTGGGTGAGGCGAATCTGTCCTGTATCTTATGTCACCGGGGCGCCCACATGATATTGGCTTGCAGATGAGCAAGGTCTACTGCCCTTGCAACAGGAAACAGTAGAGGGGGTGTTCTTGATTCTACCATTTCTACACTTTCTTTCATTTTCCTCTTGTCCTCCTATCCCTCTCTTTTTCTCATATACTCTCTTTTTCCCCTTTCTCTGGGAGACGACAAAATGATCCACGCGGGTTAACGTGTCGTTAAACACCAACGCAACCACAAGAACATACCTAATTTTATCTGTTCATCATTCAAATATCGAAAAGTGACAAAAATGATCAAAGTTGTGCACAAAATCATATCTGATGTCTCCAACATGGTGGATCTAATAAAACCACATGGCGCGCAACACTTCTCAATGGGCGAGTGCTCCGGGCCGGTGGAAGCGATGCGCGCTTTAACATTCTGCATGCTTTTTTTAGCAGACGACAGTTTGAAATATTTTTCTTATTTTTCCTGGAAAACGGGATTTGACATTTCATGATAATTATCTGTGGAAACAATCTGCATGACCTTGGGCCTCCGTGGCCTAGTGGTTAAGAGCGCTGACTCTTGATCATTAGGTCTCTCACCGCTGTGGTTCGAGCCTCGCTCGGGTCACATGTAAGACGCCAAGTTCTGCAACGGAAGGTCAGGTGGTTTTTCTCCGGGTACTCCGGTTTTCGCCCACCTCTGATTAACGATCGGATCGATGTGAGTGAAATAATCTTGAAAGGGTCGTAAAACCAAAACCCAAAATAAAAATATAAAAAATAAAAATCTGCATGACCTGTCAAGTCCTGTTTTCAGGGAAAAATAAGGAAAACATCGATGATTTGTCGTCTGCTGAATTTGGCCTAAAGAGTGGCTGTTTCGTGAATTTAATGTTTTAACGATCTGCATGCTGGGTATTATTTCAGCAGACGACAGTTTGAAATATTTTTCTTATTTTTTCACAAAACAGGATTTGACATTTCATGCAAATTGTCTCCTATGGAGACAATTTGCATAACATGTCAAGGCCTGTTTTCAGAGAAAAATAAGGAAAGCATCAACAATTTGGCGTCTGTGAATTGGCCTTAAGACGGTCCCCGCCCATCGGGCTGCATGATGCTTCCACGCAGTGCTGAAACCGACCGCTCAGGAGTACTGGTAAACCACTTAGAAGATCTAAGCCTGCCCAAGCAAAGCGGTGCGAGTCGAATCGTCCATGCTTATAAACCCTATAAGTATCGTTGGGCGACAGGGCCTGAGATGTCATGTTATTTCAATGTCGGGTAAAAGTCCCACAAAATTGGAAGCAACGTCACCAAAGTGGCCTATACAGTGTTGATGGGATGCTAAACCTCAAATCAATTAGCCTAAAGAGTGGTAAAGGTTAAATACTGTTTCGTGAATTTAAATGTTTAACGCTCTGCATGCTGGGTATTTTTCAACAGACGACAGTTTGAAATATTTCTCTTATTTTTCCACAAAACAGGATTTGACATTTCAAGCAAATTGTCTCATATGGAGACAATTTGCGTGAAATGTCAAGTCCTGTTTTCAGAGGAAAATAATTAAAACATCAACAATTGGTCGTCTGCTGAATTTAAAGCAGTTGTGTCGTTGCTCACCACCAAGACGTTTTGCTAATGCACAGGAGTTTGAGATCAACGGGACAAGATAAGTATTTTATCTAGTTTGCAGATGTCGGATATTGTTATCTTGTATGCAAGAGAATGCTGTCTCTAAAATCAAGACGTTCTTTTCTGTCAAAACTTTGAAATCTTATTTTTCAATTATGCCCCAAGCCTAAATTGTAGGTGCTAGTTAGAACGGTTTTAGTGAGTTCCCGGAATCTATGTTTTCTGCAGAAAAAAGACAATGGAAACACTAGTAAACTGCACGCACTTTACATCGCGTCTACTCGTATCAATGTATTTGAATTGGCGTGTTTTCGTTTGTTTGTAACGTCCCCGCCAACACAGTATAGGTCATTTGGAGACAATGCTTCCAAATTTGTGTAACTTCTAGCCGATACTGAGATGAAATGATATCTCAGGCCCTGTCGCCTAATGAAACCAATAGGGTTTCTAAGCTTGGACGGTCCGACTCGCACCGCTCTGTCTGGACAGGCTTTGAGCCTATAAGCGGTTTTCCAGTACTCGTGTGGGGTCGGTTTCATCTCTGCGTGGAAGCATCATATATATTTCTTCAAGCCCCGATCGGCGGGGGCCGTAGTTGTGTTCGATATGATGGAGATTACGACATTTTGAAAGCGTTACACTCATATCAATTGAAACAATCGTACTTTTAAATTAAAAAGTAGACAAAAGTATTAGTAATCAAAGCACTGTAAGAACTGATGGGTCGATAGACTGGAAAACAATCTTGAGGAATGTTTTGTTTAACTTCTAGATTCAAGTATTCTAAGCAAACAGTGTAGAACCAGATCAGACGCCGCAGCGTCTGATCTGGGTCTACACTTTGTGCCAGTGCCCCGCCGGACTAATGAGCCCAGTCCATGTTTAACAGTTAACCCACTTTACACAGCATCCCCGGACTGTATCAAAGGTTTTTTTGTCTGTTTGATTTGAGGTTTAACGTCCCCGTCAACAGAGTATATGTCTGTGTTGACGTTTATATAAAGGTTTTTCCATGGTTTATGGGTCAGTGATAGTCACGTGAGCATCAGTAACATAACATAAATATGGGTCAATTGGGTCGATTTACAGACAATCGACCCTAGGATGACAGCTTCTAGTATTATTGTGCATCACAGGCTTCTTAGTCTTTAAACCGATGCCCCGTTGCTGTATGGCCTTAGCTGATGATGAGACGTAAAACTGAAACACACCCACACACATTATTGTGCAACCACGAATACAGATTCATTTTACAAAACAAAGAAAAGGGGGGAAAATGGGGTGTGTAGAAACATCCAATAGTTCAGAATTTCTGGCGAAAGATAGAGTTGTGCTGCTCGTTAGAACCACCAAAAAGAAGTGTTTCACCCAACAATATACATGTATCACAAACATGTATCCCACTGTGACAAATGTGATTCCTGGAGTAATGTAACCAGCAGATCGAATGGACAATATGGTAATGTAAAATATACTAAATGGAATTTAATCAAATCTTACCTCTTTCGCCTTTTAGAAACTGGCTTCTTTAATTTTTTGTTCTTTAAAGGTGTCTCTTTTTCTGTTTGTTTCTGTTGTTTGACTTCGTCGTCGGCTTCATGTCTCGATGGTTTCGTTTTTGTTGAATTATTCATACTCGGCACTTCGATCGATGAAGGTTTATCAGTTTCACAGCTAGATGCCGCATGTTGATTCTCTGGTAGTTTCTTTTTCTTCTTCTTTAAATCCTTTTTTCTCAGATGTGTTGATATTGGTTTCAGCTTAATTCTCAGAGGTGGGATCGATTTCTTTGTGTTATTAGTGTCTGAAGATATTCGTTGTTTATCAAAATCCGAAGACGATGAACAAAGTACCTGCGCCACATGAACACCCTTTTTAAACCTTAATTTTTGTATTTTTACAGACAAACACTGTCTGCTTTCATCCTTAGAACTGCAGCTTGGAGAATTCGAAACCATTTTAAACTCCTTTGTTTCTGAGTTTCCTTCAACCGTTACTTCTTGGGATTCGTCAATACCTTTGTCACTAGAATGACCTGTCTCAATATCGCTCATAAGGTCGTCCTTTGACAGCTCAGGTAAATCTTTATTTTGAATTGGCGTATCAGTCACGGTTTCTATTTCACTGTCTTTTGTATACACAGTGTTCTGACGTAACAGGTTGAGAAGTGTGTGGGAGACACTTTCATTAGTTTTATTGTCAGACGTTTGTGTATTTAAAACCTCAGGTGGTCCGTCGTTTTCCTGACAGCCATCGTGTTCTGCATCTGTATCTTCTGAGACATTGATTAAAATTGTTGGGTTTGTTTTCCCCTCATTATTCAATGTAGTGGATGATGATGATGATGTAATTTGCTCATTGAAATCATGCGTCAATATTTCAAGAATGGACATGTCTCGCTTACTTTCCTTCAGTTGTGTATAATGTATGTTGTTTGACTGCACTTCACTAGCTTTAATCGTAGATAAATTAGAACTGACTGTACTTGATTCGTTGACATTGATTCCAATGGCGTCTGTAGTTACTGTTTTGTTGTCGTATACTTGATCTACGATACTGACAGGCGTGGTTATTTGTGACTCGCTATTTTCTTTCAAATCGTGTTTCTTCAGATATGTTGACTGTACGTCTGTAGAATTCACTGGGGAATGACCATATTTTTGCATGAGACGGGCGCTCCTCTTGAGTGTCATATTTGGAGATATATTATACTTTCGCCTTTTCAGAGACGTTTTCTTTGACGTATCTGTGTCTGGAACTGTTGTAGATGCGTCAGTGTCTTGTTTTACTCCAGGTACCTGACTTTCCAAATTATTTTCTTGTCTCGTTTCTTCAATTTCTTTATGAAATCCATTTTCGGCTGTGGGTAAAGAAGCATGTTGCCTCTGACTCTGTGACGCTACAGTTCTACTTAAAGATACAGACACTGTCTTTCTGATTTCACCAGAATGGTCATCTGTTTGTTTAAGTTCTGACAACAAATGTTCTTCGAATGTTTCCAAGACCCTTGTTTTCCATTGGCGCTCCTCGTCGAGAAAAACTGAATTATCCGACTTTTGAAATGTTCCAGCTGAAGCACTGTTTTCATTTTCATCTGTTGATGTACTCGGTACATTTTGCAGACTGCTACTGCATTGTTCCGAGCCTCCAGATTTTCGGATCGGAGCTAGGCGTTTGAATGAAAATGAGGGAAAGCCTTCCCAAAGTTCTTCTGTTGATATTTCACTTCTTAATTTCTTTCTGGGTGGTATATAGTCATCATCATCTTCTGACTCACTGTCTGTAAATTCTTTGATAACTATATCTGTTAATGGATCTGCATAAGAGATATTTTCTTTTTCACAAACTGAATCTGTAAGACGCGTTTTCTCTTTACTTTCATCGTTGATCAATGTACATGGGTTGTAGTTTTTGTCAGTGGTAATGCCTGACTTCTCAAGGTGTTGTGCCCTTGACCTTGTGTTAATCTCTCTTTTTGGAGATTCACGTTGGCTTCTTGTCAGGTCACAATCTTTTAAGCATCCTTTTGATTCTATGTCTGCTTCTTCAGAGTCTTTATTTTTGGAAAGGGCTCTTGTCTTCTTCAGACAGTCTGTCCCATTTACAGATGATGGTGTTAAGTCTTGATTTATTGTGATATCGTTTTGTCCAGTATAAGTGTTACTGTATTTGAAAATATCCGAATCATCATGTGTCTGTAGATCTCTTGACTTTAATCGTTTGGAGATACGCTTTGGAACTGGTGATTCTGGGAGAGAAAATTCAGTAATGTTCTGATTACTTGGTAGTTCTTTTGTCAATTCGTTTCTATTCGGACTAGATTTCTTCTCTCTGCTACATTCGACATCTTCATGTACTGGAGCATCGGTCAGATTACTACAGACTTTTGTTGAGCTGCGAAGTCTTGGGGATTCTTTTGTTAGTGGACTCTTGCGCGTCCAGTAATCTTCAATCTTTCTAAGCTCCCTGACTTGCAAACTGTCGTTTGACTTGCTGAAAGACTTATTTGACTTATCTACTGGCGATACAATATCTCTATCGTCGATGTTCTTTATCTCTGTCTTTCTTGCAGATTCGATATTGCCCGTTATGGTTGGTTTTTCGTTTAGGTATACATAAGTCTGAAGAGGACTGCTTTTATTTGGCTTCTTATCAGCACCTGTTGACAATATTGTTTCTATTTGTACAGGTTTGTCGGCTGGTCTAGGAGAATTTACACGTTTAGATCTTCTGAGTTGTGTTCCTTCCGCATCTGTATTACTTCTGAAAGATTTATTGTCTGTTTTCCCAGTCTTAGAAATATCATTTGTCGTTTCAGCTTTGTTTGGCTGAACATCTTCAAGAAGTTTCTCTTCTTTGTCTTCTTTCGTTTGAGGTTTGACCAAAGGTGATGTAATTCTGGTGTCTCTTGTGTCCCTCTGAGATGCAAATCTAGGCGACCTCCGAGTGAGAGGAGACGATACTGATAAATAAAAAGGGTGCAAAAGAGTCATATTACAATATTTACAATACTACTATATTCGTATCTGATTATCATTTCTTCTTCTTCTTCTTCTTCTTCTTCTTCTTCTTCTTCTTCTTCTTCTTCTTCACTCTCTCTGTCAGCATTATTTTGTGTGTTTGCTTTCTTAAATGGTGAATCATTTGACTATATTAATTCGCACTACTTTAATCTGATCACTCTTGAATATTCGCCAAAACTCAGTTTCTTTATTTTTTGAACAAATTATTAAAATATATATCGAAAATCACCACACCCTTATACTCTTAAGACGCCAAGAAAAACTTTACCTGAAAATATTGCCTGTTTTTGTTGTCCGTCGCAACTCTTAGCAAACTTTTAATATCATATTTTTGCACAAAAGTAGGCAAACAGAGTGTACGCTGATCAGACTGCTGTCTGATCTGGGTCCTCTCTGTTTGCACTACCGACATTAATTAAAACATGTCAGTCGTAACGAAAACAGAACCGTGCGACATAAGACATGTTTTCACATCTCCAAAATGGCTATCCGCGATTTTTTTTCTGATTTATACTGCGAACGTAGGTTGTGGCGGTTCTAACGATTACCCGAAACCTATGTCTTGCAGCGGAAATAAGAAAAATGATGTCTACCCCTGTAAACCCCAGTTTTCTCCATATAATACATTAATAGGATTAGTGGGGTGTTCATTTCACGGACGTGTTAAAGTGAGTTTTTTTTTCGCCGAAATATGAAAATTTTCAGATGAAAAAATTGTGATATTTTTACTATTTCTGGTCAAAATATAGATTGTCGGTACAAGTCAGAACCGCCTCATCTTGGTATCTATATTTTAGAACAGAAATAAAAATAAATGACGTTTACCCATGTAAACCCCAGTTTTACTATATAACAAGAAAAATGCCTAATGGCATTATGGACGTTTTTTTTTTCAGTACGGTTAGGATGGTGGTGGTATGGGTGGGGTAGGGTGGGGTGTGCTGGTGTGGGGTAGGGTGGGGTGGGATGGGTTAGGAGTCGGGTGGGACAGGGTGGAATTTGTGGTGGGGTGGGGTGTGGGTTGGGATGGGGTGTGGTGGGGTTGTGTGGTGGGGTGGGCTTGGGTGGGTGGGATGGGGTGAGGTCGGGTAAGGTGGGGAGGGGTAGGATGGGGTGGGGTTGGAGTTGGATTGGGGTTGTTTTGGGATGGGGGTGGGGTGGGGTTGTGGGGTAGGGTATGCTAGGGTAGGGTGGGGTGGGTAGGGTATGTATGTAAAACTAAATATGCATGTATGTACAGAACAAATGCAATATCCTAACCCAGTAACAACTTTTTGTGGAGGGGGTGGGGGGGGGGGGTATGATTTGTTTATGCGTTTTAAGAAGAAAAAAATAAATAAAGTTGTTTTTTTTTTTCTATTTTTAGCTCTGGTGGACACTGATTTTAGCGATTTTGAAAAAGGGTCACCTAATGAACATTTCTGTATGTATGTAAAACTATGTATGCATGTATGTACAGGACAAATGCAATATCCTAACCCAGTAACAACTTTTTGTGGAGGCTGTGGGGGGTTTGATTTGTTTATGTGTTTTACGAAGAAAAAAAATAAACTTTTTTTTTTTTTAGCTCTATTTTTAGCTCTAGTGGCCACTGATTTTAGCAATTTTGAAAAAGGGTCACCAAATGAACATTTCTGTAAAATAATTTTGAAATCGGGCCATTATCCCAGGAGGAGATGTCGTTTAAAGAAATTGTTGACGGACGACGGACATCAACTAACCTTGAGCACTTCGTGCTCATGTGAGCTAAAAAGGAATGAAAAAAAAAAAAAAAAAAAAAAAGAAAATTCCATGCCTGTGCATGCATGTATGTATTATTACTAGCAACTATCAGGGGAGGAAGATAATAATTGTTCATGGAGAAGAAAAGAAAAATAACGAAAAAAAAAAGAATGAAAAAAAAAAGAAAGAAAAAAAAAAAAAAAAAAAGAACAAAAAAAAAAAAATAAAAAAATGTCTTCACCGGGGTTTGAACTCACGCCCCTCAGATTCATAGTCAACAATAGGATTCGTAGTCCAGCACTCTATCCACTACACTGGCATTTGAAAAAAGGTTAACCAAAAGGTAAACCTGAAAAACACAAGTTTGAAAAATGACAATTTCCGCCAAAATTTTAGTCTTTTGCGCCATTTATGGATAAAACATGAAATCGGTACCTCCACTTATGCATCAGTCCTGATATTAAAACAATCTGCTACAGAATAGATGAAAAATATCACTTTGAAAAAAAGGTTAACCAAAAGGTAAACCTGGGACGACGCCCGCCCACCCGCCCGCCCGCCCGGACTTTGCTATTTTAAAGGACGGATTTTTTTTAAAAAACCCGTCCAAAAATTGGGGTTCATTTGAGTCAGATTTATACAGGCGTGATTTCGTGATGATGCCACAGCAGGGTCAGCAGACGACGCTGCAGACGACCTTTGTTGTGATTGGCGTGTTTAATACTGGAGCGGCGCGACAAGAGAAAGGAGATCTTCGAACATGTGAAGTCTCTTATCAGTTTGTACATAAACTTAGCATCATGTTCACAAGTCTGTGTAATGAACGCCCTGTAAATCCCACTTTTAACAGAGAAAACTGGGGTTTACGGGTGGGGGGGGGGGGGGGGGGTAAACATTATTTTTCTTATTTCTGCTCAAAGACATAGGTTTTTGGTACTCGTTAGAACCGCCTCAACGAGGCGGTTCTATCGAGCACCAAAAACCTCTTTTTTGGAGTAAATATAAGAAAAATATCACATTTTTTATCAGAAAAATGGCCGTTTTTTAGGTATAACAGAATGCACTTTATCAGACGGATGTGTTATGGAAATGGCCAGAATACAACGTTCCCTGTGTGCAAACAAACTTTGTGTCATTACCAGCCATTTATATAGAGCAAAGCGAAGAATCCGATCAGACTTCGCAGATGTGCAGGCTGATCTGAGTCTTCGCTGGGCGCTCTTGCTCGAAGGCCTCTTTTGCGCTCGGCACTGTCGAAAACATACGTGGCCACAGACGAAACATTCGAAAGCACAAGTCTACCTGTGTGTCATGCCAGGTGGCTATGGTAGGGGGTGTATTTTCTCTAGTCTATCAAAAATCTCTCCCAGTCAATTACCTTGACCTTCATGTCAACACAAAAAGTTTAAGGTCAGTTCACCTGATCTAGAAAATATGTTTGTTTGTTTGTTTGTTTGTCTTGGAGTTTAACGACCCAGTCATTACTATTTTAGGTCTTTTTTGAGCCGGTCAGTTTACCTATCCACAATTTTCCTGGGCAGACTTGTACATAAGCGGTTAACCAGTACAGTGCACATTCTTTCGCCAAAAACTTCACAACTGCCCTTCTTGAATCAGCGGAAGGGAGAGAATCTCTCTCTCGCGCGCGAGAAAACACCCGGAATGAGTGTTCGAGAGCGATTCAATAAGCTTAAAGCTTTCATCGCAATCGAACTAAAATAAATTAGTATAAACTATAAACTAAGGGAGAGAATTACCTTAGAAAAGATTTCATGATCAATCTCCACGAAATAATATTGCCGACCCCGGCAGGTATCGAACCCGCGTCCTCCTGATCACCAGTCAGAAGCGCATCCGAGCTACCGAGACCGGCTCTGGAAAGTATGAGCGCTTGAGTAAAACGGTTATCATTTGCGGACGCCGACTCCGGGCAGGTAGTCCTGAAATCTCACTTTGGCAACTGTGCATGTAAACCAGCGGTTTAATATTTGATGCTTTCAAACGTTCCTATCTAAATTCAAAGGCCTACGGTTTCAGGACAGGGAGTATGAAGTACATGGTAAATGGGCTTTCCTATAAACACTCTAACAGAGATGAGATTCGGGACCCGATGCATAGAATGAAATTCAGGCTAACAGAGGTTCCGGGCTGTCCACCAGTCTCTGTTTTCATTGTTAATTGAATTCTACTCATTTTACTTACGTTACAAAACACTATAAGTTACAGTAGTCTACTTAGGTTACTCAGTTGACTTACCAGACACTACAGCAATATAAGTAAATTAAGTAGATGTCAAAAATTCTATGCCGCTCGATCAAAAAAAAAAAACAACATGGTACCAGTAACATCAGCGGCACCAGAGTAAGTAAAGTAAGAATTCTACTTAGTTTACTATGTTTACTTATCCTACTTACCCTTCTCATTATTATTCGTAGTGACAAGGCCGCCAAGTTAGTTTACTTAACTTACTCGACTTATTTTGGTATTGGTAGCGTTGCTCGTGGGGCAGTAACTTACCTTACTTATGTTACTTTGAATTTACTCAGGTTACTTAGTTTACTTATTCTGCTTACCTTACTCATCCTCGTTGAGACAGACTTTGCCGTTTACTTAGTAAACTTAGCTTACTTAACTTTCTGTGGTATAGCTGGTAGGACAGCTACTTACCTTACTTATGCCACTTAGAATTCTTCTTAGGTTACTTAGTTTACTTATCCTACTTACCCTACTTATCACCCCGCCTATCGGGGCTTGAAGAAATAGATGGGCTGCATGATGCTTCCACGCAGAGCTGAAACCGACCCACACACGAGTTCTGGCAAACTGCTTAGAGGACCTAAGCTTGCCCAGACAAAGCTCATAAACCCATTTGGTTTCATTGGGCGGCAGGTCTTGAGATGTCATTTCATCTCAATGTAGGGTAAAAGTCCCACAAAATTGGAAGCAACATCTCCAAAATGACCTTTACAGTGTTGACGGGGACGTTAAACCTCAAATCAAACAAACAAACTATTCGGAGTGACAAGGCCGCCAACTTAGTTTACTTAGCTTACTCAACTTACTTTGGTATTGGTAGCGTTGCTGGTGGAGCAGTAACTTACCTTACTTATGTTACTTAGAATTCTACTCAGGTTACTTAGTTTACTTAACCTACTTACTCTACTCATCCACGTTGGGACATACTTCGCCGCTTACTTAGTTTACTTAGCTTACTTAACTTACTCAGGTATGAGTAGCTTAGCTGGTGGAGTAGTTACTTACTTACCTTACTTATGTTACTCAGAATTCTACTTAGGTTACATAGTTTACTTATCCTACTTACCTAAGTTACTCATTCTTGTTCAAAGGAACATGCCGCCTACATAGATTACTTAGCTTACTTAACTTACATTCGCATGGATAATGTTGCTGGTAGAGCTGTGGCAATGCACTGACAGCTATGACTACTTAGTTTACTTATTTGGCTTTGGTAACCGATTGGCGCTTATGACCCAAAAAGAGGGTTGGCGCATCGTTAAACTTAAGAAACATCAGCATCATCATCATTTGGCTTTGGAGTGCTGATACATGTATTAACATTGCCTATTCTTTGATATGTTGGTTATAAGCTCATGTCACTAAAAATATTGTGTATCTTGTCGTTTTTGGTGGGTGGAAGTGGGATTTTAACCTCAACTCAGTTTACTTACACGCACGTTACTTATCTGAAAGTGATGATAGGTAAGTAATCTAAGTAAAGTAAGTCAACTACCGATAGACTGCTTATTTTGCTCATTTCAGGACAAAACAGGGTAAGTGATATAAGTAAACGACACAGAATGCATTGCTAGTGATTATAGAGGCTGAACTTAACCTCAACTCAGCTTACTTACTTTACGTATCTGACAATGATGACTGATAAGTAATCTAAGTAAAGTAAGTAAAGCTTATTTCGCTCATTACTGGACAACAATGGATAAGTAAACGATATAGAAAACATTTATAGCGCTTTTAGATGAAGTATGAAGTATAAGCCCGACTCTGACGTCGAGGGCTTTGCAAACGGTTCGTAGAGTTGAATGCCTCTGAGTTTCGATGGTGTGGTGGAAAGTTTCTTCGCGAAACTAAATAACTACAGAGAGAATATTTATTTTATGCACAACAGTCTTCTCTCCCTTCGCACGGTATAGTGTCAAGCAATATTGTCTTCTTGCATATACATGTATGTGTGCACGACAACGACTTAGATCAGTATGTGCACCCACACAGGCTGGTTAGGGTCTTCGCTGTATGGTCTGCCATTGACGGAGCGAGAGGGCTGTGTTCAGCAAAGTCTCAGGTCACCCTGCGCATCCGGGCAACCTGATCAGTCCTCGCTGTTTTCTATAGCCAAAGCTTGAAGAGACGAAGACGGATGGCTGTGTCCCGATATTTGCGCACAAGGTCAGCCTGCGCATCCGGGCAGTCTGACTTCTATTTCAAAAGCTTTTTGAGTCGGAGAGGGAGGGCTGTGTCCCGACATGTGTGCACAACAAAGAATTAGATCAGTCTGTGCATCCGGGAAGTCTGATCAGTCTTCGCTGTTTTCTGTATCGAAAGCATTTTGAGACGGAGAGGGAGGGCCGTGTCCCGAAGTGCGCACAGCAAAGACTCAGATAAGTCTGTGCATCCGGGCAGTCTGATCAGAGTTTTCGCTGCGCGCTATATGTATATCACTTCAAACCCCAGTTTTAATATATAAAACTGGGGTTTGAAGTGATATACATTATTTTTCTTATTTCTGCTTAAAAACATAGATTTTGGGTACTCGTTTGAACCGCGGTTATAACGAGTACTCACAATCTATGTTTAGCGCAGAAGTAAGAAAAGTATTGAAATTTTTCAGCTGATAATTTTCATTTTTTTGGTGGTAAAATTTACAATGTATTTGTATAGGCGTGTTTTCGTAATGTAAAGATGCAGATAACTCTCTGAAACTTCGGAAGGGTATATACAGATTAGGACGTTGCGCAAGAAAATGGGGTATGAGATCATGGATAGAACTAATAAAATCTAGGTTTTTAAAACCTTAGAGGGAACAGTCCTTGAATATGAGAATTCCATCATAAATATATTTGCGTAAAATCCAAACATGATTTGAGATTAGCAACTAAAAACTGTTGGTCTCTGTAAAATCTCAGGTATCTGTTGTCATCAGAGGCAGCATATAAAGGACTTTCCCAATCTGGTTATTGTGTCTGGGACTGGTTATTGTGTCTGGGACTCCCAGGGAGTGGTACTAGAGAAAAAAAAGGATAAGAGTCTTAAGAAAAGGAGAAGAGACAGTAGGCTTATATCCCAGCCTGCAAAGTATTTCGGGCCAAGTTCGTGCCGTCAGCGATACGAGGTGGGAACGTCGCATAGTTGACGGCCCGACGTTGGCCCACTGTCTCGTGCTAGCTGAGATTGTTGTACAAAATACTGAAGGGTGCCGTCAGCATTCCAACAGAAGACGTTATTCCCCAAATTAGGCGCTGAAGAAATCATCACACCTTGGCATTTCAGACCCCTATCTATCTTCTTATACTGAGTCGGTCATATTTTATACTGAGTCGATCATATTTGGCCATTACCTCAGTTGACCCCTAATGCAAAAACTGACATTTACATAGAGGCTTTCTTTCTTTCTTCCGGTTTCGTCTTAACCCTATGAGGGGACACAGACGGTGTATATTAAATACACTCCAGTTTTGCAGGATGAAAGCCTACACAGTAATCATGTAATTACGGTAGGGTTCTTTAACCTGCACAGGGATGGTTCTCCCTGCACAGGGGGCCTTCAGTTAACGTCCCGATCCGAAGGACGGTGTACTTTACGACATTCATCCCTGCAAATGATGCTAATGGAGCACGTTCGGACACCGAAATTTTCACACCGCTGCCGGGGATCGAACCCGGGACCTCTAGCATCAGAGGCAAGTGCACTAACCACTGAGCTACCACGCCTTCTTCCATTGGACCATTAGACATTGGAATGCCCTTCCAGGTTCGAAAATTTCCTTGGCTGATGGTGCAGAGATGATAGTGTAGCTCAGTTTAACTCTTTGGTGACAGCTAGGGACTAACTTCCCATATCATATTCTGATTCTTATTCTGATCCTGAGACAGATTGGGTGGATAGATAAATAGCTAGCTAGCTAGATAAGCTAGCTAGCTAGCTAGCTAGCTAGCAAGATAGATAGATAGATTCAAATATTCTAAATGTTAATCCCTGATTGTTTTATCCCTTTTGTCTAACACCTAATTTAACCCCACCCATTTTCATTTCAAAACATCTTACAGCCAACTTCCATCTCAGACTTTACTAACATCATAGAGACCTAAGTTACTAACCTCAAAAAATTTAAACCAAATAGATCTTCAGAAATACCGAGATTGGATCAATTCAAAAATATATTTACCTTGTGTAACTGCAAGCTTTGATTCTTTATTCATGTTTGGTACGTTACAGACATTCATCCATGGACACCGCCATTTTAATGACGTCACCCCGTGGTTGAACGTGAATGACGTCATATTTAACGTTAGTGACGTCAACAAACGTTGTTTTGTTTATTCAAAAACATGGCTAGAAAAATGAGAGAGAGAGAGAGAGAGAGAGAGAGAGAGAGAGAGAGAGAGAGAGGTAATGGCCAAATGTGACCGACTCAGTATTTGAAGATAGATAGAAAGAGAGAGACAGAGTTTTTTTTTGACAAAGATTACTAGCAGGCTCGTAAGGAGCTATAAAAGTATCTTTGGAAACGCCTTTGGTAAGAAGAGCACCGTTTAGAATGAAAACGGGAGTGTCAGTTTGGAGACTCTTTGTAAACAGTATAAAAATAATAAAAACATAATAATCGACCTAACTTATAGAGGGTTGGTACTAATCTTCCATGTGGCCCTCTTTTCCTGGGTTGGAACCAATACTAAGCAATGTGGATAAAGTCTCTTGCTCAACGAAACAACACTTAGCGCTTGCGGGGTTCGAACCGGCTACCTCTCGATCTCAAATCCGATGCTTTAATACCACTGCATCACAGCGCTCCCGCTGCTACTTTTCGACCTCGACTCCATATTACCCCCAAATACAACGGCTTTCTGTTCGGCACACAAAATTCCCACAGCTTCCATCTCAAAAACATTGAACCTTTCAGGAAATACATGGATATTCAAGTTGTTGGAAATCTTATCCTAAATCGATAAGATGCCTTTCCTGAAAGAAAGTATTATCACCTTCACTCTTGTCCTGCTGAATAAATTAATTTAGCCACATCCATTTCTAACTTTCGGCCAATCAGATAACTTCATGTATCTATCCCTAAAAATTCAAGAACTGAATGCCAAACAGTGTAGATACTGAGCAGCACAAGGCTAAAATCTCAAGGTAAGGCAAGCTGTTGTATACGCAAGAAAACTCAACTTGGTTGAAAGAATTTTCTCACAAGAAAGCTATTGTTTTTTTTTTTGTGAGGTTTGGTGCACAGGAGAGCAAGGAAGAAATAGGAAACGTTACAGGCTTTGAGAAAAATAACACTTTGGCTCGAGACAGTGTCAAGATCCAGTACAAAACAGTAGAACTTCGATGGCTCGAACACCGATGGCTCGTTTATCATGGATGAGTCGAACCCGCTCTTGAGCCCCTAGCGAAATCCTCTACATAAGAACAGTGGGGGATAATTAAGGAGATTCTAGTCTTTTATCTTGCAAATGTATGCTGTGTGTACTCATTAGAATCGCCTCGATGAGGCGATTCTAATGAGTACACACAGCATACATATTCATTATCGAACACCGAAAAGATGTGTAAAAGTATCTCGTTATGCCTCCTGACAGTAACCTCAGTGGCTCGAACTACTCATGTCTCGAACAGATTTTCGAGGTCCCAAATGTGTTCGAGCCATTGAAGTTCGACTGTAATTAACAACTATTTCCGTATATTTTTTTTCGTGTACCCATTGCAGTACCCATTCCACAAAACCGGAAAGAGTTGAGCGAGGAAAGAAAGGAAGGACCGTGTAGTGGCGTAAGCTACCGCTATATCACCATCCCCCTTCCAACGAGGTAATTCCTAGAAGCCTCTGTGTCGTAGTGGTTATGCTACTCGCCCGATAAACCAGGGATTGCAGGATCGATCCCGGGCTTCTCCAGACGTCCGGGTGAGTCTTTAAACCGAAGTCCCGTCTCCGTATGACTTTAGCTGTTGGTGGTACGTAAAACTGAAACACACACACACGAGGTGTGAAAAGCTCTACAAAAGCTCTACGGCACCCGTAAAATGTTACAGTAAACTGCATTGACAGCTCGAACCGTTTGTTTCATTGTATGGCATCGAACAGGCACGTGCCTTCACCGGCATAAACGAAGGTAGATCACCCCGCCCATCGGGGCTCGAAGAAGTAGATGGGCTGCATGATGCTTCCACGCAGAGCTGAAACCAACCGCACATGTGTACTGGTAATCTGCTTAGAGGTTCTAAGTGAACAGTGATGGAAAAGTGATGTGAGTTGGACCGTCCATGCATATAAACCCTATCGGTTTAATTGGGCGTCAGGGCTTGAGATGTCATGTCATGTCATCTCAATGTCGGGTAAAAGTCCCACAAAATTGGAAGCAACATCTCCAAAATGATGGGGACGTTAAACCTCAAATCAATCATGCCATCCCTCTGGATTCTTCACCAGTTTGCATTTATGGCGCTGAATGTGGTTATTTGCTTCTATTTAACCTTATCCATTCTCTGGGTTGTTTCACCAGACGACAAATTATTGGTATTTTTCTGATTTTTTTTTCCAAGAAAACAGGATCTGACTTCTCATGGAGACAATTTGCATGAAATATCGAATCCGGTTTTCTAGGAAAAATAAGAAAAAATATTTTGAAAGTTGTCTGCTGAAAAAATACACAGCATGTAGAGCGTTAACCGATCTTTGCAGTGAAGGAGGTTGGCTCGATGTGGAGGTGCTGTGTAGCTTTCGGTGCCCATCACGAAAACACGCCTATATAATTTTGATCCCCATTGAACCCCACTTTTATATAGTGAAACTTGGGTTTACAGGGGTAAACCTTATTTTTCTTATTTCTGCTCTAAAATATAGATTGTAGGTTATCGTTAGAACCGCCTCTAAACATTACGAAAACACGCCTATATAATTTTGACCCCCTCGAACCCCACTTTTATATTGTAAAACTGGGGTTTACAGGGGTAAACCTTATTTTTCTTATTTCTGCTCTAACATATAGATTGTGGGTACTCGTTAGAACCGCCTCATCGAGGCGGTTCTAACGAGTACCCACAATCTATATCTTGAGTAGAAATAAGAAAAATATCACAATTTTTCATCTTAAGATTTTCATTTTTTCGGCGATAATGGTTTCAATGTATTTCTATAGGCATATTCTCGTAATAGTATAGATTGTAGGTACTTGTTGGAACCGCCTCGATGAGGCGGTTCTAACGAGTGCCCACTATCTATATTTTGAGCAGAAATATGAAAAATATAATAAATTTTCATCTTAAAATTTTCATTTTTTCAGCGATAATGGTAGCAATGTATTAGCATATGCATTTTTGCGGGGCGTTCTAGTGCTTTGGGTTATGTAGGTCAAGTCCCTGTTGCGTTTGCAGCAGGTGCAGGATGGGTTTTTTTTTCTCTACCATATCCTATCTTTTCTTCTAATGACCTGTTGTTTTGGAGACGGCTTAAAATGGACGGTTGGGTGAGTGAGTTAGTGGGTGTTTGAGTTTTACGTCTCACCAACAGCTAAGGTCATACGGAGACTGGACTTCGGTTTAAAGACTCATCCGAAAGTCTGGAGAAGCCCGGGATCGATACTGCGACCCCTGGTTTACAAGGCGAGTAGCATAGCCACTACACCACGGAGGCTTCTAACAGTTGCTTGGGCACTCGGCCGTTGACCCACCGGTTGTTGTCACTTACCGGCGAGACTATCGCATTAAGTAGGCCTACTGGTAAAATAGAAGGGAAGGCAGTGATCAGAAATCGAAACAATTAAACGGAGACCAAAGGGAAAGAAACAAACATGAGATAACTAGACCCTAATGGAAACCCGGCCTCAATAGCCGAAAGCAAAAAGGGCAGTTACTTTCCCATAAACAAAACGATATAAGCGATACGCAAATTGAAAGACGAACTACGATAACAATAATATACCGCGGCAGAAAAACCGCCCTGGAACGGTCGGTGAAGAGTAGTTCAGTGGTGCGTCTGTCAACAATTCTTCTCTTAAATAGAAATAAGGCAATGACCAGGAATCAATACAATTAACACACACCTCCCATCAGAGACACTAAAGAGAAGGCATTACAAACATGAAATAGCTAGACCCTAATGGAAACATCAATAGCGGAAAGCTAAAAGGGCAGTTACTGTCCCACAAAATTGCCAATTCTCTATCCAAAACAAAAAGATATAAGCGATACGCAAATTCAAAGACGACCTATAACAAAAATAAACCGCGAAAGAAGAACCGCCTTGGAACGGTCAGTGAAAAGTATATCACTGGGCGATATCCTCGCAGTTAATTCCGTAGCGATTAAAACAAACCGCAAAAGGCTTCCTGACTCATCGGTGCAACATCTCCGAGAACACAATAATCAATCAACCACAGAGATGAAACAACGGTGAGGACTCAACAGCAAAACATAACTGAAATGGCGGAGCTAAAGAAAACCAACAGTTAGACTCCGATGGGTCCGACAGAGAGTAAAACCTGTCCAGGAACATCAAAGGTAACTGACCGGTCCGACAGGACCTTAGCTGTTGAAAGGGCCGTAGAAACCACAACACAACAACAACAACAACAACATACCTATGTCAGATATGGTGTCTTTCGTGTCACAAGGATAATCTTTTTTCTGATGAAAACTGACACTTTTCTTTTTCTGCCACAAACTTAGATTTTGGGTGTTCGTTAGGACCGCCTCATTGAGCGATTTTGGTACTTATCGCCTATGCGAGCAGCAAAGGTTCAGGCGAGCATGCGCATCCGCGCAGTCTCGCCAGAACCTTCGCTGCTCGCTCATACAAGCAGTAAATCAAGAGGAACCTTCAGACAGAAAGCCAGATCCGTGGCCCCTCTGAATGGCTGGGCATGCGCAGTTAAAATTTGTCATGACGGATACCAACAATCTATGGTTTTGAGCAAATGTAGGTCAGCCGGTGTGTTCCCCTGTAAACGTCACTTCTCTCTACATTAAGTAAGGTCTACAGGAGTATAACTTGTGGACAAGCATCTTCAACGAAGTGAACTCAGCACCCTAGCTTGTGAAGTTGCATTCAACCACGGCATCGATGACAACAAGTCGGTCATCAGACACATAATTTTTAACTCAAGCAATCTATCAACAAGCAAAATCCCAGCAGAGTGCGCCAAACAAAGCTTATAAAAGGAACAAAGAATTTTCTGAGTGCAAAATTTACATCGGTCGATTTTAATTTAATTAGTGTTAGCCCATTATGACCTAGATTCAAGGTTTGGGGTACAATCACAAACATTGTAGTCTCCAGCTTAAACGTTGCATTGTGTGGCGCCTGATCTTGATCTACCATTTTGTTTCTTCAAGTACAATATTGTTTTTGTAACAATTGTTAAAACACAAGAAACGTCACTTAAATTGCAAATCTTCGGGGCCCCGCCCGGCATGGCTAGAAGAAAAAGACGGGCTGCATAATGCATTCACGCAGAGCTGAAACCGAACCGCGCACGAGTACCGGTCAACCGCTTAGAGGCTCTAAGCCTGCCCAGGCAAAGCGGTGCGAGTCGGACCGTCCATGCTTATAAACCATATTGGTGTCATTGGGCGAAAGGGCTTGAGATGTCATTTTAGATCAATGTTGGGCAAAAGTCCAACAAAATTGGAAGCAACGTCTCCAAAATTACCTATACAGTGTTGACGGGAACGACAAACCTCAAATCAAACAACCATTAATTGCAAATGTACTAGTACAAAACCTGGCGACAGAAGATTCCATTCGGTAATTATCGGTTATTTGGGTTACCATGTTCACAGCTGGCAGAAAACTAAGAACTAAGGGCAATCGTAATCCTAAGGAACACGCCATTTTGTAATCTTTTAATGATTGATAGTGCAATGTACATGCACTTAATATGGGCGCCGTCAAGCGATTTTGGTACTTATCGCCTATGCGAGCAGCGAAGGTTCAGGCGAGCCTGCGCATCCGCGCAGTCTCGCCAGAACCTTCGCTGCTCGCTCATACAAGCAGTAAATCAAGAGGAACCTTCAGACAGAAAGCCATATCCGTGGCCCCTCTGAATGGCTGGGCATGCGCAGTTAAAATTTGTCATGACGGAATGCTCGAAGACACAAATTCGCTTGGCGGGGCTCATATAACGAACAAAAGTAAATAAACAGTGAAAAATATAGAAGAAAACTTAAGTAAATGAAACATTGAAAAACACAAGAAGAATATGCACAGGTTAAAAAATGTTGGACAGCTAGCTTTGATGGCGATTTTTCTAAAAGGTTAACCTACATTGTGAAGTGAAAGAAAACTAGTTAGATGCACCTTTTACTCATTTACCGGCCCCGATAGCTCAGTTGGTAGAGTGTCCGCTCCGGGGAACGGGAGGTCTCGGGTTCGATCCCGGGCCGCGACATACCAAAGTCGTTAAAAATGGTACTAGCTGCTCCTCGCTTGGCACTCAGATTTACGGGATAGAGCTAGGACTGGTCGATCCAGTGTCAGGATAATGTGACTGGACGTGGTATCATGTAATGTGTCTGGGACATGATACTTCAGTGAGGCAGCACTATAAACGTGAGCATTGAGCTCCCTGTCGCAACCAGACACCGTCGTGATATGACTGAAAAATTGTTGAAAGCGACGTTAAACCCGAATTCACACACGTACACACTTTTACTCACTTTTCGTTTCGTTAGTACAAACTGATACAACCAGGTCCCAAATCCCTTCATAATATCACTAGGGAAATAAGTGATCGAAACATGAAGTGACAACAATAAACACAACAGACCACTAGTAAACCGTGTCAGCAGCTCTTTTCAAAACAGAGGGTGAATCAGAATATCAAAACATAAAGGAACAACATACATAATGGGGGAAAATCAGAATCACCAACATAACAAACGTTAAACGGGAAGGACAAACGTAACTAAAAAGGTGGAAGAACCAGAACCACTAACATAACAACATACATATTCACGGGGGTAATACCAATTTCTTTACCTGTGTTGTCGACCGAGCCGGTACTGCGTAACGCTGCTGCCAATCGAGAAATACGGTTTTCGACCGAGCAGTACGGATGTCGACAGAGGAACAACGTGCTTTTTGACACCCTTGAAGAGGCGAAAACGTAAGTTTTAACGTTTACAAACACGGTCGATGTTTAAAGAGACAACGTGTTATTTGTCTGTTCACTTATAGAAAGTTGTGACGCTGAAAAACACTATATAGTACCGATTCCTTCGAAAAAATCAGTTTTCATAGATTATCGGTACTGTAATACATTATGAAAGGTACGAAAGAAATAAAAAGCCTTATATATTTTATCTACCAAGTACGCTTCTGCAACAAAGTGTCTTGGGCATAATTCATGCACTCTGGGAGATTTTATGGACCGTTGAAAAATATCGGGATACGAACGTCGATTGCCAGAGATATGACCGTCGATGGTATCGTAGTCTGAACGATACGGCTGTCGACAAACATGAAAAACTATATTTCATGTACTGGTGTTAAAAAAAATCTGCACTGCACGGCAGATTTCACTGGGAGCCATGAAGAAAAGTGTATGTTTTGTGCTAATTGATGTAGTCGCCAAGAATAATTCATCCTTGACTCTCCCATATATAGTTCGCACAACATACTACTGGGCATGTAAATACTTAAACATATAAGGTCAAATCAGATTGAAACAAATGTTAAAGAAATAGGGTTGCAAACATGTGCAACTACTCTTGAAGACTGATTTCGGAAAGGGCACAGGCACTTGGTGTTTATTTGCTAAAACAGGTCAAAATTTAAATTGCATATTATAGCATACGTCAATATTAACCCTTGATGTGTAGCATTGTGAGTGTTGGGGGGGGGGGGGGGGGGGGGGGCACAGAGCTCGCAAAATTTCGTAGGGCTACATGCAAGGCAAAGTATCCCACCCCTAAACGAAAGCGGAGGGAATGGAGTTGCTGAATCAGACTCTGAAAGAGGAACTAGTTGGTCATTTCAATGTTGCGTTCAATAAAACTGATCTCGATGAGGTTCAGTTGCCTGGACGACCGGTCCCTTTCATGGATAGTATTGTTGTGCAATCGGAGGGAGTGATTAAGTTACTTAAAGGCTTCAATCCATCTAAAGCTTTAGAACCCGATAACTTTCACCCTAGTCCTGAAGGAACTAGCGAATGAGCTAGGTCCAGTTTTTGCACATCTGTTCCAATATTCTCTTGATACGGGGTGCAATCCCCCAAAGAATGCCTTCTGGCGAACATTTGCCAACGCTTTAAGAAAGGAAAGTGGGCTCTTGCTCGTAACTATCTATCTACATGTACATATACTGAGTCGGTCATATTTGGCCATTACCTCAGTTGGGTGGGTGGCTAAATATAGAATTTAGCTTTAAAAAAGAAAAAGAAAAAAAATGAGAACACTGGATGAGTCCTTAAAACTATTTACAATCTGATTAACAGATGTATATTAAAACGCATACCTCTGAGTCCCAATCTACACTGTACGGGCTTTGAACTTCTCTGCGGACTTGGCATCTACCGCAGACGAGAGAGGACTATTCCACTGGGGAATAGTTCTGGGAAAAAGAATGCTTTAGGGCATCACTATAGGTCAGGTAACCTACGATAGTGTGTGTTATTTACTTTGATGCCCTTGTTTGAGTTAAAGCTGTCACAGAGGTCAAGTATTTATCTTTATCTAGAGAAACTATACCAGAGTGTATCTTATAGAAGTAGGTTAAAAAGGACTGCTCACGAAGTGCCCCAAGGGACGGCCACTCAAACTCCTTACCTACTCTTATTTCGCCATCGCCAACATGCCCATCGAGCTGCAGTCCTCTGAAACTTCTCAAACTGTTGAATCTGAGTTTTAACATGTGGATGTCAAATGGGTGATGCATATTCAAGTTCAGGGCGAACCAATGTTTTATATGCAACATCCTTTGTCTGCCTAGGTGCAAAGTCAAATTACGTCTTAAAAACCCCAAAGTCCTAGTTGCTTTGGATGTAATCTCTGAAATATGATGACACCAATCAAGATCGTCAGTGATGGTGATACCAAAATATTTGCTCAAAAGTTTGGTGGTGTAGTGAATAATCAAACTTAATCTGATTGTCAGGAAGCTGTCGTGACCCCCTCATCGAATGACATTTGGGCACTATGAACTTCATCTGCCAGTCGGCCTCTCACTGTGGTAGTCGGTTCAGGTCATCTTGTAAAATGAGACAGTCAGAAGGAGAGAATGAGACAGTCAGAAGGAGAGAATATATTCCTATACAGTACACAATCATCCGCGGTTTCTGGACAGGCTTAGATCCTCTAAGCGATTTACCAGTACTAGTGTGCGGGCCGGATTCAGCTGTGCGTGGAAGCATCATGCAGCTGCCCATATATTTCTTCAAGCCCCTATGGGCGGCGTCGAAATTATTGTTGTAATGCTACACCGACTGAATGAAGGGAACATTACACGCGGAAACGTTTCCTTCAAAACAATGATGGTTTTTCTTCTCTAAAATATAGCTTGTGGGTACTCGTAAGAACCGCCTCGATGAGGCGGTTCTAACCAGTACCCACAATCTTTATTATGAGCAGAAATTGGAAAAATATCACATTTCTTCTTATGGTTCGGTGGTTATGTTTACAATGTATAGATCGGTCCCTGTCTGCAGGATGCCTCCACTCAGAGCTGAATTCGGCCCGCACACTAGTACTGGTAAACCGCTTAGAGGAGGTAAGCCTTCCCAGGAACCGCGGTGCTGGGCGGAGCGTCCATGCTAATAAACCCTATTGGGCGACAGGGCTTGAGATGTCATTTCATCTCAATGTCGGGTAAAAGTCCCACAAAAATGGAAGCAACGTCTCCAAAATGACCTTCACAGTGTTGACGGGGACATTAAACCTAAAATCATTCAAACAAATACAATGTATAGGCGTGTTTTCGTAATGAGAAATAATAAAAACAAAAACGTCTAAAAACGCCTATACAAATACATTGTACATTTTACCGCCTAAAATACGTAAATGTTACACGAATTCTTATTTCTGTTCAAAATACAGATTGTGGATACTCGTTAGAACCGCCTCATCGAGGCGGTTCTAACGGGTACTCACAATCTATATTTAATCGAGGCGGTTCTAACGGGTACCCACAATTTATATTTTGGAGCAGAACTAAGAAAAATAAGGTTTACCCCTGTAAATTCAAGCTTTACTGAATAAAAATGGAGTTCAAGGGGGTCAGAAATATGTATGCGTGTTTTCGAGATGAAGAAAACCGCCCCGCCCGTCGGGGCTTGAAGAAATAGATTGGGCTGTATGATGCTGAAACCGACCGAACTTGAGCACTAGTAAACCGCTTAGAAGGTCTAAACCTGCCGAGGAAAAGTGGTGCAAGTGTACCGCTCCTTAAACGCTAGCGGTTTCTTTGGGCGGTCGGGCTTGAGATGTCATTTCATCTCAATATCGGGTAAAAGGCCCACACAATCATAGGAAAACTCTCCAAAATGACATGAGTAGTGTTGACGGGGACATGAAACCTCAACACAAACAAACAGACAAACAAACAAAATAATAGAACGGGCAAAAACTGAAAATAGTTTAAACAGAAAAAAAAAAACAAAAAAAAAAAAAAAAAAAACAACAACAAAAAAAAAAAAAAAAACACAGACACACACACAAAAAAAAACACACACACACAAAAAAAACACAAAATCAAAAAATCAATAAAAAAAAATAAAAGATGGAATATCACATTTAAAACAAATCCATTCTGACAACTGACAACCATTAACGATAGATAGAATTTTCCTATTTTGTAGCGGAAACCCCAAAACGGGTACCCTGGTAAACAGTGCAGGCCCTGATCAGACGCCGCATTCTCAGACGCCACAGAACGCGACTTCTGATCAGGGCCTAGACTATTTGCAAAAAGTTCAGCTATTTTCCCGCTGGCAAATGCATTTTAAAGATAACACAGCATCTCTCCTCTTTATTTGGAAATGGACTCCTGTCATATATAAGAGGGAAGTTTCCATTTGGTACAAAAAGGGTTACATCATAGTATAGTTTAACTCGCCTCCGCCAACCATATAGGTATTGACAACTCGACCGAGAAGAAAAGCATCTCCTCATCTTGAGACATCCAATCCAGCCTTGGGGAAAACATCCCCACCGCTTGCAGTTTCCAAATCGACGATTTTCTACTAGAGCAGCATTTCCATACAAAGAGAATTATCTTCATTATACATGGATAACGGCAGCTGACCCAGCATTGATCCATGGCGAGGTCAACGCAGGCCAGGAAAATGGGCAAATAACTGGCCACGGCCTGACGGTATGGAAAGGGAAACGGATTCCCTTTGCATGCAAATGCTGTCCCTTGATGTGTAACTGAACATATGATAACCAACACAGTGCTGCTGCTGTAGATACATTTGTATGTATCTATGAGTTTTAATTTTCCCAAAGATTCACAAACATTTCGAGCTCGAAAATGTTAAATTTCCATATAGCATGTAGTGAAGAAAAACTTTCCACAAATTAAAATAATCTTATGACCTCATCTAGAAAGCAGATGGGGCAACACTCCTGCCACACCCTGTCAAAACATGACTGCATGCGGAGGAGGAGGGAGGAGGCGGAAAGATTAAAAATTGAAGCTTCTGAAATCTGGCGTCTGAACTGTTCGGCCACGAGGTTGGAAAGAAAGATCACGCGAAAAAATCAGCATCACCAGCACAGCGACAGCCAATCAGAAATGGGTTAGTATAAAACCACAAAGGGGGCCCCAGACAGGTAAAACAGCAAGGGGCTACCAAGGGATTGATACTCGATAAGAAACGCTATCCTTTCAACAGCTTGATATTTATATTTTCTTGTCTTTTGGGATCATTGATTCCAATGTGGAATTTTGAAAAAAATACGGGTTACTAATGAGGCCTAATTGGCCGAAACTAGCTAGTCTCGCCCAGAGAACATGCATACTTCGAATTTTCCACTTCTGTGGTGTATCCCTTGCTTCCAAAGGATAACCCTTTTACAGAACAATTTTAGTGTAGACGTTTCATATTTATCTGAGATCTCCCTTAGTTCAGCATATAGTCTTCTCAATGAACATGCAGGCGTTATTTTTGTTCATATCTTTCGATTTTACTTATATTAATATTTTAACAGCACATAAAAGCAAAATTGATATTCTGCGAAAGATTATGTTCTAGTTTTGCGACAAAATATTGATTTAGTCCCCTCGTTCTTTAGGCATTTTAGGAAACACGATGTTTTATGGTGTCTTTACTACTACGGTATACAGACTTAGTAATTAGTAAAAACGATTCCACGACATTTGCCCACAAGACAATTGCTCACAAGACAGTTGCTCACAAGACAATTGCTCACAAGACAATTGCCCACAACCTTAATAGAAAATAGGACATTTGTTCACAACACTATTTTTTTCATGATTTTATTTTTATTTTGAAAGTCTTTTATTTATATTGGGATCCATTTTTCCTGAAAGTATTATGTATTTTAAGTTTAACGACAGGTCAACCCTTATGGATCATTTTTGTCTTCAAGAGAAAGGGAGAAAAGAGATAGAAGATATAGTAGAGGAGATAAAAGTGAGGGACAGAGGAGAAAGGGGAAAATGAACGGAAGTGTAGAAACAGAAGAAATAACAACAACCCCCACTCTACCGTTACCTGCTGCAAGGACAGCAGGCCTTGCCCAACTCTAAGTCAATATCAGCTGGACTCCCCAGTGACACAAAATACACATCACCTTTGCCTCACCCAACTACCCCCACGAAGAAAAAAAAGGGAAGAAAGAAAGAAAACGTGTCTGCTAATTTCTTCATGGTAAAACCATAAATTTCTAAATTAGCTCAGTACATTCTGTGATTGTCCCATCTGCTAATAATCTTACAGAGAAATTCTCCTAGTTGACACATGACGTCTTAGCAACGTCGCATCAATATCGCGTTGATACGACGATGCACATACGTTGTGCAGCCGCTTGGAGCTATGTTCTTTCGGGCGCCGGGGCCTAAAAAGGGGAATAACGACGAAAAAAAAAAATCATTTTTAAACCATTTGATTTAGACATTATAACCCTTATCAGACGTCGCGTTCAGCGAACTTAAAATGCGTTTATTCCAACTTGTGCATCAACCCAGAAATGCCAATTGTTTCAATATTGGGAATTCGGAAACAATTAAGACAGATTAGAGGCCACAAAATTTAGCGTCTGGTCGATGTCTTCACTATTTTGCAACGGAAGGTCAGGTGGTTTTTCTCCGGGTACTCCGGTTTTCGCCCACCTCTGATTAACGATCGGCTCGATATGAGTGAAATAATTTTGAAAGGGCCGTAAAACCAAAACCAACCCCCCCCCCCCCCCCCAAAAAAAAAAAAAAATTATAATAATGTCTTCACTATTTACTTAAAGTCCTCGCTCGGGTCACGTGTGAGACGCCAAGTTCTGCAACGGAAGGTCAGGTGGTTTTTCTCCGGGTACTCCGGTTTTCGCCCACCTATGATTAACGATCGGCTCGATATGAGTGAAATAATCTTGAAAGGGCCGTAAAACCCAACCCCCCCCCCCCAAAAAAAAAAAAATTACTTAAAGTACGGAACTTGATTTAAAACTCATAGCTTTCAACACATGAGAGCTCTCGAAAGCAGGTGAAAAACTGTTCGATGTCGGTCAGTAACGGGTTGTTAAGTTGGTCACTGATAATCGCGGAGAAGCGATCTAACCCTTTTAACCCTGTAGACCGGTGCAGACGCCGAGGTAGAAATACACTGTATCTATGCAAACCTTGCAGATCCAAATAAGAAGGCACGTAGCTAGCACGTCTCGCCAGAATCTACATGTACACTGTTTGCCAGCATGTCAATGAACTAATCAGAAATCCCTTTCTATAAGAATATATGTAAAGCTAGAAGAGTCCTGTTCAGAAACTCAGGGATGAAAGAGTAAAATCTCAAACCAGTTACATAAATATCATCGGAAAGCGCGTAGGAAAATAGTCCCAGAGTATTGTTTTCTTTTCAGAATTCGTCTTTCTGTGCCAATTTATATTCAATCCGTATATAAAATATTTTGGAAGACGCTCCATGCCTGCAAAGTTAACGCTTGTCCTGCTGAATATTCATATATGCCACACCCACTACCGATTATCAGCCAATCAAATTACTTGATGCAAATTATTGCAATAAATTCATAAAATGAATGACAAACAATGTAGATCCTGATCAGATGGCTTCTTCAGAAGCCATCTGATCTGGATCTTCATTGTTTGAAAGATAAGACATATCCTGGATCAGCAGGACAAGGGTTAATTTTGAAGCGTTCCTTTGGACTATTTTATGCAGCGACCGAACAGCGGAAGTATCCACAATCTGTATTTTGAGCAGAAATAAGACACATATCACAATTTTTCATCTTAAAATTTTCGATTTTTGGCGGTAAAATTTACAGTGTATTTGTATAGGCTTGTTTTCGTAATCATATGAATCAATTTTGTTAATTTCTTAAAAAGGCTTGTTTCCTTTTCTTTTTGCTACGCTTGGCTTGTAACACTTTTTGACCATGGTGGAATTTGTTCAAGAAAGGGGCAGTTTGAGCTTCTGAGGGTAAATAACAGTTCAGGAATATACTGTTTGTTTGATTTGAGGTTTAACGTCCCCGTAAGCACTGTAAGGGTCATTTTGGAGACGTTGCTTCCAATTTTGTGGGACTTTTACTCGACATTGAGGAATATACTGGTTAGCCAGTTATGTAAAAGTAAAGTTAGGTGTACTGATCGGCTGGATATGACCAAGTTAAAAAGAAAATTCAGTGACCAGCGCCCCCTACCCCCACCAACTCCAGGATGGGTTATCGATTTTCGACATTCTTGCTAAGAAAAAAAATCAGTGACACCACCCCCCTCCCCCCCCCCCCATCTTGGATTTTGGTTGGACCCCACCCGAATTTTTAACCACAGGGGACGGCCCACCACTCTCGCCGGTCCGGGCTACAGTTCAGATACATCCGTGTATATCATCACGTGAACAAGTCCGTGAAATAGACGCCCCCCCCTAAACCCCACGTTACATAGAGAAAACTGGGGTTTATGGGGTATACATTATTATTTTTATAAGACATGAACATTGGCCATACCGTTCGATTGCTTAGTGATACTGCTTTCATATTTAACATGCGCTGTCCGGGGGTATCAGTTTTTCACAAACACATCTTGTTCTTATTTATACTGCAAACATACATGTAGGCTGTAGGTGCTCGGCAAGATCCATCTTTGTGTACTATGATTTTATATCATAGCTGCAGCGATTTTGGTGACTTCTGGTACATTTATCGGTCATAATTTAAGAGTGAATGATGAGCCGTATTTTTGGTCCGTATTATGATACGGGCCTGCGTGACTTGATCGATAAAATTGGAATTTTTAAAAAGGTAATTAGTGCGAGCCATCGGTGGGATTTTACATAGAAAATGCACTCTAGGGACCAGGCTTAGAGTTCGTGGGTTCGAGCCATCGTGGTTCGAGCCAAGGGTGGCATGTTTAGTTAAAATGAATAGGGATTTTGCCGGGACTGAAAAGTCAGTTCGACCCAAACGTGGTGTTCGAGCCTACTGAGTTCGACCCATCGAAGTTCGACTGTAGGTTGTAGGTGCTCGTAAGAACCGCCTTATTGGGGCAGTTCTAACGAGAGAGAGAGACTTTGGTGCAACCATTAGTTTATTTGTTCTTGTGTTGCGTTTATTTGTCTTGTTGTTATATTCGTCTTGTTGTTGTGTCTTCTTGGTGTAAGCCTGTGGGCTCAGGTGTGAAAAACAAGAACTAGATAATACGAGGGTTGATGGAAAAGTTATAGTCTTTGCCATTTACGGGCGTGAACTTCGCCAAATATATGACCTCAGCGTGCATGACTCTGATGACATCATGGGTTGGTGACGTCGTTGTTGAAACACTCAGATCTGTGGGTGGTGTACTTAAAGTGGCAATTACATGTAATAAATGTCAACAAATGCGATTATTGGGAAATTTTCAGATATTAACCCATTTAGAACCAGAAACCCCATAAGGTGTACACTGGCAAACAGTACAGGCCCAGATCAGACGCCACAGAACGCGGCGTATGATCAGGGCCTCCACTGTTTGCAAAAAGTTCAGTCATTTTCCAAATCAATTTTGAAGAAAACACAACCTAACACCCTTAAATTTTGAAATGGACTCCTGCCATATATATAAGGAGGAAGATTCCACTTGGTTACAAAAAGGGTTAAATAATAACATTTATGACTAGTAAAATAAATTTAAATTTGTAGGCTACAGAGACTTTTGAGGTCGAAAATGATGGTATACATCACGCTAACAAGTCCGTGAAATGAACACCCCCTTACACCCCACTTTATATAGAGAAAACTGGGGTCTAGGGGTAAACATTTTTCCTTATTACTGCATTTAGACATAGGTTGTGGGTACCCGTTAGAACCGCCTCAATGAGGCGGTTCTAACGAGCACCCACAACCTAGGTTTGAAGTAAAACTAAGAAAAATATCACGGATTTTCATCAGAAAAAGTAGCCATTTTGGAAAAGCGAAAAACGCACTTTGTCGCACGGATGTTTTATCGTAATGTTAATGCTACTCATAAATGCAAAATTTTACGATAACACACCCATGCGGCCTAGTGCATTTTACTTATCTCCAAAATGACTTCTTTTCTGGTGAGAATCCGCGATATTTTTTTCTTATTTTTTCTAAAAACAGTGGTTGTGAGTGCTCGTTAGAACCGCCTCATAGCGTTCTAACGCGTATCCACAACCTATGTCTTAGAGCAGAAATAAGAAAAATAATTTATACCCTAGTTTTCTCTATATAAAGTGGGGTTTAAGGGGGTGTTCATTTCACGGACTTGTTCACGTGATGGAAACACTGCATTTAGAGAACAAATAAGGCAAAGCCTTCCAAATAAAGCAAAAAGATACAAAATAAAATGTTGTAAGATGGCTAGACATCATCAATTAATTATGCAACTGCAGTCGATTTGAATCAGAGATAAAGCCGTCTAAGTTGTGATCCTCAGACTAAATCGTTACCATTGATGTCCAAAAAAAAAAAAAAAAAAAAAAAGAGACATACACCGCAAATCATCACCACCGGAAATAGAATCCCGGTGAATCGGAAGTAAAGCTGCATATGAAAGAGTACCTCCTGGAAATGGAATATTTAACTGCTTGCAAGCTTTAGGTTTAGAATACTGCTACCAGACATCAGTAGTTTGTTTGATTTATTTATTCATTTATTTAAATAAAAACGGATCTGCATCAGCTTCGCATATTGATCGCCTGACTAAATTACAAAAGCGTGCAGCCCGCATAATATTACGCAGTGATTTTAATACACCATCTCAACAATTGTTTCAAGAACTCGGATGGTCATCAGTACCAAATAGAATAAGGTACAATAAAGCGGTGCTCACGTACAGGGCACTGAATAACCTCACCCCGGCTTATATTACGAGATTACTGACACCGATGTCGCAAGCACATTCTCTGAACCTAAGGTCATCTGCTAATGGTTCTTTATATGTCCCAAAATCGCGTACATCTGTACATGGTGGTTCTTTTTCCTGCTCTGCTCCTAGGCTATGGAATGCTCTTCCTCAATATATTAGAGAGGCAGGTTCCCTTAATGTTTTTAAAAACTGCCTTAAAACTACATCAGTCTAATTTTACCCTCATACATAACATATTTTAAATTATGTTTCAGAATGTATATTTTAAACTTGAGGATTCAGCATTCTTCTTAGTCATCTGAGCCTCTTTGGCGTTTTATTTTGAGTTAAATCCGCGTATTATGTTTCCTCTCTGCGGGTAGCTTGTGGTCTGGACACTGGGTCCGCCACAGGCTTTCTGCTCCAAGGAGCATCTTACATTACGTGATTTTTCACGGTGCGGGTATTAATATGGCTCATATTTTAGGATTGTTCTGATGACAGGTTTTATACGCTCTTACATGATATATCAATGCATTGTTATAATTTAGGGTCAATATTTTAAAGTACAAGTTTATTGTCCTTTTAAAATTGTGCACTTTTGCTATATCTTAGGATCATACTTTAGAACTTCCTTTTAATCAGCACGATGTCATATTATTCGTGTTTTATGAGAATATTGTGATAATGTGTTTAAATGTATATATGTATATAGTTTGTTAAAGAGGGCCGCAAGGTAGAATAGCTTGTAGCTAATTGTGTCACCCTCTCAAAATAATGTATAAATAAAAATAAATAAAAAGTATAATTTTGTAATTACATACCGAAAATTCGATAGCTGGTACCGTGGACCGAATAGATTTTGACCATACGTTGCTATTTTTGAATTGTTTATGCTTTTCAACGGATTTTTCTTTTACTTAATCAGAAACTACAATGATGAAAAAATCATATGTAAAAGAGAATCTCTTCAAACGTACTTTTAACAGAACTGTTTGTCAAAACATTAATCACTTGTTGCACGGCGAATAGTAGCTGATGTGTACGGCCTTTTGCAAATTAGCGTAGAAGAAAGTGTATGACGAATAGTTCCGAGTTTATGACCAAACCCAAAGACATAGATTTAAACTGCAGCCCATCTGTTAGCGTAAGGATTAATCTGTTTATAGCCAAAGATAAATGCGTATATATACCCGTAAAGTTAAGAAAATTTTGAAGATGCATGCATGTCCATCGTCGGCTTTTAACAATAAATTACAAAGGAGAAGCCCCCCCCAACCCCCCAACCCCCCACCCCCCCCCCCCCCCCATTTGCACATGAAGAAATAAATGGACTGCATGATGCTTCCACGCAGGGCTGAAACCGACCGCACATGAGTACTGGTAAACCACTTAGAGGCTCTAAGCCTGCCCAGGTAAAGCGGCGCGAGTAGGACCGTCCAGGCTTATAAACCCTATTGGTTTCATTGTGCGATAGGGCTTGAGAGGTCATTCCATCTCAATGTCGGGTAAAAGTCCCACAAAATTGGAAGCAACGTCTACCATATGACTTATACAGTAATTGACGGGGACGTTAAACCTCAAATCAAACAAACAAAACAAAGGTGCAGCCATTCCTATTCGCCGTTCACATTTTTGACTAGTTTGCGAACATCTAACTAGAAGCCTCGGTGGTGTAGTAGTTATGCTACTCGCCTTGTAAACCAGGAGTTGAAGGATTGATCCCGGGTTTCTCAAGACTTTCGGATGAGTCTTTAAACTGAGGTCCCGTCTCCGTATGACCTTAGCTGTTGGTGAGACATAAAACTCAAACACTCACTCACTCACACCTAAATGTTTGTTTGATTTGAAGTTAAACGTCCCAGTCAACACTGTAAAGGCCATTTTTGAGACGTTGCTTCCAATTTTTTGGGACTTTTACCCGACATTGAGATGAAATGACGCCCGGGGGCTTAAGCTCTGCCGCCCAATGAAACCAATAGGTTTTATAAGCATGGACGGTCCAACTCGCACCGCTTTGCCTGGGCAGGCTTAGATCCTCTAAGCAGTTTACTAGTACTCGCGTGCTGGTCGGTTTCAGCTCTGCAAGAACGCATCATGTAGTCAATATATTTCTTCAAGCCCCGATGGGCGGGGGGCTTCTCCTTTGTAATTTATTGTAAAAAGCCGACGATGGACATGCATACAACTCCAAATTTTTCTTAACTTTACGGGCCACACACACACACACACACACACACACACACACACACACACACACACACACACAATCTAACTGGTTGTAACACATCGTTTTTTTTTTGTTTTTTTTTAACAAATACAGTGAAATTCCGCTAGACCACCTAAAATTAAGTCTCTGTGTTTTCTGCATATTATGTCCTCTGGTCAGAGACAACATTTGAGACTGTTCAAAAAGTGGTCTTAAAGACCACCTTTGACAGCCCCAGAGGTGGTCTTAATATAAGAATTTTACGGTTTGTTTGATTTGAGGTTTAACGTCTCCATCAACACTGTAAAGGTCATTTTGGAGACGTTGCTTCCAATTTTGTGGGACTTTTACCCGACAATGAGATGAAATGACATCTCAAGCCCTGTCGCCCAATGAAACAAATAGGGTTTATAAGCATGGACGGTCCGACACTCACACCTCTTTGCCTAGGCAGGCTTAGATCCTCTAAGCGGTTTACCAGTACTCGTGTGTGGGTCGGATTCAGCTCTGCCTGGATGCATCATGCAACCCATATATTTCTTCAAGCCCCGATGGGAGGGGCTGAACGCTTAGTATATAATAAAATCATGACCAGAAAAAGTTTGCAGATAATGCCCATTCATCATCATCATCATCAACGGATTTTTGATTAACGTGCAGGTACAGGGACAACGTCCACATAAGTGGGCCCCCTTCCAGGTAGCTGGCTTGCTGCACGCATGGCAGATCTTACACCAGATCTCCAGGCTTGTCTATCATGAGGATCGATAGCAGAGAGCTTCCATTCTCTGCAATCTCTTTCTGTTAGTTGCTTCCAGGTCATCTTGGGCCTTCCTGGCCCCCGCTTTCCACTTACCTGTATGTCACAGGCAGTCTTGATTGCACCGTTGGAGCGTTCCACATGTCCATACCAGCGAAGTCTTCTCTCTTTCAGGATGAGGTCCAGGTCCTCAATGCCAAGACGCTCAAGTAACTCACTGGACCTGATGGTGACAGTGTCCTGTGGCTTGACATTGCAGATCTGTCTGATCATTGCCCTGTCATTTCGCTGTAGACGTTGGAGGTTTGGCTTTGTCAATGGCCATGTCTCACTGGCATGGAGCATTGCGCTCCGCACACAAGAGCTATACACACGGCCACGTGTCTTGAACGAGAGGTGGCGGGAAGAGAGAACTGGTAGCAACTCCTTGAATTTCTTCCAGGCTGTTTTCACACGTGATGTAGTTGAAAGGTCGCAACCACCCCCTGCAGAGAGCTTATCACCTAGGTAGCAGAAGGAAGCTACAACCTCCAGCTTGTCTGATCCGACTTCAACTTCCCTCTGTGGTCTGCCATCTAAGGGGCGTGCAGTTCCTTGGCACCGTGTACACCTGTACTCAGGGTCCTCTATCAAGCGTTTGAGCCCACTGCACCTCCCGTGCACCCAGAACTTGCAGCCAATACAAAAGATACTGTTGCTGCCCACTCCAGTGCGACATACAGCGCATGGGAACTGGCCTGTACTCTGCAAGAGGTCCAGACCCGTACCACAGATCATGATCTCCGCCCCTCCCGCATTCACCCCCAGCCCCTTCGCCTCCATTGCGTCTTTCCAAGTTAAGAGCCTCCTGACACATTCCTCAAGGGATTCAGCTATGATGACAAGGTCATCAGCATACAGGTCCTCCCAGGGGACTCCAGAGCGGAACTCACATGACAAGGCTTCAAGCACAATGATGAAAAGCAGTGGGCTGAGAACAGAGCCTTGATGAACACCCACCTTCACCTCGAATTCTTCACTGTAACCATCACCAACGCGGACACGGCTCCGAGCATTTGCGTACATCCCTTGGACCAGTTTCACAATCCACTCGTCCACTCCAAGCTTTCTTAGTGCCCACCAGATGACTTTCCGAGGCACTCGATCAAATGCCTTCTCCAGGTCTACAAAAGCCATGTAGAGTCTCTTGTTGGCCGCCAGATACTTCTCTTGCAGCTGTCGGACAACAAAAATTGCATCTGTTGTGCCTCTTCCTGGGACGAAGCCAAACTGGGAATCGTCGATGGACACCAACTGCCTAATGAGGCCATCCACAATCCTTTCCAGGATTTTCATGACCTGTTCTGTCAGCTTGAGACCACGGTAGTTGCCCCGTTCCAATGCATCGCCCTTGCCCTTGTAGAGACAGACAATGAAACTCTGTTCCCAGTCAGAAGGTACCTTCCCATCACGGATGATTGCAGCTGCAAGGTCACGGATCATCGAGGCACCCGCATCACCTGCAGCTCTTATCATCTCCACCACTATGCCAGAGGGACCAGGTGCTTTGCTCACATTGTTCACAGAAACACATAAAAAAGTATGTATGGAAATAAATCATGAAATAAATAAATCTGGACTCGATGGCAGTACCGGGCATCGATTAACTCATGTTCCTGACTTTACATTAGGAAAACATGCCCGTAAGAAATAATGGCGTTCAACATGCTGTCAGAAAAAGATAAATATTAGCTCAAAATGATAACATTTTTATCATTTCTGCTTTCAACATAGAATGTGGGTCAATCCGGGTAAATACGGACAGAGGGGTAAATACGGACAGTTTGATACAAATAGCCATATTTCGGTCCTTCGGGGATGTAACGGCGTATCGTTCAATTTTCTATTTAACTCTACATTCGGTTCTTCTACTGTTAGCTTTCACACGATTACATCCCTTTAGAACTACGTCATATATCCACGTCATTTGGACCACCCTTGCCTCCTTTTCGTTTTTGATAAAACTTCTAAAAGCGGGAGTATTTGAAAGAAAAAATTCTAAGGCTAACTTAAGGTATTTTTTCTCAAATTTTATTGATAAAATTGATTTTAAACAAAGCTTGTATCATTTAATTTTTGTTTGTTAGATAAATTTTCAAGGAAATATGAACTATGTAAGTTTTAGCAGCTAAAATGTAAAGTGTCCGTATTTTACCAACTGTTTTTTCATATCGGAAAAATACGGACAGGTAGATTCCAGCAAAATTCTCCCTTCGCCTTTCTCTCCACTCTAACATTCCTTTCTCCACTTTTCTCCTCTCCCTTCTTTTTCTCCTCCCCGTCATCCTTTACCAGTCACCGTTTACTTACAAGTCGCGATATTATAAACGAGAAGCTGAAGGTTATGCAAGAAAAGCAAGAAAAAGAACAAAACAGTAAACGTCAGAAAGTGAATGGGAAAAGGGTCCAGAAAAAAGAAAAGGCTTGAGCTGTTTAAATAGCTAAAACGTGTTAACGTGTCACATTATAATATTCATTTGTCTCTGTTAATTTTTTTTCTTTTTTTTCTTTTATCTTTAGTCATGGGAGACAATATTGCAAAAGCAATTTCCAGAAGAGAACTAAATGGGGTGTTTAAGACTGAATGTTTTTTGGTGGCATACCTGCTTGAAAAGCTGTTTTTTGAAGAGTATCTCTTTGACCATCCGTGTATGACTAAGCTTCATTTATTCATCAAGACTTTGGCAACAAACGATACAAATGTTCGGAGGGAATTTACAAACTAGAACAGTGGAAAGGCGATTTAGAGGACACGACTAGCCATGTTTTTCTTGTGAACTGTTTTAAACAATATATTTCACAAACAGATCTTGACTATATTCAGACCTTAATGTTGGTTGGTGCCTGATGCTCTGTCTCTGGTCGGGCTCATCGGAGTCTAACTGTTGGTTTTCTTTTGCTCCAGCATTTCAGTGGTTTCTTGCTGTCGAGTCCTCACCGTTGTCTCACCTCTGTGGTTCTTTGATTTCTGTGTTCACGGAGATGTTGCACTGATGAGTTAGGAGGCCTTCATGCGGACTGAACAAATTATTTGTCTAAATCGCGACGGAAGTAAGGGCGAGGATTGTGGCCACGTAAAATCGATTTAAGCCCCCCAGTGGAAATCTTCCACTGACCGTTCCAAGGCGGCTCTTCTGTGGCGATTTGTTTATGTTGTTGTTTGTTACTTACTGTGTGTATCACTTATATCTTTTAATTTTGGATGGCCATATGGCCATTTTGTGGGAAAGTAACTGTCCATATGGCCTTCCTTTGTTTAAGTTTCCATTATGGTCTGATCGCTTAATGTTTGTATTTCTTTCCCTTTGGTGTCTTTTATGGATGGAGTAAGTTAATTGTATCAATTCTTGATCTTTGTTTTACTTCTACTTAACAGATGAAATTAAAATGAATTCACATTAAACGTACATGTTATGCACTTTTAGAAGGAATACGCAGTTTAAAACTAAAGTTTTCTAAATACATTTATAGATGAAATAAAGTTGTACTCCTCAACAATTAAATGATATATTTTTAAAAAATAAAAAAAATAAGTGAATGTCCGTATTTTCCCGACTGTTTTAATACTGTCCGTATTTTCCCAGTCTATGTCCGTACTTACCCTACCTCGTCCGTATTTACCCGGATCTGCCTATCATGCTTTTTTCGCTTTTTCAAGGCTTTAGGTCCCATTAAAACATGCAATTAATATTCCATTGGCAAAGGGAGATAATAAACCTTTATAAAAATCGGTACCCAGGTCACTAACATCGGAACACCGACAACAGTAGCACGCCAAACTTCGACGTGTAAAAGTCGTCCGTATTTACCCGGATTGACCCTAAGTCAACCAATTTACTTTATATTTTCACAAACTCCGTTACAAACAGTGTGGATCCTGATCAGATGGTTTCTTCAGAAGCCATCTGATCAGGATCTACACTGTTTGTAAAGGTAATAGTGTGTCTTGTTCAGAAGCATAAGCGTTGAAGCTGCAAAAAAATCGGGCCTTTCAGGCATGGCAAATCGTGGTCAGTATGAGGCCTGCTAAACAGAAGTATACTATTGAAAATTTACTAAACTACTTTGCCATCCAGAGTGGGTTTCAGACTACACTCATCTGGTAAAAACCCATCAAGACAGAAAGAAACAAACAAAAATCCTTGCTCTTTTCTTTCAACTGATTGAAAAAATGGTACATTACGATAACACACCCGTGCGACATAGTGCATTTTTCACATCTCCAAAATGGCTACTTTTCTGATAAAAATCCTTGATACTTTTGTTATAAATGTTCAAAACATAGGTTGAGGGTGCTCGTTAGAACCGCCTCAATGAGGCGGTTCTAACGAGTACCCACAAACTATGTCTTAGAGCAGAAATAAGAAAAATAATGTATACCCCCGTAAACCCCAGTTTTCTCTATATAAAGTGGGGTTTAGGGGGGTCTTCATTTCACGGATATGTTCACGTGATGGAACTGGTGGGTCGATTGTCTCTGACATAACGAAAGTACATTGTAAATTAAACCGCCGAAAAAACGAAACTGTTCAGATGAAAAATTGTGATATTTACAGAAATAAGTAATATAAGGTTTACACCTGTAAACCCCAGTTTTGATATATAAAAATCGGTTCAAGGGGGTCATACGAGGACTGTTCAAATATGAATGCAAGTAGAACGTTTTATCATGCACTAATGCGAAAATCACCTGGAAACAAATATCACAGCGACCTATACATTGATACCAAAATTGTTAAAATCCGTCCACTTTAGCCATGTATATCGTTCGATAAACACTGTCTACTCTTGTATACTAATACAAAACATGGTCGGAAGAAGGTCTGAGAAAGCCGTTGAAATACTGTCCTATATTAAGAATCGTTGTATTCGTGTTATACGGTGCAAAGACATTTTTGATGAAATATGTTCGGTTTATGGGCATAATGAAATGTCTTTTCCGACAGTTTTTCGTTGGTGTAAGGAATTCAGCTGTGGGCTAGGCTCAACAGAAGATGCACCACATAATCGTCGGCCGAAAAGAGCAACGTCTGCCAAGATGGTTGCAAGAGTGAAAGAAATAGTTGCTACCGATGCATGATACACCACTAGGCAAATAGCTAGTATGGTTGGCATCTCATTAGGAGCAGCTCATACAATTCTGAAACGGGATTTGAAAATGAGAAAGATCTGTGCTAGATGGATTCCCCATCTGTTGACAGATGAGTAGAAAAAGACACGCGTTCATTGCGCCAAGAAGTTGCTTAAAAAGTTTCCAAATTACAAGGCACGGTCTTTCGTTAATGTCGTCACAGGTGACGAGACATGGGTTCACTTTTTTGAGCCAAAACGAAAGATTCAGAACAAAATATAGGCAACAAAGTATTGCAAAAGACCATGCTTTGCAAAGCGGACCATGAGCGTCAAGAAGGTAATGTATGCCATATTCTTTTCAAATCAGGGCCCTGCTATTCAGGTTGCTGTGCCTAAAGGCAGATCTGTAAATGCGAAGTCTTACAAGAATAAAGTTCTTCGAAAATTGAAGAAATATTTTAACGAACGAAGACCCGCAACTGGTTTGGCCAATGTCAGAAGGCTACATGACAATGCGTCATCGCACAAGGCGTTCATTTGCAAGACTATCTGAAGCAGGAAAAGGTTGTTGAACTCCCTCACCCACCGTATTCCCCTGACCTTGCCCCGTGTGACTTTTTTTTTGTTCCCGCGGCTCAAAAAAATACCTTTCTGGTCGAAAATTTGTACAGCGCAAACACCTTGGTTCTGCAATATTCCAGTGCCTTCATAGTATACCTCGAAAAGACTACCAAAATGCATTCAATGATTGGATCAGAAGACTGAAAGTTTGTATATCTGTTAAAGGGGAATACTTTGAGGGAACAAAATAAATTTTTCATCGAAAACTGTCATGGAATCATTTTATGTGCTTAGTTGCATTTATATTTGAACAGTCCTCGTATATACATCGGAAAGTTTTCGTGATCTTCCAGTCACTGTTTCACAAATTTATAGCCCTTTTTACGCAGGACTCAGAGGTCACAGCATTGAGACTTTTCGCTAAAACAAACGTTACCTGGATTTCATACAAATCAGTGATAGTCACTTGGACATCAACAGCGCAAAGCTACTGTGCTAAGTAACTCCGTTAGTAACTCTGGGTTAAAGCAAAATTGTCTCAAGATGTCAACCCCACCCTACCACGTACAATATTAACCCTTATCTTGCTGTTCACGACAACCCCTATCTTTGCAAACAGTGTAAATCCAGATAAGATGGCTTCTGAAGAAACCAGCTGATCAGGGTCTACACTGTTTGGCATTCAGTTTATGAATTTGTAGCAATAAATTACATCAAGTAATTTGATTGGTTGATAGACAGAAATGGGAGTGGCTTAAATGAATATTCAGCAAGATAAGGGTTAACATAGTCGTGGTCATGGGTTACCTTCTCCTTGCAAAGCTTTTATACCATAACTGTTAAGCGTATTCATTATTAAAGTTATTACGTCCCCTAGGAACATTTTTGTTATTATCAGCTTCAGATCTTAAAAAAATCCAGACTGGCGGTTTGTCATATCACGCATCGAACAACAATTATGCAGACTAGACTGCGCGGAAGCGCAGGCTGGTCTGTATATTTGTTGTTCAAAGCTAGGATCGTGCTAAATCTTTAGTTTCTGTATCTAACATGTCAAGACTCTAGCTAATCTATGGAGCTGAACAGACTGGTTTGTGTCTAACCTGATCGCATACCCGTAGACTGGTTTGTTTCAGGACGGGGCTCTAATGGGAGTTGTGCTCGAAAGACTATCGCCCCACATCCGTAATTAAAAGATATGATTTATAACAAATGCACTGATATTTCAGTATCGTGCAAAAAGATCAGCTGAATTGAAGGTCTACGTGATGCAAGGCAGTTTATTAACTCAAGTTCATAATATAAATTACACAATTATGGGGCTTTGAAGTTGCTGATAAATTCTGATGACCGGACTGTTGTCATGTTTTGTTATTATGTGCAGTTATCATGGACTTTTTTGCATAGGCCTAGACAAAGCCGCTGAGTGCTCATAATCAGAATCAGCGTTGTTACTGATCTACGATATTTTACTACCCGTTATTACATACTTGTTTCTAGGGCTGGCTAATCGGAGCTGAAAAGTTAATCGATTATCAGCCCTGTCATTGCGATCGATAATCGATTAGTAATCGCTAAGGTTTTTGTCATAATTTTACCTCTCTGGCTATCTGTCCGAGCATGACTCTTACCATATGTTGCACTTGACCATTATGTATATTTGAACAGACAGGCCTGAGCAAACAGTGCAGACGCTGATGAGACGAGCAAATCAGAAATAAAAATCAATTTTGTGGAATTTATCGATCGATTAATCGGTTATACGATTGATCGTGTCAGCCTTACTTGTTTCTATATTAACATCCAAAAGCACAAGTTTGCATATGCGATAACAGCGGAACATACCGACGGTTATGGACACTGCCCCTGGTAACCAGTTTTTGGCCGCCCGGGCTGATAACCGGAAGTAACGTATTTTTACATTAATAGAGGTTATCGTGCCCGGTAAATATACTTCTAGACTGTTACACGACCTTTATGCCAAAAAATCAATTTACCTACTTTAAAAATCATCAGTGACACCGTTGCCGTCACCAACGCCTGTAGAGAACAGTTTAGAATGACGTCACTTTATGGCAATCAAAATCATGTGACTCGATGCGTTCATGGAAGTATGAACTACATTGTTTTCTATAGGTTTACATTAGATTTTACACTGAAATTGTAAAAATTCCGTTTTGAAAGCCAAGATGGACGACATGGCAGCCATCTTGAAATTCTCCAAACGACATTTCCTCCAGAACCAAAGGTCGGATCGAGATGAAACTTTAAGGGAGGTATTGGCGCGACATGACGATTCAAATTTGCAAAAGTCGTTCCTTTTTGATAAACCAGATTTATCATATGACGTCGCATCTGAGAGTGTAATAACGGCATGTAATATTTTTGATAATCCACTAGTGGATTAAATAATGCAAATTAGCTAGATACGCCCCGTAACGTTACATGTACGACGTCCTTAACGACGTCGCGTTTGCTAACGGCGGAATATTGACAGTTTTGTAAACTATCGTGAATAAAATGCGTTTCAAATGTCATATGATAAATAGAATCTTGCATTCATGCTCATGTATTATTGAATTTATTAAACTCGTTGAGGAAAAGGGATAAAATGCTCGGCACAGCCTCGCATTTTATCCCTTTTCCTCAACTCGTTTAATAAATTCAATAATACATGAACACACATGTAAGATCCTCTATGACCGATATGGAAGCAATCTTAAAATTCTTCAAAAGCATCTCCTCCCGAACTAGAGGTAGAATCCAACTGTAACTTAATTAACCCTTGTCCTGCTGAATATTTAAATATGTCACACCCACTACTGATTATCAGCCAATCAGATTACTTGATGCAAATTATTGCAACAAATTCATAAACTTTATGGCAAACAATGAAGATCCTGATCAGAGGCCTTTCTGATATTTAATCTTCATCAGTGTGTTTCAACCCAAACGTTCTTGCATCAGACAAGAGACGCCTACCCTAGGTCTTCTAGGCGTCCCCCACCGAGCCAACATCAGCAAACATGGCCCACACTCCATGGAAGTCCCGGGCATCAGGAAGGAGATGTCCAAAGAAGCGAGACTTGCAAAACTTAAAATATAATAAAAAGTGGCAACCAAATCCGCTAAGATGCATGTCTCACCTGACAAGTCAGTCTTAGTTTTGGAAACATTACAATTTTATTCTGCAAAGTTTAAAGGTATTATAAAGTTATCTTCATCAGTACTTGCGTACTGACGTCAGTACTTGCGTACTGACGTCAACACCGTACTATCAACCTCAGCACAGGAACTGGTACTGAGCTGATGATACCCTCGGGGACGAACTAATCATCCACCAGCAGAGATACCGGCCCAGTGGTTGCATGATTGTAATTAAGGCGTAACTATACCAAATTTAGTGACACAGAGGCCTCTTCATCAGTGTGTCCCAACCCCAAAGTTCTGAAATCGAAACGGGTGATGGACAAAAACCGGCAAACACCGCACATCACATTAATGGGAGGCATTGGTGTAACATGAAAAATCAGATTTGCTAAATTCGCTCCGTTCCGATTTCCAACACAGCCACCATGGCAGCCATCTTGAAATTCTTCAAACTACATCTACTCCCAAACCAAATGTCAGATCGAGATGAAACTTAATGGGAGGCATCGGGGCGACCTGGGCCCAGTTGTTCAAAGCATTGTTAGCTTAACGAGCTCGTTAGTGGTCATATTGTTAACTGTACTAGCAAGTTTAATATGTAAAATTTTGGTATTTTTGCTGAAAAAATGTGAGCAGCTTTTGCATCCGCAAAAGCTGCTCACATTTTTCTGCAAAAATTTCAGCATATTTGCCATATTTAATGATCAAAGTTTTAACGATACGTTAACTAACGACGTCGTTAGTTTAAAACAACTGGCCCATGGAGATTTACATTTGCTAAGAGCGTTCCATTCCTTTATCAAGATGAATACCCTGTCGGCCATCTTGAAATTATATAAACACATCACGAAAACACGCCTATATAATTTTGATCCCCTCGAACCCCACTTTTATATAGTGAAACTGGGGTTTACAGTGGTAATCCTTATTTTTCTTATTTCTGCTCTAAAATATAGATTGTGGGTACTCGTTAGAACCGCCTCGATAAGGCGGTTCTACGCTGAATCTATATTTTGAGCAGAAATAAGAAAAATATCACGATTTTTTCATCTTAAAATTTTTCATTTTTTTTTTTTTTGGGGGGGGGGGGGGGGCGATAAAGGTTACAATGTATTGGTATAGGCATGTTTTCGTAATGAACTGAAAAATCGACTGAGTTAAAACTTGATGGGAGTCATTTGTGTGACATGGAGATTCAGATTTGCTAAAATCCTTCCATTCCGTTATCCAAGGTGAACAAAATGGCGGCAGCCTAATCTTGAAATTCTTGAAACAACATCCCCTCCCAAACCAAAGTCAGACTGGGCTGTAAGTTGAGGGGAAGCATCGGGTTGACATGGCGATACAGAATTGCTTATGTCCAAGATGGCAACCATGACGATCAACATGAAATTCTTTGAAGGACATCTCCAGTACCGAAATTCATATATGAAAGCCACTTAAGAAATAGTGGGGGATAATTAACGTGATTCGTGTCTTTTATCTTGCAAATGAATGATTTGTGTACTCATTAGAATCGCCTCGATGAGACGATTCTAATGAGTACATTAAGCAAACATTTTTATTATGGAATGCTGAAAAGATGTCCGAAAGTATCGTGTTACACCTCCTGGAAGTATCCATCAGGTTGATATTACTAAATTAATTCCATTACTGTATCCTAGATGCCTGCCATGGCGGTCATCTTGAAATACTTTTTCTTGCACACCAGACAAGGTAATCCGTGATTTTTACCCTGGGATAGAAATTTATGTTCTGACCGTGGTGTTCAGACCCCAAATCGAATATAATCGCGTATTTGATAAATACACTGGTTGATTACAACCTCATGCGCGGCGTCGTCATGCGTGACGTCACTAAACATTCCTGTTGTGTCATCACAAAATGGCGGACGTCGGTAACCGAAGTGACAGCAGCATTAAAAATTCGCAATAGAAATGGAAGGTATGCAAGAAAAAGAATCCTATATGGGTGTGAGGGGTGGATAGAAAAATCCGTCCCTCGGGATCACTGTCCGGCATCACTCGGCAAGCCTCGTGATGCCGGACAGTGTCCCTCGGGGCGGATTTTTCCATCCACCCCTCACACCCATATAAGATTCTTATAATACACCACTTCCGCCTGAACAGAAAGTCAGATTGAGCTGAAAGTCGATGAGAGTCATCAGGGAGATATCGTGGTTCAGAATAACACAATTAATTCCATTTCTATATCCTAGATGGCTGCCATGGCGGTCATCTTGAAATTCTTCAAACACCATCTCCTCCGAAACAGAAAGTCTGATAGAGCTGAAACTTGATGGGAGGCATTGGGTGCGACACAGCATTGCTAAAATTATTCCGTCTCGTTATCCAAGATGGCTGTCTTCGTAGCCATCTTGAAAATATTCAAACCACGTCAAGTTGACTTGAGCCGAAATTTAATGGGATGCATTGGGGTGACATGTAGGTTCGGACTTGTTAGCACCAATCTGTTCTGATCTCTCAGTTGGCTGCCACAATGGCCATCTTGAAATCAACGAACCACATATGCTCCCGAATGGTCAGTAGTAATGAGAAGAAATTGGAGGAGTGGGGGTGAATTTGGGTGACATGGAAATACTTAGGATATAAAGTTTTTTTTGTTTGTGTTAAAACGATATGTCTTTACGGCAGATAGTTATCGCTACGCACATGCTCATTCATATACGCACTACGCTTATGCTTCGCAAGCGGCTCGATAACGCTAGTTTTGGCCTTTTAGGTCACTTGAGCCGAAGGCTCGAAAGGTGAGATTATGGTATAGTCAAGTAATAAAGAAGTGAAGGCAATGATTAGGAATCGTTACACTTAACCAACAGCTCCCACCAGAGGCACCAAAGGGAAAGAAACACAAACATGAAACAACTAGACCCTAATGGAATCATCAATAGTGATAAGTCGTCCGTTCGTGGTCCACACATTTGAACATGAATATCTCAGTTACTTACTGGCTAATCTTTATTAAATTTCACGTGCAGCATTACTTGATAATGGTATTGAATACATTAGATTTTAGAAAAGATTTGATCAGAACTGTAGCTACCATGGAAACAAAAAGCCCCATAGACTTTTAATGGGGCAAAGGATGACTATAACTTTTCTCAGCCATTTCTGATCTGATTATAATAAAACTTGCAGATATACAGGAGAGGCATTCAGTCTATGTTGTGTTCGAATCTGAGTGGCACGGTACAAAGGGTTTGGGGTAACCTGCCCTTGAGCATAAATATAAGTGAGAAATGGTGTCTCCACTTTTGCTCAGCCGTTTTTTATGTGATCCTTTTGAAACTTTCAACAACCGAGGACTAACATTATATCTTGGATGAATCGAATTTGACTCGAATCTGGCAACCGGTTTCCGTGCACTGAACACATTATTTGTCTAAACCACAACATAACCAAAGGCGAGGAATATGGTTATGCAAAATCGATTTAAGGCCCCGCAATTGAAATACATTGGCCGTTCCAAGTCGGTCCATAATGATAGTAGTTCGTCCAGCTTATTATATCAGCCGACTGGACCTTTTATGCAAAAAGTATAATATACGCGATGATTATGATTTTGAGATTGTACATTTTCCTGTCATGGATGGTGATGTTCCTCCTGTGGCATCCTATGACGTTTATATTTCGCAAGTAATTCGATTTGCCAGAGTGTCTAGTCATGTAATTGACTTCAACTCTCGTATTAAATTGTTAACTGCTAAACTTCTTAATCAGTGTTATCGGAATCATATACTACACACAGCCTTTTCAAAATGTTATTGATATCATTCGGATATAATTTCAAAATTCAATGTTGGACTTAAAACTCTTCTGGAACAAGGTCTATCGGAACCCGAATTTTATGGTGACTTAATTTATAAATTCAGAAAAATGTATAAATGCAATGACCTCAGCGCCCAATTTTGAAAAGTTTGTGATTTCCGAGTGTGATGTTTTCCATAGGGTTTAGCTGTTTCATGCCCTTTAAATGTCTCTGATGGGAAGTGTGGGGTATTTGTATCGATTCCTGGTCATTGCCGTCGTGCCATACGCTTAAAATGGAAAGCGATGTCTCCAACTTTTCTCAACCATTTCTAACCGGATCATCATCATGTTTGCAGATAACCAGAACGGGACACATCACGTGAACAACTGCGTGAAATAAAGACCCCTCTAAAGTTCTAATCTAAATAAAAATCTAAAATGAGTTCCTATTCATAAGAAAGAAGATGGGTCATACTACGTAGTTTCGGCTAATAAAGCCTCATCAGTGACCCTGTAACGATCCGGCAAAGAAAGCCAGAGGAAACATACTGCAATTTTGCGAATTTCGAATAGGCCGTCGATTAAAAGACTGATATAAATCAAAATGGGGTCCAAATTATTAAAAATCTGTCTAGAATATGAGTCTTAACAAATAATTTATTTCTGAGTTCTCAGAATATTCACGCTGATTTCAAAGGACTAAAAGTAAAATATAAACTGCACTATGGTTGATGTACGGGGAGAAGTTTTACTGCCGCCACACGGCACAACACCAGCTGCAGTGAAGCCAAATAAAAATCAAAAATGAGTTCCTTTAAGAGCAATGAAAACATTCATAAGAAAGAAGATGGGTCATACTACGTAGTTTCGGCTAATAAAGCCTCATCAGTGACCCTGTAACGATCCGGCAAAGAAAGCCAGAGGAAACATACTGCAATTTTGCAAATTTCGAATAGGCCGTCGATTAAAAGACTGATATAAATCAAAATGGGGTCCAAATTATTAAAAATCTGTCTAGAATATGAGTCTAAACAAATAATTTATTTCTGATTTCTCAGAATATTCACGCTGATCTCAAAGGACTAAAAGTAAAATATAAACTGCGCTATGGTTGATGTACGGGGAGACGTTTTACTGCCGCCACACGGCACAACACCAGCTGCAGTGAAGCCAAATAAAAATCAAAAATGAGTTCCTTTAAGAGCAATGAAAGCATTCATAAGAAATAAGATGGGTCATACTACGTACTAAACCCCACTTTATATAGAGAAAACAGTGGTTTATTGGCGTATACATTAATTTTCTTATTTCTGCTCCAAGACATAGGTTATGGGTACTCGTTAGAACCGCCTCGATGAGACGGTTCTAACGAGCACACACAACCTATGTTTGCAGTATTAATAATAAAAATATAACGGATTTTTATCAGAAAAGTAGCCAATTTGGAGATGTGAAACAATGCACTATGTCGCACCGGCGTGTTATCGAAATGAAACGGCTATTGGGCTACCTGACCTTGAGCATAAATATTAGTAGAAACTGATGTCTCCACTTTTTCTCAGCCGTTTTCGATCTGATCCTTTTCGAACTTTAAACGAGGAAAAGCATAATATCTTAGAGGAGTTCGAATTTGACTTGAATCTTTCAACCGGTCACTTGAGCATGTTTGTTTGTATGGTTTGAGGTTTAACGTCCCCGTCAACACTGAATAGGCCAATTTGGAGACGTTGCTTCCAATTTTGTGGGACTTTTACCCGACAAATAGATGAAATGATATCTCAAGCCATGTCGCCCAATAAAACCAAAAAAGGTTTATAAGCATGGACGGTCCGATTCGCGCCGCTTTGCCTGGGCAGGTTTAGATCCTCTAAGTGGTTTACCAATACTCGTGTGCTGTTGAGGCAGTTCTAACGATTACCCCCAATCTATATTTAGAGCAGAAATAAGAAAAAATAAGGTTTACCCGTGTAAACCCCAGTTTTACTATTTAAAAATGGGGTTCAAGGGTGTCGGAATTATATAGGCGTGTTAGGACGGTAGACTTCTTATCATAGGGGCTTGAATCATGAAAATAATGAAAAAAAAAAAAAAAAAAAGAATTTTTCATTTTTTTTTTTCATTTTTTTCATGATTCAAGCCCCTATGACTTCTTATGTACCTGCGACATGATCTTCTCGATATTTTTTTCCACCTAATCACACTTAAATGTTTTTGTACTTATTTGTAAGTAATGTAATAAGTTATCTCGTATTCTGATAAGCTGAATAAGACATCAACAAGTTTCATTTGATCGAAAATAAGTTTTTATCTCATATAAATTGTCGCTGTATGATTCAGCATATTTTAAACCTTTGTATACTCATATCATAAAACCATGTCCGCCTTGCTGGCTAAATCGGAATGTAGAAACAGTGAAGATCCTGATGACAGGACTCGTTTTAAGCCGTCTCATCAAGGTTTACACTGTTTTCCATTCCGGTTTTGAGTTATCGCTATTACCCATTTTTAACACATCAGGCATTGCTTGATGGATATATGAAAGTACCCTTTGCTGAAACCTAGGGAGGAAAGGTGTAATATGGAACAGCCGTTACTTCTTTCAAGTCAGTGAACACGACGTTTTCAATTATGTTCTTTATGGAAATATTTTTTGTTATGGCAGAAGTTAGAACATTGGAATGAGCCGCGTAAACACGTTTGTATTTAGACTAGCTTCTAGTCTGATAATAAAAGTTTGATCATTTCTTTTATTTCTAATAGGGTTATTAACTTGTTAGTAATGGCAAAATAGAAGTGAAGGCAATGATCAGGAATCGATCAGGAACCGCGGTTGTTTTACATAATGTTTGTCGAAATACAAGCCCTACTGGGCTTATTTTTGTTTTTTGTTTGATTTGCGGTTTAACGTCCCCGTCAACACTGCAAAGGTCATTTTGGAGACGTTGCTTCCAATTTTGTGGGACTTTTACCCGACATTGAGATGAAATGACATCTCAAGCCCTGTCGCCCAATGAAACCAATAGGGTTTATTAGCATGGACGGTCCGCCTCGCATCGCGGTTCCTGGACAGGCTTAGATCCTCTAAACGGTTTACCAGTACTAGTGTGCGGGCCAGAATCAGCTCTGCGTGGAAGCATCATGCAGCCCATATATTTCTTCAAGCCCCTATGGGCGGGGGCCACCTATTGGGCTTATGTTACATGTTAACAAATATTCGACACTTAATTAAACTTCTATGTCTTTGTCTATAAACAATTTACCCGCAGCTCCACAAACATGAAACAACTAGCCCTAATGGGAACATCAATAGCGGAAAGCCAAAAGGACAGATACTTTCCCACAAAATGACCAATTGGCTATCCAAAACACAATAATATATGCGATACACACACTCAAAGACAAGTCATAACAAAAATAAACCGCGACAGAAGAACCGCCTGTGGAACGGTCAGTGAAACGATTTCCACTTTTGTCGCGATTAAGACCAATAATGTGTTCAGTCCGCTTGAAGGCTTCCTAATTCATCAGTGCAACATCTCCGGGAACACAAAAATCAAACAATCACAGAGATGAAATAATGGCAAGGAGTCGACAGCCAGAAACCACTGAAATGCTAGAGCAAAAGAAAATCAACAGTTAGACTGCGATTAGCCCGATCGGAGACAGAGCATCAGGCACTAACCAACATTACATAAAATTAGATTCTCTCTAATTCTCAGTAAGCCTTTACGCTGGAGCCGTCAAAGAATTCGAGGTCCTACTCACGGGCGTGCAATTAAAGAGGGAAGCATAGTTATCAACCGTGATTGGGTCAACTACCATGCATGCACGTCTGTCTGGTAGCGTCTCCAAGCTTAGTATAAAATTGAGGAGAGATGTTAAAATTGAGAAGGAGAGACTATACTAGCTAATCTATTATATATGAGCCCCGCCAAGCGAATTTGTGTCTTCGAGCATTCCGTCATGACAAATTTTAACTGCGCATGCCCAGCCATTCAGAGGGGCCAGGGATATGGCTTTCTGTCTGAAGGTTCCTCTTGATTCACTGCTTGTATGAGCGAGCAGCGAAGGTTCTGGCGAGACTGCGCAAATGCGCAGGCTCGCCTGAACCTTCGCTGCTCGCATAGGCGATAAGTACCAAAATCGCTTGACGGGGCCCATATAATATTCATTTTAATGCAAAAGATAATTTTGGAAAAACAAGATATATGATATACCCAAGTAACCCCAATTTCATGTATTTACAGTAGAGCTTGCCAGAGTGCCCATTTCGCTTGTTTACGTAAGGCTGGCGATCCTGATCAACATCACGAAAGCACGCCTATATAATGTTGACCCCATTAAACCCCACCTTTATATAGAAAAAACTGGGGTTTACAGGGGTAAACCATATACAGTAAAATTCCAATATGAAGACCACCTTTGGGACTGTTCAAAAGTGGTCTTCAATACCACTTTTGAACAGTTGCAAATGTAGTCTCCCACTAGAGTGCACTTGAAGTAGAAAACATAAAGAAAATATACCAGAAACCTGCTAAATTTGCTTTTAAATGCATAATTTGTCTTGATTTTAGGTGGTCTTTTCCGCTGACCGTTCCAAGGCGTTCTGTCGCGGTTTATTTTTGTTATGGTTTGTCTTTGGGTGTTTTTGTCGCTTATGTTATTTTATTTTGGATAGCCTATTGGCCATTTTGTGGGAAAGTAACTGTCCTTTTGGCTTTCCGCTTTTGATGTTTCCATTAGGGAATGTTAGTAGTATAGGGGGTGTATATGGGTACCAACTTATAGGTACCAGATTATAGGTACTAGTACCTATAATTTGTCTGGTACCTATAAGTTGGTACCCATATACACCCCGCTTGATGTAAGCTTGACTAGGCTAGATTGGGACTTGGGTGGTCGGTAGTGTGTTAGCTGGATACCTTCAGAAATGGACTTAGTGTTTTTGTGGTTTGATTTTGTCCCTATAAATCTTCAGTTTTTGAAATTTATAGGGACCAAGTTTGAAATGACTTAGCCTATGGTTATGCCTGAAAATAACTTAGTTGTTTTTTGGTGATCTTTCAAGTAGATCCATGTGTTTGTGTGGATTGACTTTGTCCCTATAAATTTGATGTCCCGGAAATTTATAGGGACAAAGCTTTTGACTAAGCTTGAAAATAACTTAGACTCTGGAGTTTGTACAAGCACCTGGTACCCATAAATTCTGGGTACCTGAAATTTAAGGGTACCAGGTACCTGAACGTTTCAATTTTGGCATGGTAAAAGTTGAAAGGACTTAGTCATTTTGGTGATTTTTGTTTGAAATGTGATAAACTTTCAAGAGGTCCAGGGATACCACAAGATGACATTATGTTGTTCTTTTTGAAATAACTTGAAATTGAAAAAAATGTTTGGCACGAATAGGGCTCGAACCTATGACCTCCTGCTTATCAGACAGGCGCTCTACCAACTGAGCTAAAGTGCCAAGATATACTTTGTATGTAATATAATTGTTATAAATTTCAGACATCATAGCTATTCTTTCTTAACTGTTTGGTAGCCCTGAAAAGGGCTGTTTTGGTTTTGCATTTGTATCTTATTCTTTTATCTGGTTTTCTTTTTTCGTATGGGTTTGGTAGCAGCTCCAAGTCCAATAGCTGATGATGACTGCATCAGTTGTTCGTCTTCATTTGTCATGATATTGATGTGGAGTGGAATCCTAATAGGATTCATTTCCAGTGATGATGGTTGTTGAGGACAATCTTCTAACTGTTTGACTCTGTTTTTGAGCTCATTGATTTCCTTCACCAAGACTTCAATAACTTTGGGTTGGGGTTTGGATTGTTGTACTGGGGGCTGTGCATAGATCATTTGGTTAGATGGTATTGTTGTATATTGTTGTTGCTGTAAGTTAGCATCACTACCAAATGTTTCATTGATAGCGGCTGTTAAAAGATCTGGATTTTGCAAGAGATCATCGAATGATATTGACTGTTCCATTGTTTTTTCAAGAAATCTGAAGTAGGTCAAGTCCTTTATATACTCTGGAGAGGGATTGACCTACTTGCAAAAATACTTTCTTTCATGTCCGTGTTCAATGCATAAATACCAATGCATTGGCCTACTTCCTTGCACTTCTGTGTTCAGTCGAAGATGGCACATAATAGTGAAATCTACTTCAAAGCTTTGGAAGAACAGACGGAGTCACTGAATAGTGGGGTTAGAGAATTGATGCTCTCGTTTGACATAGTCAAGCGAGAAGCTGAAGGATTATTTTCCTTGATTGACAATATAGAGAAGATGATAGCCATAACAAAAGAGGCAGCAGAGTTGGCACATGGACAACGGTTGGATGGTGAGGTGGCTGGGCCCTCTGCTGCCACACAGACGGAAGACTGGAGCCAAGCAGCGACAGAGCCTCCAATCTGTCTTTCCAGTGGGTCTAGGATTACTTATGAATCCTGGGCAACCAGATGTCCAGCCTGTGGAGGACGAACATGCTCCAATGTTAGTTGTACATACCTAACAAAAACCCAACGGCCCTTTTCAGGGCCATCATATCTCCTGAATGAATGTCCTTTAATAATGTTAGATCAAGATTCCTAAGTCTGGTATTTGCTATGATGTTGTATGTTTCGAAAGAACAAACATCATTGCTACACCAAGGACGAAGAATTCTCTGATTATGATTGGCTAAGCCAATTTGATTGGTTGTTCATTTTAAGTAGGTCAATCCAATGTCACGTGTATATATATCATTCATGATTATTACAAAGTTCATAACCATGGATGAATACCCAAAGTCTGGTATTTGCAGTGAGTGTAATGCTCCAACTTATCTTGAATGTGGTAAGTGCTACGTCATTCTAAGGTATGTTGGAGAGGAGCACAACTGCCCTGATGATGACGAAGGGTTCTTTGAAGACGACAGTTTGTCCATATGTGATGAGTGCCTGAAACAAAAACTGAACCTCTGATGGTACTCTAGACCAAATGTCCCTTTTTAGGGCCGCCACTTATTCTTGAAAGAGTACCTTTTGATGATCATACAAAAGATTCCTAAGTCTGGTATTGGCTATAATGATTATGTTTCGAACATAGGCCATCATTGCTACACCAAAGACGAAGAATTCTCTTAGGATGATCATGATTGGCTATTTCGTTAGTCAGTTTGATTGGTCGTTCGATTAAAGTAGGTCAATCCTCCTACATTGTATAAAAGCCCTTCTGCTTTTGAGTTCTCTCCATATTGTTCCAATATGACATGGTTTAAGAAGTTAGGTGCTGTATTCCACCGAAGGAAATGTCCTGAGGTGGAAACACAACAGCAATGTACTGAAGAAGAGTACTGGAAGAAAGTGGAGAGGCTGCAAAGCGGACTGGCTTTTCAGCAGTTCCTGACTCGGAGAGGTGTTGGATCGGTTACCATTAAACCGATCGCTATAGTAGAACCATTCCGTGGCTAGTAACTGTTTAAGTTACTAGCTACATAAGAACAGTCCTTTTTAGGGCTAACCCATGGATTTCGTTAAAGAATAACCTAATCTAATTTACAAACGAAGACTGGTAAACTTTTACTGATTTTAATGTGTTTTAAAATTTTCTTAATACAATACTATATGTTTCTTAACTATCTTATTCAAATGTCTATTTTGTCTTTGGTTTCTTCACACCACGAGTGTTAGAAGTTGTTCGCTTTCTTTTTCTTGATTTCTTAACACTAGTCTGGGATTGTTTCTCCTCAGTAGAAGTCTGTTTCTCCTCGGCACAAGGCTGTTTCTCATCGGCACAAGACAGTATTTCCCGAGGATTGTCAGATGATATTTCTTCAGTAGGTAATGCAGGTGGTATGTCCAACTCATCTTGTATCAACTGCTTCTGTGGACATTCGGGTGCCCAATGATCTGGAAGTCCACATATGTAACAGTGTCCGTAGGGTAGCTTGAAGCCCGATGTACAATCTCTTGACCAGTGTGTCGTAGCATTACATCTGAAGCAACGACCATAAGGTGTTCTCATCAGTTGTTGATCAAGAAGTGATTTTTCCAATGTCCGTAGAAGATGGATATCATATTGTTGTTTCAATAACTTCTTTAAACTTGAACAATGGTAGTAGATACTTTCAGGATTACTATATTTCTTTGTTCTTGGATTCCTATTGTATTCCATCTTGTTTAAGATTTTTGAAGTTTTCACTGTGGCAGTCAGAAGTAGAATGAAGTTCTATTCGAGATCACTTCCTTTTATATCATCCTTGCCTCGTGTCTTCGAATGTAAGAACTCGATCACCTTTGGGTTGTCAGCTACAGATTTTTTTCCAGTTCTCAAATGTGATAACTGAATCTTCTAACAGTTTGTACTTAGCACAAGTCCACCACAATTTCTTGAAATCTTCAAAAGTTTCTTTTTCATTTAATTTCATCTGGATTTCTTACATAGAAATATCTTCATGAGAAAACAGTATGTAGATGCAAAGTAGTAATCTTCTGTAAGGTTTGAATTTGATCACTTGTGTCAGAGGTACTTCAAACCACTTCTTCTCCATGTTGTTGATAAAACAGTGATGATCTGTGTATCAGGTCAATTTATATGGTCAAAGAATCCATCTGCTTGATCACATCGTCAATATCAGTTTCCATCGGTTCCTCATGACGGTTTTAAGAGCAGTCCATCGGTTGTTCTGATGAAGCTCTTTCAATATCCATTATCATGTCGAAAATGTAGCTGATCACCTCATCGTTGTTAGCTACATGCAAACGCCATTGATCCAGTTTCACGGGTGACTCATCCAGTATGTTACTCATGAGCAAAGCTGTTTTTTTCGTCTCATGCCGAAAAGACATAAATGTATCATATCTTCTCAACCAAACATGAATGTCATCTTTAGTTTTCAAGAAATCTACATTATCTGGCTCTAATGACAAAGTTTGTTCAAGTGCAAGTCTGTAGATCTCAAATTTCAGAATTTGATCTAAAGATACAGGTAGACTTTTTCTGATGGTCTTAATCATGATTTTTAGTTTAGTATGCAATTAGAATATTTAGTTGGGAACTTCAATATGATCTTAGGTTTTTTTCTCAACTGTTCGTTGCCTAATGTCACTTTATATCCTTCCTAGGCATTTATATATTCCGACCAATAGTCGTTGAAAGTCAAACATCCCGATGGTAATATCATAAGATCTGGATTGTCCCGACTACAGAATAACTGCTTGACCTTAGCTTTGGTATATTCCTCATTCAGTATCAGATATCCCAAAAACGTATCTCTATAGAGAAAGCTAGATGATACATTACCAAGAAGGAAGTGTTGATGAAATTTCTCAGACATGTAAAACATGTCCCGCGTGGTAAAGTAAAAGAATGTGACTAGACATCTTTATGCTTTCTTAAGGGTTGCTTGATGTTGAAAATGAAAACGGCTAATCTGTCTATGAAACTTTAATCGTTTCTTATCTGAAAAATTAGGAAGTTCATCTATGAGCAAGAGTAAATAAATCAATTCATCTTGGTAAGTTATTTGAGAACCAGTGTTCTTCAAAATCTTCATTCTCATAGAAAACCAACTGTCTTGAATGAGTACTGTAAATTCTTGACCTTTTCCACAGCTGTACATGTTGTATGTTAAAATCATCTCCGTTATTTCCAAGGGTAGTATACGGCTGGTAGTCATGATTAATCTGAAACAAGAATTTTGAAAATCGGTTAAGGCATTCACAAGTTATAAGCATTATTGGTTTTTCGCAATAGGAATTCTAAAAATAGTATCATATGAAAAATGATAAAAATCATTGTCATTTTGCTATTTATAGCTCAAATGGGATCAAATATTTTTTTTTTCGAAATAAATATAATACAAGTTTATAAATTTATACATAATTCATAGAACATAGGCTTCTAAAGAGCATAAGAATTATACACTTTGGTCATGTCAGAAAGTGTGTGATGCCCTCACCTTTCTACTTGACAATATTTATATTAGATTCGGTACTAAGTTATTTAGACAAATTGTGGGTATTCCGATGGGTACTAATTGCGCACCTCTTGTGGCTGATCTGTTCTTGTATTGTTATGAAAGAGACTTCATTTTGTCGCTTTCCATTGATAACCAATCTGAAATTATTGAAGCTTTTAGCTCTACTTCTAGATATTTAGATGATTTATTAAATATTGATAATACCTATTTTGATGGTTTGATCAGTCAGATTTACCCCCTAGAACTTCAGTTAAATAAAGCAAATTCTTCTGATACCGAGGCCCCGTTTTTGGATTTACATCTATCTATTGTAGATGGATTTGTTTCGTGCAAAATTTATGATAAACGCGATGACTTTGATTTTGAGATTGTAAATTTTCCTTTTTTGGATGGTGATGTTCCTCGTGCGCCATCCTATGGCGTTTATATTTCGCAATTAATTCGATTTGCTAGAGTGTGTAGTCATGTAACTGACTTCAACACTCGTAATAAATTATTAACGGCTAAACTTCTTAATCAGGGTTATCGGTACCATAAACTACGCAAAGCCTTTTCAAAATTTTATAGACGCCATTCTGATTTAATTTCAAAATTCAATATTGGACTTAAATCTCTTCTGCAACAAGGTCTATCGGAACCCGAATTTTATGGTGACTTAGTATATAAATTCAGAAAAATATATAACCGCAATGACTTCAGCACCCAATTTCGTAAAATCATTCTTCGATATAAAAAGATTGGGTACAACATGGATATTATACGACAGACTGCATGCATGGTAGTTAACCCAATCACGGTTGGCAACTTGCTTCCCTCTTTAATTGCACGCCGGTGGGTCAGGCCTCAGATTCTATGACGGCTCCAACGTAAAGGCTTCTTGAAAATTAGAGAGATAATGTTGGTTGGTGCCTGATGCTCTGTCTCTGGTCGAGCTCATCGGAGTCGAACTGTTGGTTTTCTTTTGCTCCAGCATTTCAGTGGTTTCTTGCTGTCGAGTCCTCACCGTTGTCTCACCTCTGTGGTTCTTTGATTTTTGTGTTCACGGAGATGTTGCACTGATGAGTTAGGAGGCCTTCATGCGGACTGAACAAATTATTTGTCTAAATCGCGACGGAAGTAAGGGCGAGGATTGTGGCCACGTAAAATCGATTCAAGCCCCCCAGTCGAAATCTTGCACTGACCGTTCCAAGGCGGCTCATCTGTGGCGATTTATTTATGTTGTTGTTTGTTACTTAATGTGTGTATCATTTGTGTCTTCTTGTTTTGGATGGCCATATGGCCATTTTGTGGGAAAGTAACTGTCCTTATGGCCTTCCTTTGTTTAGGTTTCCATTATGGTCTGGTCGCTTAATGTTTGTATTTCTTTCCCTTTGGTGTCTTTTAGGGGTGGAGTAAGTTAATTGTATCAATTCCTGATCTTTTTTTACTTCTACTTTACTTTTCTTAAATTTAAAAGAAAGATAGTTTTCATATGCAAATCACAAAACCATTTTCATATCAAATTGGTTTGGGGTAGACTATATATACAAAGTGATTTCTTGTTATAAACAGGCTAGTGATCTAGCTAACTGGTCTGTGAATAATGCATGCGTGCTGTTTCCGCCTTAGTCCGTAGATGCGAGGTTATCGAATATATGCTTAAACAGAGTAGAAGGTAGCTACGCTCAGGCTGCTTTAAGGGGACCCATGGTCACGGGAAGCCTCCGCTCTCGGAATCACTCTGGTCCATAGAGACATTCAGGTGGTTCTAAAGTGAATTCGAGATAATCTCAAATCGCCAGGAGTCCTAAGGTGCAGGGCAGCCCACTATGCAACTCACGAGTGTACCGGGGAGGAATTTGGAACCACGATGATCAACGCAAGTGGATCACGTTTCCTCTTGCAAATTTTTTTCCTGAGGTCAGTATAAAAACGGATTTTTCAGGTTGGTGCTTCATAGTTCAGCATTGAACACCAAACAGTCAACATGCCTAAGAGACATTGGAAAAGAATAAGAACTCCATCCAGTTCGGATGATGAGATGCCGCCTAAGCGACCTAAGTTGGTGGATTGTTCTGACACAGAAGATGAAGATGAAGAATATGAACAATATTATACTTTGAAGCCAGTAAGAGAGAGGGAGTCGAGGCGATTTAGAACAAGAGACAATGTATACAGCGTGGACATGAGAAAATTTCCTGAGAAAACATCACCACTAGAATTTGTACCACGCTTGTTTCAACAATTGGTGGATGACATTAAGAGACATACTGAGGCACATGGCAATGATAGAATAAGAGTTAGCATCTACCATCCTGGACTTAAACTTGGGGTCTTTATACCCTTCACAGATGTGTCTTCATTAACTGGAGAAGCCCTGTCACAAGAAATTGAGAAAGTCTTACAGTCCAATGAAGACTTCAGAATCGATGATGGGCAGATGTCAATGGAAGTGACCCATACAAGACTCCCTGTAGGAAGTGGAAGAAGTAAACCACTACACTATGGACTCTACTTCGATGCTAATAATATGAGAAAGATGAAAAGAAGTATTGTTACTATTAACAATACAGAAGACTCCATATGCTTGGCCAGAGCTGTAGTTGTCGGCAAATGTCATGCTGACAAAGATGATAGTCAGACTTGGAAGAAGACATGGAATCATATTCGTCGATCTACCAAGTCTTTCCAGGCCATTGAAGCTAAGAAGTTGTTGGATCGAGCTCAAGTTCCACATACCAAACCTTGTGGACTTGACGAATACAAGAAGATCCAAGCTGTGTTAGCACCTGACTACCTGATCAAAGTACATTCGCAAGATGCGAAAGATGACCTTCTCTTCAAACCTGAATTTGAAATTACAAGACAGACAAAAGTGATACATATATACTACAATGGAGACAATCATTATGATACAATCACAAGTATAACTGGTTTTCTAGGATGTATATACTTCTGTGAACTTTGTGACAAAGGATATAAACAGAGAGGCGATTATATGTGTCCCCATTGGTGTGACAAATGTTACAATGAGACATTATCTGAGGCAGGAGTAATTTGTTTCTGTAGGGATTGTAAAAGAAAATTTTACAGTCCTCAATGTTTTGCTAATCATAAAAGAATCAAAGCTGGACAGAAAAAGTCCATGTGTCAGTTAGTGTATAATTGTGAAAACTGTTTCACTAGAATTATTGGGAGTAAGAAAAATCATGTTTGTCCAGGGAATCGAAAATGTAGATTTTGTAAAGAGATCGTAGGTGCAAATCATCAGTGTTACATACAATCTTATGTTTGTAAGACTGATGGTGATGCACCCAACGAATCTGATGGTGATGAATCTGATGATGAAGAAGAAACAAGTTCCTCCTCCTCCAAGTACATTTTCTTTGATTTTGAATCATCACAAAATACAGGAGAACATAAAGTTAATTTCTGCGTAGCACATAGAGCCTGTGACCAGTGTATCCATTTACCTATCCATGAAAAGTGTAAAAATTGTAGCAAGTTCCCAGATCAAGGAAGAGAATTGATCTTTGAAGGTCCTGGTACTTTGCATGAGCTTTGCACTTGGCTATTTCAACCTTTTAATGAAGGCTCAATTTGTATTGCACACAACTTTGGTGGATATGATGGTCAGTTTATTTTGAGATATCTCTTAGAGAATGGAACTTACAAACCAGAGGTGATTATGAATGGGCATACCATCATAACCATGAAAGCTGGAAAACTTGAGTTCAAAGATTCGTTTCAGTTTTTGCACATACGTTTGGCTAGTTTCCCTGATACCTTTGGACTTAAAGAAATGACGAAAGGTTATTTCCCACATTTGGCAAATACTGAAGCTAATCAGAATTATGTGGGTCCATACTTTCCTGCTGAAATGTATAACCCTGGCCAGATGTCTAGCAAAGACAGAGACGACTTTTTGCAATGGCATAAGTCTAAAGTTGAATCTAATGCTATCTTTAACTTCAGGCAAGAAATGGAAGAGTATTGTCGGAGTGACGTCGATATCTTAAGGAGAGGTTGTGCTTGCTTTAGGCAGCAGTTGATGGAAACTAGTGGAATTGACCCCTTTAAAGAAGCATGTACGGTGGCTCAAACTTGTTCACTCGTTTGGAGAAAGGACCATATGCCAGAAAACTCAGTAGCTATCATTCCTCCTGAAGGCTATCCAAACCAAAAGAAATATTCGATCAAGGCTGTAAGATGGTTGCAAGTAATGGCTAAGAAAACAAACACACACATTCAACATGCATTGAATGGTGGGGAACAGAAAATTGGTGAGTTTTACGTTGATGGGTTTGACCAAGAAAATAAGAAAATCTATGAATTCCAAGGTTGTTAGTGGCATGGTTGTCAAAGATGTTATCCTGACAGACATAAGATCAATACCTACAACTGTTTGAAGATGGACACTCTTTTTTGTTCCACTTTGAGAAAAATTGAAACTCTGAGAGCTGCAGGGTATGAAGTCATAAAATGTTGGGAATGTGATTTTGACAAACAGTGTAGAGATGACAAAGAATTCCAAACTTTGGTACAGGCTGAATTTACTAACTTGGATCCCTTGAAACCCAGAGATGCTTTGTTTGGGGGAAGGACTAATGCTACCAAATTGTACCATGAGATTGATGATCAAGAAATCAAGTACATTGATGTCTGTTCTGTGTACCCATACATTTGTAAATATGGTATTTTCCCACTAGGTCATCCAGAGATTTATTCTCAAGAAGAAATTGACAAAGAAAATATTCAACAATATTGTGGCCTGATCAAATGTAAAGTTCTTCCACCCAGAAACTTGTATCATCCAGTACTCCCTTACAAATGTAACAATAAACTTCTGTTTCCACTCTGTAGAACATGTGCAGAGAAGTCAGACAACACACAACTTTGTCATCATACTAAAGCAGAAGATAGAGAATTGGTTGGAACTTGGGTCAGTATAGAATTGTTTGAAGCTTTGAAACTTGGTTATCAACTTACTGAAATTTATGAGGTTTGGCATTTCCCTGAGACAACTCAGTATGATAAAGAAACTGGCCAAGGTGGAATCTTTGCTGGGTACATTGATACATTCCTCAAAATAAAGCAAGAGGCCAGTGGGTATCCTGATTGGTGTAAAACTGAGGCAGGCAAAGAAAAGTTCAAACAGGACTACTTTGAGGCAGAGGGAACTAGATTGGAGCATATTGAAAAGAATAAGGGTCGTAGGGCTACTGCAAAGACTGAGTTGAATAACTTGTGGCGAAAATTGGCTCAAAGAGATAATATGACTAGAACTGAATACATCTCGGAACCATCAACATACTTTGAATTGGTAAGCAATCCCATGAAAAAAGTCAAGTATGTTGACGTCTATGGTGAACAGTTTTTACATGTCAACTTGGAAGAAACAGACTCTATCATTGAACCTCACAGTTGCAGTAATGTGGTAGTAGCATCTTTTGTCACAGCACAAGCCAGATTGAAATTGTACAGTGTATTACACAAACTTAATACACGTGTACTCTACTTTGACACTGACTCTGCAATCTATGTCCACAATCCCAAACTTTGGAATCCCACGATTGTGAATAATCGACTTGGTGAATGGACTGATGAGATGCCCAATGCAAAAATCACAAAATTTGTTGGTATGGGGCCAAAGAACTATGGTTACGAGTATGTTGAAAACAATGGTGATAGAAAATCCACTTGTAAAGTAAAAGGACTGACATTGGATTTTAACACTTCTCAAATCATACATTTTGAGAAACTGTTAAACTGGGCAAAATTTAAAGATAGAGATTTCCGTGAAACTGTGCAGTATCAACATAAAATCAGAAAATATCCCAATAGAAAAGTAACCACTGAAAATGTTTCAAAGATTTATAGATTTACATATGACAAACGTGTGATTGTGAAAAATGGGTACACTGTGCCATATGGTTATGAATAATACCATGATATCTTAGTACATAAGATTTGTTTTAGTAGATAATTAAAAGTATATAAATATACATGTTGTTCGTTGTTCTTTCTCATTACTCATCATGTCATGCATTCAGACACCAGTAGTACAAGATATTAACAGTTTGTTTTTTAAACATCCTGCTAATCTCTTTATATCAGGTCCAAGTGGATCTGGAAAAACAGAGTTTGTAAGAAAAGTCATTGAATACAAACATGACTTGTTTGATATTCAACCACAACGTATCGTGTGGTGCTACAAAGAATGGCAACCAACTTATAATATCTTGCAAGAACGTGAAGGATCCAACATCACATTTCTTTCTGGAATTCCCAATGACGATGATGACATTGTCAGCGATACGAGTTTGTCTCACTTGATCGTCTTTGGCGATATGTTAGGAGACAAAGATGAAGAAAAAATCAAATTGTGGTTTACAAGGAAAGGGCATCATCGAAATGCAAGTGTGATATACATCACACAAAATTTGTTTCACCAAAGTAAAGATAGTCGAACTATCAGTTTGAATGCACATTATCTCATTTTGTTTCAAAGTCCTCGAGATAAAATGCAAGTCAAAGTTTTGGCAAAACAACTTCAATCTCCACATTTGATGTATGCTTTCAATGATGCCACATCCAAACCACATGGATACTTACTGATCGATTTGAAACCAGACACACCAGATCTGTTGAGATTTAGAACAAATATTTTTCAAAACTGGTTTACAAAACCAAATCATCAAGGACCAGTTGTTTATTTCCCAAACATATAAAAGTGTGTGTCTGATTTCGAAATTGATCACAAGTCATTATGGTTTCGAAACGAACATCAGCTAACTTGATAAGGGCACTCTACAATTTGAGTAGAGAACCAAATACTGTAAAACGCAAACAATTGCTCAATGAGGGATTACTTGAAATGATAAAATGGTTTTCTTTGGCTGCAAGAAAAATCATCGAGGGTAAAATGAAATTACCCAAACAGACAAAGAAATTTATAGAAAAACATAAAGATGATCTCAGAAAATTAACAAGTACCATGGCCAATAGTGATGTTAAACGTAACATCATTTTGAAACCTGGTGGTGGCGGTTTCTTGGGTGGCGTTATTATCAGAACATTAATTCGATGAGATGGTAATAAAATATTAAGACGGTTTGCCAAAAAGAAGACTTCTGTAAAGAAGACTTCTGAAAAAAAGAAAAAAACTAGAAAAATTAATGAAAAATTTATTACTGTGAGAAAACGTCCAATTACATCATGGCAAAGTCTTGGGATGCGATCGCCTACTGAAAATGCTCACTCTGTAACTCGTCGAAAAACCATTTCACCAAATATTGCTAGATTTCAACCACTCTATGCTTGGGAACCACATGTTTTTCAAACTGCAAGACAGTTTGGATTCGAAGCTGCAATGCGTGAAAAAGCTATGCAGGGACAAAAAATGTATAATCAACCTTTTAGAATCAATAACAGAGGTCCAAACTTGAAACTTACGAGACGCAAAATATAAAAACCCATGTTCGACTGGGATTCTTCATAGTGTATCACGACAATCATGACGGTCGTACGTAAAAGAAAAACTCTGAGAAAAAAGAAAACTTCTTTGATTAATAAATATGGTCCTTTCTTAGAAGGACTTTGTCAGTTACCTCCAAAATTTCGTAAAAAAATAATCAATGATTCACCTAAAGAAGTGATCGATTGTGTAGGGGAATGTTGCTTAAACATTATAAAAGGCAATGTACATCTAACTAAAGCTCAGAAACAACACTTACAATCTAGAAAACAGCATGTTCGTTTGCTGAGTACAAAACAGGTCCCTGTTGCAGCAAAAAAGAAAATCATTAATCAGAAAGGCGGGGCTTTACTAGGATTGTTACTCAAACCTTTGATTGCCCCACTCATAGGATCTGTCCTTAGTGGCCTTCTTAATCCTAATCATGGAAGGGCGTAAAATGGCTATTGTCCCATTCAAACTTTGGGAACATATGAAACGTTGGAAAGAGGAGCAAATTCAGAAACCTAGATTACCACCTGATCCTGAAGTTTCGGCTACTGCTAATCTTCAAAACGACTTGTCTTCTGTTATGGCTAACAATGAAATCTCGGAATCAGAAAAGTCTCAGCTGTTTGGTGAAACTTTGCATAAATTTAAGACGGCTCATAAAAAAGCTTTAAAAGAACCTTCAGTTTCTCTTTCCCAGCCTGTTCTGCAACCTAAGAAGATTGATCAGCACATTATTGACAGTGTTCCTTCCACCATGAAAAGAAAAGTTCAGCTTTTGCTTTCCATTTTGCAAGAAAAAAAAACATAGCTTGGGATGATGATGGTACAGTCAAGATGTATGGAAAACCTATTCCTGGTTCTAACATTATCGACTTGGTCAATGATGTGATCAGACATAGGAAAGGTATTGAGCCCACGGGCTGGCAAGCTTTTGCACAAGGGTTGAGAGAATTGAATATTCCTCAAGATGTGGTAGGCAATAGAGACAGATGGGAATGGATGCATGAACATCAGCTTCCTCCTCCTGAACAATCACCAGAGGATGTCTTTGTGACTCCTCCTAAAACGAAACGTCATAAAATAAGGACTCCCTATACAAAACAGCGTAAATATGATCTGCCATCAGTCAAAAAACACGTAAGGCGATTAGCGAGAAAACATTTAAAAGGAGAAGAAATGGAAGGTCCTTTCATACCTAAATGGTTAACCTATGATGAGCAATGAAGTTTGAAAAATTATATTATGATCCTAAAAGTCCTGCTGCCTATGCTGGAGAACAAGCTTTATTCCAGTTAGCTTGAAAAACTTCTAAAAAAGTAAAACTTAAAGACGTCAGGGATTGGTTGAGGAAACAAAAGACGTACACTTTGCATAAACCTATTCGAAGAAAATTCAAACGTCGAAAAACTGTAGTCGCAGGAATCGATTATCAATGGCAAGCAGATTTAGCAGATGTATCAAGTATGTCTAAGTTCAATGACAAACACCGATACTTGCTTTGTGTCATTGATGTATTTTCCAAATTTGCCTGGGTTGTTCCCATCAAAGACAAGACGGGTAAAACTTTGATCAAAGCATTCAAAATGATTTTGAAAAAAACGAAGTCCAAAAAGCCTCCAGTCTGATAAAGGAACAGCATTTAAAAATAAAAATTTCTAGAATTTTTTAAAGTCAAAACAGATTCATTTTTTCACGACAGAAAATCCTGAAAGTAAAGCCAGTATTGTCGAAAGATTTCAAAGAACTTTGAAAAGTCGCATGTGGAAATATTTTACACATCATCGTACACTGAGATATATAGATGTACTTTCAAAATTAGTTCATGGCTACAACCATGCATATCATCGAAGTATCAAATGTGCACCTGCATCTGTAACTAGCAAAAACGAAGTTGTAGTGTCAGAAAATTTATTTCGAAAGAAACAAAAACATCAAAGTCCAAAATTTAAAGTCAGTGATTATGTTCGCATTAACAAGACAAAACGTACTTTTGATAAAGGTTATTTACCAAACTGGACACAAGAGTTGTTTCAAATTTCGGCTGTGTACAAACATCAAAATCCTGTAACCTATAAAATAGTAGATCTAAGTGGTGAGGTTGTCAAAGGCACTTTTTACTCGCAAGAGTTACAACGTGTAGAAAAAGATCAAATTTTCGAAATTGAATCTGTCATAGATCGCAGAAAACGTAAAATTGGTAAAAAGTGGATCAAAGAAATAAAAGTTCACTGGAAAGGGTATCCATCTAAATTTGATAGTTGGATTTTAGAATCAGATCTTCTATAAAAACCGTGGACATGAATTTCAGAAGCTCATTCGTGCGTGACACTGCTTCTTTACAATCTGCAGACGGTAGTCAAGAAGTATTAGCAAAAAATCGCTTAACATTTTTGGCTCAAATTATTGTTGTTTATGCTATCATTATCACCTCATTGGTACAAATCAGTTTAAGAAGTCCAGACAAAGAATTGTGGTTGATATTACTCAGTAGCTCTGTTGGATACATTTTACCATCTCCAGGATTAAAATTCAAAAGACAAACTCCAATTTCATCTTCTCTCCCTGAGGAAAAACAAAAACCATGAAATAATTTTACTTGACATTATTTAGTGACAGTTCTTTAGACACATTTCCCAAAAATACTCAATCTACTTTCAAAGTCAAATTAGATTGTCCTGTTCAAATTGACAAACAAAATTAGGAGGTAGCTTTAGCAGAAATAATAACACCATGTGCAATCATGAATATCACAGATAAAAATATTTTTTTCTTTCTTCGATTAACAAATAATGCTTTCATTGACATAAAGTTTGATCACTTACGGCATGAAATTTGCAAACAAACAAAAAGATGTTCAGATTATAAAGTAACCTTTCCAACAGGAAATTATACTAGCCCTGAACATTTGATTATGGAAATGAAAAATGCACTTGAGAGTCGTATTCAAAAGATTTTGACTCAACACAACATTAAAATTCATCTTGAATACAGAAGTCAATTAAAACGCATCAAGGTTGCTGTAGAATATCCTTCTGGTTCATCTTACACAAATCAAATTCAGATAGTATTTCTAACACCATTAGCAATCATTTTAGGCATCGATAAACAATTTCACGGAGAACCATTAGGCAACGATGCTGTCAAATTCAAATATGGTGTTGACTTGAATATTCATAACAGTCGCTTCTTTGTGTATTCCGATGTGGCCGGTTACACAAACCTAGGGCATATAACAGCTCCCATTGTAAGAGTAGTTCCATTTGCAAATACAACTGGTGAAATTCATTTCCATCAAGAATTTCTCAACTTGCATTATGTTCCAGTGGCAAAATCCTTCATTGATCAAGTTTACATTAGTATAAAAGGCGATTCAGGTAATGATATTCCATTCATTACTGGAAAGACATTGATCAAACTACACTTCAGAAAAAAAGAACAATAATGCGTACTATTCATTATCATCAGTCTGGAGCGGGATTTAAAGACTAACCCGTCTATCGAGGTGTCTCAAGACAATATGGCCATGGTTTAGGTTCCATATTTAAAACAGCAATGCGAAGTGTTGTCCCCATTTTAAAACCTCTAGCACAAGCAGGAATAAAAAGTGCAAAACAAGTTGCAAAAAGGGGGGGACTAGGTGCTCTTTGCGATATGTTGGAAGGTCAAAATATCAAACAAGTTTTGAAACAAAGAGGCAAACACAGTTTGAAATCGCTAGGAAAATCAGCTCTTGGTGAATTAAGTGGGGGTATAAAATCAAAAGCCAAATCTAAAAAGAATCAGTCTAAGACTAAACGTCAAGGTGTTAAGAAGGGTCAAAAAAAAAAAAAAAAAAAAAAAAGAAAAACTCAACTGCTATTCCAAAAAATCTTAAATTTCCGAAAGATATTTTCGATCAATAATGATGCAATCAGGTTCTTGTGAGTGCAGCAAAACGGAGTTGGAAATGCAATCCGTTCCTCCGACAATGACAACTATGCAAGAAACTCAGTGGACTGATTATCATCCTATCGCTTCCCTGGATAGTTATCAGGCACCCATTGAATTTTTGGTTCCACCCCATACTGAATATTATACAGATTTATCTCAAACTTATCTTTATCTGAAATGTAGAATCCTGAAACCAGATGGAACTAATATTGAGGACAAAAAGGTTGCCCCTATCAACAACTTCTTTCACAGTATGTTCAGCAGCATCGATTTGTACCTGAATAATAAACTGGTCACAAGTAATATGGATACATATCCGTACAGAGCCTACACAGAAAACTTATTTTCCTTTAGAGCAGATGTCAAAGACAATCAGTTAAAAGCTGCAGAGCATTGGTATGAAGATGAACCTGGGAAAATTGAGGATTTTGAATGTGATAACATAAAAAAAGGCCGAGGTGAAGCTACAAAACAAAGTAAATCTTTGGAACTCATGGGCCGATTACATTTAGATCTGGCCATGCAAGACAAATACCTTCCAAATGGCATCGAAATCAAACTCAGACTTAACAGAGCATCTCCTCAATTTTGTATCATGGCTGAGGATGGTTACCCTGTAGTACTCAAAATTTATGTAGCCAAACTGTCAGTGAGAAATGTACAACTTCTACCAGCAATCACAAACGATTTGAATCAGAGCATTGCTCAACATAATGCCAAATTCCCCATCAGAAGAGTTGAGGTGAAAACATTTACCATTGGTACTGGACTAAGATCTAAAATTGAAGACCATCTGTTCCAGGGTCAACTTCCAAAACGATTGTTCATTGGCATGGTTCCTAATGAAACATTCAATGGCACGTTTCCCACGAACCCCTTTAACTTCCAACCTTTCAATCTCAGTAAATTGGATGTCACACTCGATGGACATAATATCTATGGCAGACCCTTTGAACCTAACTTCACCAGAAACTGTCATCGATCATACATGTCACTGTATCAGGCTCTGAGTAGTCGAGACCAAGTTCAGAATTGTAACATCGATTACGAGGATTACAAAGACGGATACACATTCTGGGGATATGACTTTACACCTGATCAAGCTGCTGACCAGAGTCACCTCCACCCTATAAAAACTGGAAACCTGAGACTAGAACTTCAGTTTGCCAATTCACTCGCAAAGACTATCAACGTCATTGTGTATGCTGAATTTGATAATCTGATAGAAATTAACGGACTCAGAGAAGTAATCACAGACTACTGAAAAAAAGATGCATAGTTGATACTATATTGAAGAAGAACTGAGGGATTGTCTACTATGGTCAGATTCTACAACATCTGGAAATGGCATGCTTCAAAAAGAATTTGAGGGATTATCAGAAGACAATGAAACACTGGGACGACAAAAATGGATTAAAGATACCCTTATACGGGCCGTGAGGATCAACTTGATGACTTCTATATTTGACTATGCCCGTCACCAGTGCCAAGGATGTAGAATAAATAATCCCAGTCAGAAATACCATGACTTGTGCTTATGGACAAAACCAAACGAATGGATAACAGACTATGGTATACATATCCATGCCCTGAATAATCTCAACATCTACGAGGTCATCCAAAAATGGGACGAGTTGCTCCTGGATGAAGTACCATCAGAAGAAAGAAGAAAAGAATATAGTGCTATGACAGGATTGGACCATTTAACACCATCTGAAAAAAGTCGAAGCCTATAAAAACTGGATGTTCCTGAAAAACAGTCATAACAGATACGGAAGAAAACCTGACTACAACGAGTGGAGAAACTTTTGGAGACAGAAATTAATAGAAGCTACTTCATCGGAGACATCATCAGAAAAATGAACACACATGAACTGAGAAAAATTCTATGCCACATGCCTGTTAATGGAGATGTATGTGCCAAAGATCTCTTACCAGAGAAGAAACCTCTAGACATGAAAGCCTTTATCATAAACACTGACAATTCAGATGAACCAGGAGAACATTGGGTTACCGTATACTTCAGAGGCCATCAAGCCATCTACTTTGATTCTTATGGCATGCCACCAGAAGAAGACTATATTCTACCTTTCATCCAAAGAAATTCCAGAAGTTGGATTCAAAATACAGAAGCATTACAAAGTCCATGGAGTAAAAACTGTGGAATGTGGTGTATTTACATTATTCATCAACTTGAAAAAGGACTAGACTTGAAGAAAGCTATTCATGGGGAATTGTATGGCACAGGAGAAGACTTATACCAAAATGACAGAGATATTGACAGATGGTTCAGTGCTAATTATGGCAAATTGATCTGGACACAAAATGACATGCCAACTCCAAAGTTTCTTTACAAACATAGAATTCAAGTTTGCAAATGTTTGAGAAATACACATTGCTTATCAAAGAAATACCCCATGTATTTAATGTTGTAAATATGTTAAGGTTTCAAATTGTAAACGAGGACAGAGGGACGGTCCTAATCCTCTGTTCATCGTAATCAAGTTAGTTAGCGGGACAAATAAAGTTAAAACTGTTCACCAATCTTTCTTGTCTTTTCACCCCCTCTTCATTTCGAAGAGGTAGTAGTATCTTAACTTGAGATGGCTAGAATTAACATCCACTGACGCTTCATAGTCAAACTAATGAATCAAAAATAGATCTTGAGATTCAAGATCTATATCCAGAAGTTTGCTACTATCAAGCCTCAATATATTTGCCAAACCACTTGACGCTTGACAGTCAAGTTTCTATTGATGAAGAAATATAAAGTCTTGAGATACAAGATTTTTATTTCTAATAGAAACTTGCTACTAGATAGCCTCAATATATAAGTATGACACTATGAAGTCTTGAGATACAAGGCCAACATAATGTCATCTTGTGGTATCCCTGGACCTCTTGAAAGTTTATCACATTTCAAACAAAAATCACCAAAATGACTAAGTTCTTTCAACTTTTACCATGCCAAAATTGAAACTTTCAGGTACCTGGTACCCATAAATTTCAGGTACCCAGAATTTATGGGTACCAGGCCCTTGTACAAACTCCAGAGTTATTTTCAAGCTTAGTCAAAAGCTTTGTCCCTATAAATTTCCGGGACATCAAATTTATAGGGACAAAGTCAATCCACACAAACACATGGATCTACTTGCACCAAAAACAACTAAGTTATTTTCAGGCATAACCATAGGCTAAGTCAATTCAAACTTGGTCCCTATAAATTTCAAAAACTGAAGATTTATAGGGACAAAATCAAACCACAAAAACACTAAGTCCATTTCTGAAGGTATCCAGCTAACACACTACCGACTACCCAAGTCCCAATCTAGCCTAGTCAAGCTTACATCAAGCGGGGTGTATATGGGTACCCCCTATACTACTAATGTTGTTTCATGTTTGTGTTTCTTTCCCTTTGGTGTCTCTGATGGGAGCTTTGGGTTAATTGTATCGATTCCTGATCATTAACCCAACCTCTATTTTAATAGCAGAATTTTACTGTATTTTTTATTTCTGCTTAAATATATCGATTGTGGGTACTCGTTAGAACCGCCTCGATTAGACGTTCTAACGGGTCTCCGCAATCTGTATTTTGAGGAGAAATAAGAAAATTATAGCAATTTTTCATCTCATAATTTTCGTATGTTCTTTTTTTGTTTTGGCGGTAAAATCTCCAATGTATTTGTATAGGCGTGTTTTCGTAATGTTGCCAGAGAGCTCATTACGCGAACTTGTTTACGTAAGGCTGGCGATCCTGATCAAATTGTCAGAAGGATTTATCATCACGAGAATGCATCCGTGACCTAAAATGTCGCCGAGTCTTTCATATGTCTAAAGCGAGCATTTTAAGATGACTTTTTATACATTTGTTCTTATTTGTAGTACTAACATAGATTGTGAGTATTCATTAGAACCGCCTCATTGAGGCCCGTCGGTACTCGTTAGAACCGCCTCCTTGAGGCGGTTCTTACGAGTACCTCATTGAGGCGGTTCTTACGAGTACCTAAAACATATGTCTTGGAGCAGAAATAAAAAAAAAATATATATAGGAGGCGGTTCTAACGAGCACACACGACCTATGTCTTGGGGCAGAAATAAAAAATAATAATGTATACCCTTGTAAACCCAGTTTTCTCTATAGAAAGTGAGGTTTAGAGGGGCGTTAATTAGAAGGACTCGTTTACATGTACCTGATATAGTACGGTACTTTGTTCCCGTACCCACGACCCTGCGGGCACAAAACGTTGACTCAACGTTGAACTAACGTTGAAACAACGTTTTCAACGTTGTTTCAACTTTAGTTCAACGTTGAGTGCCTGCTGGGGACTTTACGATATACGAGCGTACTTTTTGGATTTTATGGTTAGTTTCGCCTTTGATAGTTTGTTTTCGTGTTGAAATGGATAAAAACCCAAATACATCGTACAATAAACTGAATGAAGGGACGTTCCAAGGATATGAGCTTTTGGAACACGGAATATTTACGCAAACAGGGCATATTTTTCGCACGCATGCGCTTGCTCTAATCATTTGAAAATCATCAATGAAACAGTGTTAAATATATTTTATTGGACAGGCAAACAAAATTCCTTTAGTGTCTTTTGGTTTTATTGTTAAATTAAGAGCATTAAGTATGACGTTTCCTTAAGCCCATTACGATGTAACACACCCGTGTGACATAGTGCAAAATGGCTACTTTTCCGAAGAAGATGTGTTATATTTTTTGTGGCTCGAGCTTTTTATTGACCTAACTCTTTAAGGTCACTAATATTATTCTTCAATACCTTTACACATTGATTATAACACGAGTTGCTTACATGGTCTATTAATAGAACTGTGTATTTTTCTTGCAGTTCAGTAAGAGAAAAGGATTTGTATGTCACATTTCTATTGACAGCAATTAAAAGTTTTTCCATGGTCACTTTGTGAAATGGCCCCCGCCCATAGGGGCTTGAAGAAATATATGGGCTGCATGATGCTTTCACGCAGAGCTGAATCCGGCCCGCACACTAGTACTGGTAAACCGCTTAGAGGATCTAAGCCTGTCCAGGAACCGCGGTGCGAGGCGGACCGTCAATGCTAATAAACCCTATTGGTTTCATTTGGCGACAGGGCTTGAGATGTCTTTTCATCTCAATGTCGGGTAAAAGTCCCACAAAACTGAAAGCAACGTCTCCAAAATGACCTTTACAGTGTTGACGGGGACGTTAAACCACAAATCAATCAATCAATCACTTTGTGAAAAAAAATAAGATTGGTTTTGATTACATGTATTGGATAGAGTATTAAAAGATCATTTGACGGATATTATAAGGGTGCGTAAGGAACATAGCGGACGCAGCACCATTGGCGGTTTCGCATGGAAAGTTGTGTTACACACTTGCCAACATGTCCATTGTTCTGTGCCCTTAGTTTGGAGGGAAGCAATACAATATGCTAACTTAAAGATGTAGCACTTTAGTGACACAGATAAATATATAGCTGTCCACAAGATATCTTTTTATTATGTTACTTTGAATATTTGTTAGTTATTTGTTTCAAACGAAATTTGCAATAGTTAACTGAAAGGGACTGAAAAACAATTTGATGTTCACCCATAATTATGCTGTGAAAATGGCATTTCTCTTTACGATACAATTGCAGGTAAATGGCGGATTGAAAGGTAAACCTTATTTTTCCTGATATAAATATGTTCTATAAAAGGGTTATCGTTTGGAAGCAAGGATTTATAAGGGCATTACATGAGCATGTTAACGTGATGAAAATAAAATTAGAGAAAACCAGCCAATATTGTTTGTTGGATTGTATAATAATAATAATAATAATAATAATAATAATAATAATAATAATAATAATAATAATTATGACACTACTATAACTACAACTACTGCTACTACTACTACTACTACTACTACTACCGCTACTACAATTTTTAATAATAAAACGATGATGATAATAATTATACTGTTACTACTTTTTCCATTACTGCTACTATTATTGGGACCCGACGATCGGGGCTTGATGAAATAGATTGGGCTGCATGCTGCTTCCACGCAGAGCTGAAAATGACCGCACATGAGTACAGGTAAACTGCTTAGACCAGGCAAAGTAATACGAGTCGGACCGTCCCTATATATAAACCCTTTTGGTTTGTTTGGGCGGCAGGGCTTGAGAAGTCATCTCAATGTCAGGTAAAAGTTTCACAAATTGAAAGCAACGCTCCAAAATGACCTGAATAATGTTGTCTGGAACATAAAGTCTCAAAACAAATAAACAAACGATGACAATAATAATTATTCTCTTACCGCTACTCCCAATACTACAACTCAGTTCTACTACTAATAATAATAATGATAATAATAATCAAAACGATGGTAAAAAATAATTATACTGTGTTACTACACCCACTACTGTTACTACTACTACTACTACTTCAACTATTATCATTATAATTATTATTAACGTGATAGAGATTAAGTGGATAAACACTACATGTAGCTAATATTGTTTGTAGGAAAGAACATTTAGGAATAACAATAATAATAATGGTAACAAACGATAATAATAATAATTATAATATAATAATAATAATGTGTTGTTTTTGTTGTTGGAAAGGAGGATGCTAAGTATAAAGAAAACCAGTCTTTTAGCTTGTCGGTTTTTAATTTCGCTAAGATAGTGCTCATTGAACAATCATGGTCGAATTAACTCTTATCCTGCTGTTCACAACAACCCCTATCTTTTGAAAAAATGTAGATCCAGATCAGATGGCTTCTGAAGAAGCCATCTGATCAGGATCTACACTGTTTGACATTCAATTAATGAATTTGTAGGATTAAATTACATCAAGTAATATGATTGGTTCAAAGTCAGAAATGGGTGTGGCTAGACTGAATATTCAGCAAGAGAAGGGTTAAACTCTCTGAAATATACTGTGTTAAATTCCACACAGGCCGTTTCCACGTCAAATGAGATATTCAAACTATGGAATTCAACAAAAAGAACAAAAATGTACAATCGGAATTTGATACTGTAAATTCAGTGTTCATGTAATTCTAGATTATAAGTTTATAACTGAATGACTTTAATAACGAGATATCATTGTCTGTTTCTTTATGCAATCACAATGAGTCACGTGATATGGCATTTTTTGTGCCATTCTTTTCTTGTCTTATTCATACTTCAAACATATGAGTGGGTGCTTGATAGATCCGCCTCATTGAGGTGGTTCTAACGAGAACCCACAACCTTTGTCTAGGAGCAGAAATAAGCAAAGTAATGTACCCCTATAAACTCCAGTTTGTCCTATATAAACTGGGGTTTAGAGGATGTTCATTTACATGATGCAATTTCGAAATACGCAACATGTTTGTTTTTGTTTTATGAAATGAAACCGGTAATCGTTTGCAGAGTATTGTTCATCAGTTAGACGACCTCTCTGTCACAAATTTAACTCATTTGTACTGTTTGGAATTAACCCTCATTTTGCAAATTTATTTTGAAAATGGCTGAGCTCTGTGGAAACAGAGAGTACTCTGATCTGGGCTTGTACTGTTTGCCAATTACACGTTTTTTTTTTTTTTGGGGGGGGGGGGGGGGGGGTGGCAGGATGGGCGGCTGGGGTTAAAATCCTTAGTTCATGTGTCAGTCGGCGGGTAATTGGGTCACAGTAAAAGTGTTCAGTAAAAGAGTTGATCCGTATTTCGACCCACCCCCACCACCGAAAGGGGAGGGGACTTACAGCATTGGTTTTCATGTGTGTCAGTCGGCTGGTAATTGGATCACAGTAAAGAGTAGATCCGTATTTTGACCCACCACCACCGAAATGGGGGGTGGGGGACTTACAGCATTGGTTTTGGTGCGGATTCCGTTTGCGTTTGGGCTGGCACGGTCGGCTGTTTACATCACGTAAACAAGTCCGTGAAATAAAATCCCCACTAAACCCCACTTTATATAGAGAAAACTGGTGTTTACGGGGGTATATATCATCTGCCTTATGTTTGCTCAAAAACATAGATTGTGGCGGTTCTAACGAGCACCCTCAATCTATGTTGAAAGCAGAAATAAGAAAGGTGTTATTATTTTTCACCAATATTTGTCCCTTCTGACACCATGTTGGACGCCATCATTTCACACGGGCATGTTTTCCGAATGAAAGCACTGTATCCCCTGAGACAGTGGATGGATTCTTACCAAGTTTTCATACTTGAGGTCCATCATTAGGCAGAGGAAAGGAGTGGTTAGTTTTAACCCTCATCTTGCTGTTCACGACAACCCTATCTTTGCAAACAGAGTAGATCCAGATCAGATGGTCAGGATCTACACTGCTTGGCATTCAGTTTATGAATTTGTAGCATTAAATTACATCAAGTAATTTGATTGGTCGATAGACATAAATGGGTGTGGCTTAAATGAAAATTCAGCAAGATAAGGGTTAATCTTATTTGTATTTGTAAGATCAAAGGCTCCCGGCCCCCCCCCCCCCCCCCAGAAGAAATAAATGGGCTGCATGATGCTTCCACGCAGAGCTGAAACCGACCGCACACGTACTGGTAAACCGCTTAAAGGATCTAAGCCTGCCCAGGTAAAGCGGTGCGAGTCGGACCGTCCATGCTTATTTATTTATTTATTTATTTTTTTTTTGGTTTGGGTTTTACGGCCCTTTCAAGATTATTTCACTCATATCGAGCCGATCGTTAATCAGAGGTGGGCGAAAACCGGAGTACCCGGAGAAAAACCACCTGACCTTCCGTTGCAGAACTTGGCGTCTCACACGTGGCCCGTCCATGCTTATAAACCCTATTGGTTTCATTGGGCGACAGAGCTTGAGATGTCATATCATCTCAATGTCGGGTAAAAGTCCCACAAAATTGGAGGCAACGTCTCTAAAATAACTTATACAGTGTTGACGGGTACGTTAAATCTGAAATCAAACAAACAAACAAACAGAGATCATAGGCTCCCAAAACTGTTAAATAATGGCCAAAAGCAGCTTCTCTGTGCCCTCTCTTCTGATGGAATGTATAGGCTTTGGATAAATCTGTTAAAATACAGTGAAATTCAGCTATTAATGAGAATGGGAACACCTGGCATATTTTCCGCCATTTTTCAAAGGGAGACATATTTTGGGAATTTGGGACTTCCTGTTCCCTTATCTAGAAGCCTTTTCCCACTGAAGAAGGGGTCTACTCTTGAAGGAAAGAATTTGCTCCTCAGGAGCAAATTCTTTTCTTTAAGAGTTGACCCATATTCACACGGGACACAAAAATACTTTTGCAGGAGTTGCCTCCCCTGAAGGTGTTCCAATTCCCCTTAAGACCGCCTCACATTAAGACTAATTCTGGTTTAAAATAAAAATCAAAAATGAGTTCCTTTAAGAGCAATGAAAACATTCATAAGAAAGAAGATGGGTCATACTACGTAGTTTCGGCTAATAAAGCCTCATCAGTGACCCTGTAATGATCCGGCAAAGAAAGCCAGAGGAAACATACTGCAATTTTGCGAATTTCGAATAGGCAGTCGATACAAAGACTGATATAAATCAAAATGGGGTCCAAATAATTAAAAACTTGTCTAGAATATGAGTCTAAACCAATAATTTATTTCTGATTTCTCAGATCTCAAAGGGCCAAAAGTAAAATATAAACTGCACTATGGTTGATGTACGGGGAGACGTTTTACGGCCGCCACACGACACAACACCAGCTGCTTAAAAGCTTATTCAGAAGTGTGCAGCTATTCTTTATTTGTGCTTTCTGAAAAAAAGGGACCACCTTTGAGACTGTTCAAAAGTGGTCTTAAAGACCACTTTTGAACAGTCCCAAAGGGGGTCTGAAAATAGAAATTTTACTGTATAGCATTTAGAATCTACTTTTAAAAGTCACATGGGCCCAAAGATTTTTCAGTGTTTTGCCTGTCTGCACTTTTTATTTATATTGAATTTGTTGAAATATTCTGGCCAAACTTGGCACAATAGTAGAAAATAGTGCATAAAGTTTTCCTATGAAAACGTTATTCTAGCTCCCATGGAGCTAGCGCTTTTCTATCCACTGAGATACTACGCCCACGTGTCGCGCTTCCTTGAGCGCTAACTCTTAGTGACAGTAAAATTCCTATATTAAGGCCACCTTTGGGACTGTTCAAAAGTGGTCTTTAAGACCACTTTTGAACAGCCCTAAAGGTGGTCTCTGACCAGAGGGCACAGTTCGCAGAAACCACAAAGAAAGAATAACTGCAACCTACTAAATAAGCTTCTAAAAGCAGATTTAGTCAGAATTTTAGGTTGTCTCAATAGCGGAATTTCACTGTATTAGGTCTCACACCGCTCTTGGTTCGAGCCTCGCATTTGTGGGGCGGGGGTGTGGGGTGGTTGGGTGAGGCAAAGGTGTCGTGTATCTTGCGTCACTGGGGTGTCCAACTCATACTGGCTTACAGTTGGGCAAGGCCCGCTGCCATTGCTGCAGCTAAGGGTAGAGTGGGGATGTTATTTCTTCTGTTTCTTTTCTCAATCTCTCACTTTCATCTCCTCTATTATCTCTTCTGTTATTTTTCTCCTTTCTCAGGTGAGCCACAAGGATTGGCGTGTCGGTAAACCCTAAACAATCAATCGAGCCTCGCTTTGGTCACACAACAAGGTCTGCAATGGAAGGTCTGGTGGTATTTCTAGGTCTTATCCAGTTTTCAACTACCTCGGTTTGTCAGTCTTGAAAACGTCCTAAAACCAAACCAATGGCATATTTTTATGCCCGCGGAATCGAGATTCGGGGGGGGGGGGGGGGGGGGGGGAGTGGGGGCATATACTTTTTGGTCTATCTATCTGTCCGTTTGTCTGTCTACAAAAACCTTAACATTGAGCATAACTTTTGAATGGTAATATATAGAGCTTTCTCCCAGTGGTACCATAATTTTTGATCTCATGACCTTGACCTGAACCATTGACCTATTTTTTTTTTCAAAATTTTAACATTGACAACACTAGCATAACTTGTGAATGGCGCTGTCCGGGGGCATCTGTGTTTCACAAACACATCTTGTTCTTCTATTTTCTGATGCAAAATTTGTGAAATTTTCATTATTTATGCATGAAACATCGGCGGGGTTATTCAAACTAACATCGACAACCTATGTCCTTAAGGCAATCAAAAATCTGACAGCACTGGTGGATCATTTGCCTCTGAGTGTAGGCTAGAAAATTGTCCCAAATACAGTTTAACCCTTATCTTGCTGTTCACGACAACCCCTATCTTTGCAAACAGTGTAGATCAAGATCAGATGGCTTCTGAAGAAGCAATCTGATCAGGATCTACACTGTTTGGCATTCAGTTCATGAATTTGTAGCAACAAATTGCATCAAGTAATTTGATTGGTTGATAGACAGAAATGGGGGTGGCTTAAATGAATATTCAGCAAGACAAGGGTTAATTCGGTTGAGTTTTTCTTTCAAGTTAAAGGACAAAACAGCATATGCAGTTGCAGATATTTGACATTGACCATTGGCCCCCGCCCACTGGGGCTGGACAAAATAGATGGGCTGCATGATACTTCCACGCAGAGCTGGTTGCGACTGTACACGAGTACTGGTAAACTGCTTAAAGGATCTAAGCCTGCCCAGGCAAAGCGATGCGAGTCGGACCGTCCATGCTTATAAACCCTATTGGTTTCCTTGGGCGACAGGGCTTGAGGTGTCATTTCATCTCAATGTCGGGTAAAAGTCTCACAAAATTGGAAGCAAAGTCTCCAAACTGACCTATACAGTGTTGACGGGGACGCTATACCTCAAATCAACCAATCGAAAGTGACCATTACGATTACACATTGTGCGACGCGACATTCAGTCGAACTTCAATAGCTCGAACACCTTTGGACCTCGAAAATCTGATCGAGGCAGCAGGAGTTCGAGCCACTGAGGGTTACTGCCAGGAGTCATAACGAGATACTTTTAGACATCTTTCTGGTATTCCATAATGAAAATGTATGCTGTGTGTACCCATTAGAATCGCCTCATCGAGGCGATTCTAATGAGTACACACAGCATACATTTGTAAGATAAAAGACTAAAATCTCCTTAATTATCCCCCACTTGTTCTTATGTAGAGGATTTCGCTAGGGGCTCAAGAATTGGTTCGCCTCATCCATGGTAAACGAGCCATCGGTGTTCGAGTCATCGAAGTTCTACTGTAGTGCACTTTTTACATCTTCAAAATGACTACTTTTCTGATGAAAATCCGTGATGGTTTTCTTATTTATACTGCAGACATGGGTTTTGGGTGCTCGTTAGAACCGCCTCAATGAGGCGGTTCTAGCGGGTACCCACAACCTATGTTTCGGAGCAGAAATAAGAAAAAATATTGTATACCCCCGTGGACCCCAGTTTCCTCTATATAAACTGGGGTATAGTGAGGGGTGTTCATTTCATGGACTTGTTCACGTGGTGCATTATGAAAATCCTTGCGGTTTTCCTCAACTTTAAAACGGTAAACAAGGATAGTGTTTTGCCCCTAACTTACCCCATGTTACCTGCAAGGAGTACAGGAGCTGTCAATAGTAGGTGTAGCCGTCGAATGCTCTATCTACGTGGTGAACAGGTCACGTGTTCCGGAGATAGGCGGACGATGCCGAAAGTCTTGTTGATACCATATTCCTCATATTCCGGACTCCTGGGGTTGACGGTGGACCTACCGGTACCGGTACAACACTCCCCTCACAAACATTTAAGAAAAATGCTAGGAGAATTATTTGATCTTGATAAACTTAACCATATACAGTAAAATTCCTATATTAAGGCACGACACATCGTCTCACGATGGTTAACATTTCTGCCAAGTAATTTCAGTATCCATCCAGAAATAAGAAAGTTATTGACCGTGTTTAAGTTTCGGACCCTTTTTTGACCTTTGACCTTTAAGAACGACCTTGACCTGGGTTTCGCGCGCGACACATCGTCTCATGGTGGTTAACATTTCTGCCAAGTAATTTCAGAATCCATCCAGAAATAAGAAAGTATTTCACCGTGTTTTAGTTTCGGACCCTTTTTTGACCTTTGACCTTTAAGTACGACCTTGACCTGGGTTTCGCGCGCGACACATCGTCTCATGGTGGTTAACATTTCTGCCACGTTATTTCAAAATGTATCCAGATATAAGAAAGTTATTGACTGCGTTTAAATTTCGGACGGACGACCGACGGACAGGGACCACGCTATATGCCCTTCCACCATTCTTCGAATAGCGGGGGCATAAAAATAGACAAAATATTAATAAAGTAAAATATGAAGAATGCTTTAGAGCTGAAAACGGCATTCTTTTAACAGTCACTACCATGCACGTCATGCTTTATACCATTTTCTTTATGGATAAATATGATAAATGATAATTTTCCACTTTTCCAACATAATTTTCCTGTTATTCATTTGAAAATAATTTCCTTAATCAAAGGTTGGCGGACACTGGAGTAGGTGACAAAAAACCAATTGCCTTTCCAATGCAGAATCCTGGCCCAGGCGAGGCCAGAACCCACAATCGTAATCAACCTGTTATAAAAAGATAGCGTGCCACAGTTTGGTGAACTATGCCCCCTTTTGAAGGACAAAAAGGCACATTCAGTTGCAGATACAGTACAATTCCTATATTAAGACCACCTTTGGGACTGTTCAAAAGTGGTCTTAAAGACCACTTTTGAACAGTCCCAAAGGTGGTCCCCAACCATGGAACACTATGCGCAAAAATACAAAGATCGCCGGGTTAAGTGCACCCTTCAAAAATTTTAGGTGGTCTAAACAGCGGAATTTTACGGTATTTGACCTTGACGTTGTTATAAAAATACATGCGGTTTGCCTGAACTTTAAAACGGTAAACAAGGATGGTTACAAGCCTAACGCACGGCAAAACCTAAAATAAGACATTCGCGACCATCGAATACTCAGATCAGCCTGTGCATCAAGCTAACATATCCCGAGACTTCGCTAGTTTATCTTTGGATAACCAAGGCTCGTGCGAGCTAAGAAGACGCTGATCAGACTGTGCGGATGCGAAGGATGATCAATGTCTTCTTTGCTCGCTCAATTATTAGTTTACGTTTTGACATGCGCTGGCTCCTTTTATTATTAATAATTATAATCATTTAATAATTGCGCATTGTATTTTCTCTTGTATGGAATTTCGGTACCAAGTAACGACGGCTAGATCAGATTAGAGTCACGACTGAGACGAAATAGACGGAATTGACACCTTTTTGGTGATAGAGTGAAATTCCGCTATTAACACTGATTAAAACCATCTAAAATGAAAAAGTAATTCTGCTTTAAAAAGCTTAATTAGCAGGCTGCAGCTATTCTTTCTTTGCGTTTTCTGCATACATTGACCTCTTGTCAGAGAGCACCTTTGGAACTGTTCAAAAGTGGCCTTAAATGCCACTTTTGAACAGTCCCAAAGTTGGTCTTAATATAGACATTTTACTGTAAATAATTCAGACTAGGCCACAAAAATGACAACCCTGACTCTTACATAAGCAGGATTCCTATATGAGCAATTGCACACAAAAAGTTGGTGTTGGTAATGATGTGCGTTTAGCAAATATGCGGATCAGCCTATACATTCGCGCTGGCTGATCTAAGTCTTGACAGGTTGCTAGAATCGTGTGTGGTTCCTTGTTTGTCCCTAGTATAGAGGAAAACCAAAGCACTGATGGTACTGGTGGGTCGATTGCCTCTGAGTGTACGCTGGGAAAATAGTCCTATACTGAGATGCGAACTGTTTCGTTTGACCCTTTGTTTGTTTGTTTGATTTCAGGTTTAACGTCCCCGTCAACACTGTATAGGTCATTTTGGAGACGTCGCTTCCAATTTGGTGGGACTTTTACCCGACAATGAGATGAAATGACTTCTCAATCCCTGCCGCCCAATGAAAACAAAAGGGTTTATAATCATGGACGGGCCGACTCGCACTGATTTGCCTGGGCGGCAGGCTTACATCCTGTAAGCGGTGTTACAACGCATAATGTAGTAATGTAGTAATTACTACATTTTGATTTTTTTTACTACATTATGCGTTGGCATAGTCGACGCGAAATGAAGTAAAAAAATTATTTCATTTCGCGTTGATATGCACCATATCGACGCATAATGAAGTAATGATGGTAGAACATAGCTGTCTTCGAAAAGACTTAGGAAGCAATACAGTTAAATTCCTACAATTTAGACCACATTTGAGACGGTTCAAAAGTGGTCTTTAAGACCACAGTTGAACAGTCCAAAAGACGGTCTTCCACAAAAGCACACTGAAGGTCAAAATCATAAAGAAAAAGGTTTATTGGGCGGCATCTCAATGTCGGGTAAAAGTCCCATGAAATTGGAAGCAACGTCTCCAAAATGACCTAAATAGTGTTGACGGGGACGTTAAACCTCAAATCAAACAAATCAAACAAAAGACAGACAGGCAGACAGACAGACAGACAGACAGACAGACAGACAGACAGACAGACAGACAGACAGACAGACAGACAGAATGGACAAAAACTATATACCCCCTTGCATACTTCGTATGCCGGGGGTATAAATAGATGGGCTGCACGATGCTTCCACGCAGAGCTGATACCGCCCGTACATGAGTCCTCGTAATCTGCTTAGAAGGTCTAAGCCTGTCCAGGAAAACTGCTGCGAGTCGGCCCATCCATGCATATAAACCCTATTGCTTTTAATTGGACGGCAGCGATTGAGATGTCATTTCATCTCAATATCGGGTAAAAGTCCCATAAAATTTGAAGCAATGTCTCCAAAATGACCTAAATAGTCTTGACGGGAACGTTAAACCTCAAATCAAACAAACAAACTGTTGACGCATAATGAAGTAAAATTAAGTATGCCACCCATCGCCGCAAAATGAAATAATTCTTTCATTTTGCTCAAACCTCTTAGTATCGACGCATAATGAAGTAAAAACGACATTTTATTTCATTTCGCGTCGACTATGCCAACGCATAATGTAGTAAAAATTTCAAAATGAAGAAATTACTACATTACTACATTATGCGTTGTAACAAAGCGGTTTACCAGTACTCGTGTGCGGGTCAGTTTCAGTTCTGCGTGGAAGCAGCATGCAGCCCATCTATTTCTTCAAGCCCCGATGGGCGGGAGCCATCGTTTGACCCTTTAATTCCATTTTTAAGCAAACAGTGAAGACCCTGATCAGACGCCGTGTCCTGTGGCGTCTTATATGGGTCTTCACTGTTTGCTAAGCCAAACCCATGATTCTAGTCCAGCCTCTTGCACAACTCCCTTGTCCCACAGTGGCTATGAAATAACCTTTTTTATCATATGACGTCATTGATTAGCAGTGGATAACGTCGTGTAATAAAAATCGTTTGACCACACGTGTAATAACACTTTGGCGGGATTAAGTAACGTCATGACGACGTCCATGTCAACAATGCTTTTTTCGTAGAAAAATTGTCAAATAAAAAGGCGATGAAATCCAATTTAAAGTAGTCATATGATAAAGAGAATCTTACACTCGTGGTCATTTCATATGAAATTTATGAAACTCGCCGAAGGCTCGTTTCATAAAATTCATATGAAATGACCACTCGTGTAAGATCCTCAATATCCGACAAGTCAGTGATAGTCACGTGGACTTAAGACAGAAGACCCTTTATGCTTAGTAACTTTGAGCCGACTGACAAACAATCAGGTTGGTCTGAGTCTTGGCAGACCGCAAGAGTCGTGTGTGGTCTCATGTTTGTCCATATTGCAAAAGAAAATCAAGCACTGAGGGTACTCGTCGTTCGGTTGACTCTGAATGTTTGGCCTTGGAAAATAGTCCTGGACTGAAACAATCGACCCAATCGATTGACAAACAATCGGCCCAAAAACTATGTTGATGATTTGCTTGTATTCGAGTTTTACGGCCCAGTCAACACTATTTAGGTCATTTTTGAGCCGGTCAGTTTACCTATCAACACTTTCCTGGGCAGGCTTATACGTAAGCGGTTAACCAGTACAGTGCACATTCTTTCGCCAGAAAACTATGTTGATGAGACTGCATGACTGATATCAGTCGTCGCCGGTCCCACATTCCTTATGCACAGGTCTATACTTTTTATCCGTGGCCACATGAGCATAGCACACCCATGTGACAAAGGGCTTTTTTCATGGCTGAAAAGGAAGATTTTTTCGGTAATAAAATTGTTATGCTTCAAACACATGACAGGGTGCTTATGAAATCGGTTACGTGAACCGACTGGTTTATTACATTAGGCGTTGTATTAGGCTCCACAATGCACGTACGTCTCTGAAACTAGATAAAAGACAGAACATCTTGAACACTGCTTCGGGTTATATATGAACTCTTTTTTACTAGTTTATTACGTGATAAATGAATTAACAGCAATATGCTGATGGTACAACTATGAAATGAACACGTTCTCTTGTCATTTGCAACAAAAATAACAAACAAACTTGTAAATTCAAGGTATTCAGTATTTTCTATATTTCTCGTAAAAACATAGATTGTGGATAGTCGTTAGTGCTCATCATAGCGGCGAGTTTAGCGAGTATCCAAAGTCAAATATGTAAAATAACAGAAAGAAAGCACTATATATAACTTTGGAACGTTTGTTTGTTTGTTTTGAGGTTTAACGTACCCGTCAACACTACCCATAGGGACAGGAGAAATCGATTGGGCTGAATGGTGCTTCCAGGCAGAGCTGAAACTCGTTAGAACCGCCTCGGAGCGAAAATATAGAAAATAAGATAATTTTTATTGCGAAAAAAAAATGTAAGAATATAGGGATCACCAATGTAACTTCATGAATTAACATTTTCAGGATCTCGAGGAAGCTGTTTGAATGCGAGGCCGCTAGGGACCCGGCAAATGTTATTGCAATGAAATAACCAAGGATGATGGTTATCCTTACTTAACTCACGATTCCAACGCCAAATTGTAACGCAAATGCACCCAAACTCCATATAAACTCATAAAATGCGACCCTAATACCAAACATGGTGGCTAGTTTAGAACATGGATAACAATAAAGTCAGCTCCACAATGACGTTCTGATGCCATCATAAAATTGTGCTACGTTCAGGGCGAAAGCGTTACGTCACTCAAGATAGCGTGTACAAAGCAAGGCCAATGTTGTGATATCCAATGTCTGAAATCCATGTACAAACAGCACTTGATGTTCATGAATTGAACATGTGTTTAGCTGTTTGAACACGGCCCCTGGCTCATTCCAGAATAACTTCATGGGATTTTATGCAAGAATACATAATGAAACAGGGATGCATGATCTTAATGAGCAGTCAGTCATACATGTCATAATGAACTCATATTCTTGCACACCAGATAAGGAAGTCCTGGGCTTAACAGTGGGATAGAAAGCCTTATCCCTGCCCAGTTATCCTACACAAGGATAGGACAAAAATCGAGAATTGTGCATTGGTTAAAATGGAACTCACATATACGTCTTTACGTTGACGTCAGTGCAAGAACAGTGACGTCAAAAACGTTACACTATTGTCTTCAATATATAGCGAACGGCGACAATCGAAGCAACTGCATTACCAAAAAAAAGAAAAAATCCACTCTCAGAAATGAAAGGCATGCAAGAAAAATAATATTACATGGGTGTGAGGGGTAGATAGAAAAATCAGTCCCTCGCGATTACTGTCCGGCCTCGTGTTTCTTTGACAGTGACTCGCGGGACCGGATCTTCTATCCACAATTGACATCCATATAAGATCCTTATAATCATATATACAGATATAGATAAAATGAGTGCTGTGTGTGATCTACATGTATTGCTACATGTATCAGCAGTGTAGACCACACTAAAGCATGCTGAAAAGTTAAAAACCTCCGTGAACCCAGCCTTTTCAGCCTAGGTATTACATGTGTACACACTATTTTTATTTTTGGCTACAAAACATAGGTTAACGTTGTAGGTACTCATTAGAACCACCTCATTGAGGCTCGTAGGTTGTAGGTACTCGTTAGAACCGCCTCATCGAGGCGGTTCTAACGAGTACTTACAATCTATGTCTGGAGAAGAAATAAGACAAACATGACATTTTTATGCCCCTGGAATCATAGATTCGGGGGCATATAGTTTTTGGTCTGTTTGTCTATCCGTCTGCTTGTCTGTTTATCTGCTTTTCTGTGGGCAAAAACCTTAACATTGGGCATAACTTTTGAATGGTAACTGATACTGCTTCCATATTTCACATGTGCATTCCTTCCAGTGGTACCATAATTTTTGACCTTATGACCTCGACCTTGATGCCTGACCTATTTTTTCATCCTTAAAGTTCTGAGCTCAGTTGGGATATGAAGAATGTACTTCGTCATACGGGTGTGTTATCATAAATGTCACTTAAAACATTGAATGTACTTTATTTTGCATTTTCGTTTCAGGCATTTCCAAGAATATTTTCAATCGATCAACTCTTTCAGTATATTTGTTTAGCTGACTCTCAAGGGAGCCACATGAACCAGAAACATTATGAGAGTTTCACGTTTAAATGTTTGTCTTGGGATTATGGTCGAACGATATTTCTACTTAATTGCATTTTCTAACGGATGAATGGTAATTAAAAGCAGGTGGTAAATCGACAAAATTCTGAAAATTCAACTTAACTCTTATCATGCCGTTCACGATAACACCTATCTTTGGAAACAGTGTAGATCCAGATCAGATGCTTCTGAAGAAGCCATCTGATCAGGATCTACACTGATTGCCATTAAGTTTATGGCTTTGTAAGAATAAATTACATCAAGTAATATGATTGGTTCAAATTCAGAAATGTGTGGCTAAACTGAATATTCAATAAGAGAAGGGTTAAGACACAATATTTTAGATTTTTTTTCTTTTAGCTCTAGTGTAGCGTCACAAACTCTCTGTGGTTATTAGGGCCCTGCACTGAAAGTGTGGGTGCCCTATAGTAAACACTCTGTCCGTCCGTCTGTCTGTCTGTCTGTCCGTCCGTCCGTCCACAAATTTCTGATAGCGCTGCCGGGGCCCTAGTCAGTTTCACTGACAGCTCTAGTTTTTTATTTGGTTTCACGGCGTTTTCAAGATTATACCACTCATTTCGAGCCAATCCCAGGTGGGCGAAAACCACCTGACCTTCCTTGCAGAACTTGGCCACTGACATGGAATTGCGATCGGAGCGAGGCTCAACCCCAGTAACCTAACCTGAGGTCCAAATGGGCCAGACATCGCTCACCTGGATGAGGCTGATGTTGATATGTAACATGAAGCCGTGGTGGCAAGCTTGTTTATCAGATCACATTGCCTTTAGCAATTCTGAATTTGCATGTTGCCTTGATGTCTATGTTTTTGGACAGCTCAGTCCGATAAAGGACTCAAAAAGAGATGCTGTTGATGCAGAATTGGGCGTGTATACATGTAGTAACTGTTTGGTAGGACGTAAGCAGCTGATTTAAGCAGCCTCGAATCTCCTTGTTGCCCCAATGCCTCCCATCAATTCGATTTACGACTTTTGAGGTGATGTCGAAAACGCGAAAAGCTGATGACGGACGGACGACAGACGACGGAAACATGCAATGGCATACTATGGTGAGCTGAAGCGTGAAGCTCAAGAAAATTTAGTTGTTTTGGGTTTAACGACACATCAACCCTTGTCGGTCATTTTGTGACGTCTCCCGGAGAACGGGATAAAATAGAGAAAGTAGAGGAGGTGAAAATGAGGGACCAAGAAAGTGTAGAAACAGAAGAAATAACAACACTCCCTCTCTACCCAGGACAGCAGGCCTCCAATATCAGTCGGACGCCCCAGTGACCCAAGATACACGTCAGCTTTCCCTCACCCAATCATCCCGCGATGCTACAGAAAAGCTAGTAAATTAAGAGACAACCCTCTTTCCAACTAAGAAACGGAGGCCCGTCTCTTTGGTTACTGAGTACAGAGACAACGCTCTTCCCACTAGGCCATGGACCGGCTCTTTGGTTATTCAGTACAGAGACAACGTTCTTTCCCACTAGGCCATGGACTGGCTCTTTGGTTATTGAGTACAGAGACAACGCTCTTTTCCACTAGGTCACGGATCGTCTCTTTGGTTACTGAGTACAGAGACAACGTTCTTTCCCACTAGGCCACGGACCGGCTCTTTGGTTATTGAGTACAGAGACAACGCTTTTTTCCCACTAGGTCACGGATCGTCTCTTTGGTTATTGAGTACAGAGACAACGCTTTTTTCCCACTAGGTCACGGATCGTCTCTTGCTACTGAGGACAGAGACAACGCTCTTCCCACTAAGCCACGGACCGGCTATTTGGTTATTGAGTACAGAGACAATGCTCTTTCCCACTAGGTCACCGATCGCCTCTTTGGTTACTGAGTACAGATACAACGCTGTTTCCCACTAGGTCGCGGACCGGCTCTTTGGTTATTGAGTACAGAGACAACGCTCTTTCCCACTAGGTCGCGGATCGTCTCTTTGGTTATTGAGTACAGGTCTAGAGACAACGCTCTTCCCACAAGGCCACGGTCCGGCTCTTTGTTTACTGAGTACAGAGACAACGCTCTTTCCCACTTGGCCACGGACCGGCGCTTTGGTTATTGAGTACAGTGGAACTCTTCAAAGTTCGAGGTGTATTGCGAATCATTGAGGGTTTTTTACGTCGCCACGTCCGAAGATTTAGGGATAACTTTTTCGATCTTAAGTAAAATGAAGGTACGTTGTGTGTACTCATTACAATCACCACCGATGAGGCGATTCTAATGAGTGAACACAACACACCTTTAAGATACATTATCCAAAATAACTGGCGCATCCTGTGGCGTCTCATCATGGCTTTCACTGTCTTTAATGCATCACGTTGACCAGTCCGTGTAATGGATACCCGGTGAATCCCATTTAATATAGAGAATGGTGTTTACAGGGGGTTAACATTATGTTGGTTAACATTATGATAATAATTTCTGTTCCAAAGACATAGGTTGCGTGTACTCTCAATGCCCACAACCTATGTTTGCAGTAGAAATATGAAAAATATTGCACATTTTCATATACAGTCGAACTTCAATGGCTCGAACACCTTTGGGACCTCGAAAATCTGTTCGAGACAGGGGTAGTTCGAGCCACTGAGGTGGCTGCCAGGAGGCATAATGAGATACTTTTAGACATATTTTCGGTGTTCTATAATGAAAATGTATGCTGTGTATACTCATTAGAATCGCCTCATCGAGGCGATTCTAATGAGTACACACAGCATACATTTGCAAGATAAAAGACTAAAATATCCTTAATCATCCTCCACTATTTCTTCTGTAGAGGATTTCGCTAGGGGCTCAAGAATGGGTTCGACACATCCATGGTAAACGAGCCAACGGTGTTCGAGCCATCGAAGTTCTACTTTAAATATAACCGGTATGGAGATATGAAAGAATGCTCAATGTCACATGGATGTTTTATATCGCAATGTTCTCATGTTTGGAACGCTAGGCATAAATGGGTTTATAAGCAACGCAAAGACATAAAAGAGCCGCAAGTACCAGACTGGTGTCCAAAATCCAACTTCAGTTACACTCAGAGATAATGAACCTACCAGTGCTATTAGTACTTTGATCAACAAAGAAGGTTCCTTTTCAGTATTATCTCGCTCGAACTTAAATGAAAGAAGTAACTAACACCATTGCCCACATGTATATACCATGTAATGTTGCAATAAAATATGCTTATACTAATACTCTTAACCTTGTTGATGCTAATCCATTACGATAACGCACCCGTGCGACATAGAGCATTTTTCCCATCTCCAAAATGGCAACTTTTCAGCTGAAAATCCGTGATATTTTTCTTACAGATACTGCAAACATAGGTTGTGGGTGCTCGTTAGAACCGCCTCATTGAGGCGGTTCTAACGAGTAACCACAACCTATGTCTTAGACCAAAAATAAGAAAAATAATGTATACCCCCATTAACCCCAGTTTTCTCTATATAAAGTGGGGTATAGGGGGGTCTTCATTTCACAGACGTGTTCACGTGATGACAACAACTGTCGCCTGCTTTGTTGTCTGCTGGTGATGCAACAGTAGGGAGCTTTCCACTAAATGATTTCCATAGGCGACAATCGTAACCTTTTACCTGCTCCCCAAAAAACTACACATACAAAACTTTTCAAACCTTACTTGTTTATAGAGCCATCCTAGTCCAACAAGTTAATGAGAAAAAATCCTACATGTTGGTCTGCTCCTTTTCAAGTTACAGTCAACCTTGTTTGTTTACCTGCTAGAACGGAGTAAATACAAACCAACATTTTTAAAGGAGGGGTGACCATATAAAACCAGCAAAAATTTCTTTGAGCTTGCAGATATATTTATAAAACATGCATCATTTTAGTGCCTTATACCTATCATTTTCTCACATTGAAAAATAAAAAAACATGGGATAAATATTCAATGGAAGCAAGTCCGGTATTTAGAACGCAACTAAAAGCTCTGTCCTAAAGTGATAAAACCCGGCACCTTTCTGCTACCAGTAGTGATACAGATCAATCTCATCTGGTTCCACTCTTCTTGTCTGTTTACAAATCTATGTTTGATAAGTTTGCAAGAAGCAGCAGCAGACGACATGAATAGACGACATTTTAGAAAATAATCTTTTCCTTCTGCTTGTAGCGGAGAGAAAAAGAGTTGTGTCACCTTAAAATGTTGAAAGAGTTGCGTCTCTTTGTTTGTTGTTCACGAAAACAACGATTGTCATCTTCAACACAACAATGTCGGCTGCTTTGGTGTCTGCTGGTAACCTTAATAGTTTATTTTTGCAAATAGGGTGGACCCAGAGCAGAGGGAGCAGTCTGATCAACGTCATACTGTTTCTTTGTATCCACAAATATGTTTAAAAAGTTGCAAGAATACGTAGCAGACGACATAAACAGATGACAACGTGACTTTCAGGCGCAGATTTTCGTGTCATTTTAAGGATTAAAACACGCTTTAAGTTAGTTTAGACTTTTAAATTAGTGTTTAAAGCCGTTTCTAGATTTAAGAAGATTGCTTTTTTTTTTAATTTTAACTTTTTATCTTTTTTCGTATTACCTCATATTTCAATGAAAATTTGTAACGAGCTCATCAGAAACGCAGCCTATTTCTCTTTCTACGTTTGATATTTTAAAATTAACCCATTTTGTATCAGACACCCAAAACGGGTATCCTGGCAAACAGTGTAGGCCCAGATCAGACGCCGCAGAATGCGGCGTCTGATCAGGGCCTACACTATTTGCGAAAAGTTAAGCCATTTTCCAAATAATTTTTTTAAGATTTAAGAAAACAAAACTTGACACACCTGAATTTTGAAATGGACTCCTTCTATATATAAGGAGGAAGATTCCATCTGGTACAGAATGGGTTAATAGTAGATGAGATTTGATTTTTTTAAAATTGCAAAACAACATGAACCAGGCCCACGAAAGTGCATTTTAGTGCTGTTCGATTTTGCTGAGTCGTCAAATGTCTTCCTTTTTTCAGTAACGCAGGCCCACCCATGCAGAGCCGAAACCACGAGTACTGGTAAACCGCGTAGAAGATCTAAGCCTACCGAGGCAAAGTTGTGCGAGTCGGACCTTCCATGCATATTGAGTTTTTAACCTTATTGGTTGTTGAGGTAGGGCTTGATTTGTTAATTCATTTCATCTCGGAGTCGAGGTAAAAGTCCCACTAAATTGGAAGTAACATCTCCAAAATGAACTTAATAATTTTGACGGGGATGTAACAAACAAAGACATTCTTCATTAACGCATTCTAAACGGAAACCCCCAAAATGGGGGCATTGCCAGAATATTTGTTTGTTTGTTTGATTTGAGGTTTAACATCCCCGTCAACACTGAAAAGGTCATTTTGGAGACGTTGCTTCATATTTTGTGGGACTTTTACCCGACATTGAAATGAAATGACATCTCAAGCCCTGTCGCCCAATGAACACAATAGGATTTATAAGAATGGACGGTCCGACACTCACACCGTTTTGCCTGGGCAGGCTTAGATCCTTTTAAGCGGTTTACCAGTACTCGTGTGTGGGTCGGATTCAGCTCTGGGAAATTTTTTAGATGAAAAAAATTGTGACATTTTTCTTATGTCTGCTCAAAATTTAGATTCGGAGTACACGGTATATACAATCGCCTCATTGAGACGGTTAGTGGTCTAGTGGTTAAGAGCGCTGAATCTTGATCATTAGGTCTCTCACCGCTGTGGTTCGAGACGCCAAGTTCTGCAACGGAAGGTCAGGTGGTTTTTCTCCGGGTACTCCGGTTTTCGCCCACCTCTGATTAACGATCGGCTCGATATGAGTGAAATAATCTTGAAAGGGCCGTAAAACCCAAACCAAAAAAAAAAAAAAAAAAAAATTGAGGCGATTCTGACGAGTATCCACAAACTACCCAGCAGGCACATGTCGCTAGGGCAACGTCAAATCTACGTCGTTGCAACGTCATGACGTTGCACCGACGTAAATGTAACGTTGCATAAACGCCATGACGTACAGACGTTGATATGACATCACAGTTACGGCAAGTGCCTGCTGGCTATACTTTAGAGCATGCAGGAATAAGAAGAATAAGGTTTAAATCCCAGTTACAGTATACAATCTCAGTTATAGTATACATGTATACAAAAGTTCAGAATTATATAGGCGTGTTTTCGTGATGAGTATGAAAACACTTTAAAGTACATGTGGTTCCTTTATATTCATTGCGGTCTCTTTATTTTTAAATTGCCGGCGTTAAACTTTAATGCTCAGTGGTAGTCACGTGGACTTCAGCAGTATAAACGCTATTGTATATATAACTTTCGATACATGTAGATATACAATTCTCGACAATATTTTAGCTTTAAATTATACCATTAGACTAGTCAAATACAAGTGTTCAATTAGTTAAAACAAAATAAAACAAGCAAGTATTTTAAGAAACATTGTGGTTTAAATAAGATTCAACTCTCGTGAAAGCAGAAAATAGCTTTGCGGCATTAATAAGACGAGAAATGAGAGGATAGGTATTTTGAAAGACCCCAGCGGAAACGCCCTGGGCTCATTAGTAATAGAAGAGAAGGCACACCTCTTAAGTTATCAGTAATACAGAAAGAGATACGGCAAACGGAAACAACCTGGCCTTCATTAGTAATTGTGAGAACATCGAGGGTATAGGCATTTCCCTTTTTCCGTTTTGTTTTGTTTCATTACAGATTCACGTCAAATGTTGTGCATTACGCAAACACGCCTATACAAATTTATTGCCACCTTTATCGCCGAAAAAATGAAAATTTTATGATGAAAAATTGTGATATTTTTCTTATTTCTGCTCAAAATATAGATCAGGCGGTTCTAACGAGTACCCACAATCTATATTTAAGAGCAGAAATAAGAAAATTAATGTATACCCCCGGAAACCCCAGTTTTACTATATAAAAGTGGGGTTCAAGGGGGTCAAAATTATATAGGCGTGTTTTCATGGTGGTCTGGACGCTTAAAGTGCAAAGGAGCGTTTCTTTTTAATACGCCTGAACAAATGGCTCTGTGGGCCAATGGCGAAACGAAACCTTGATCGAATGATACTGGTCAAATGACAAAGATGGCCGCCTTGTCCAAATATGGTAAAAACCTTAACTCTTCTTCTCCAGAACCACTGGGGCAATTGCCTTGTAGCATCGAATGACTGAGAACTACCAAGTTTGTTTAAATGATGCTCCCCAGTTGATATAGAGCATGACCTATTTTTCGGCAAGCTCGCTAAATTATCATCTGCACCGAAAAAAAACATTGTTCTAAATCCTTCATGTGAATGAGGTGACTATGCAAGTCGATATCACTTCTTTCCATTCAGTAATTAGAAATACTGCACTGTAAAAAATTAGTGTTAATTATACCTAAAGACAGAGTAAAGATTACACTAAAACTCGTGTGAATTCGAACCATACACCATTTTGGGTGTAATATGTAACTTTGAATAACAATATAGACTACACTGATAACCTGTATAGTTTACTCAAAGTTTAGATCTTGATCAGATGCGGCGTCTGATCTGGGACTGCACTATTTGCCAATGTCTCAAAAAGGGCCGCTAGGCATATATGGTTAATTCCAATAATTGAAGGTCAATGTAAAAAGTGAAATTATCTTAACTGCCGTATTCGACGTAATAAGCGTTTGTTGTGACTCGAAACTAACCCTACATCATATATGGTCTTCTGCATTGGGATCTATGTGCTAAAATCTCATGAACTAGCATTTTCATTACGAAAATATATACAGAATTTTGCCACCCAAATGAAATTTTTCCGATAAAAAAAATCAGATTTATTTTTTCATTTTTCTGCTCTAAACATAGATTGTGGGTACTGGTTAGAACCGCCTCGATGACGCGGTTCTAACGACTACCCACTGCCTAGGGGTCAAAATTAGGCAGGCGTGTTTTCGTGATGTGAAAAAAAAAAGCATTCTTTTTTCTAGTCCAAATATAGATTGTCGGTGCTCGGTTTTCTGAACCCCCATAAAAAGGAAAACAATGTACCCCTGAACACCCAATTTTCTCTATATAAAGTTGGGTTTATAGGGTTGTTCAGTACATATGGGTAGGCCTCAATGTGCTTCTAGTGCCCGGTTACCTTAAAAACAAGATCATCGTTATTCAGTACACGGATTGTTGATGTAATGCTTTTCTTTTCTTAAGGATTTGTAAAAAAAAAAAAAAAAAAAAAACACACACATGCCTAGGCTATATTTTACAAAAGTTAATTCTGTTACTAGAGTCACACTTCTCTCGGAGTCTCAAACTTTTCATGGTCGCTCAGAATTACGAAGAGAGTTTGACAGTAGAAATCAGTAAAAATAGTTTTGCAGAGTCCAGTTACAGGCAGATAGTCTAACTAGCTGATAACTTATTGTGTAAAACAATTTTTCCGAGTTATATTTCACGAAGTAAATTCAAGTGTGCTTGTTGTAGAGTGGTCTCTATGAAAGTGATATGTCATTTTTTCTTCATTTATTTAGGAACACTATTAACCGTTCCTTTATAAGCGCTGGGTGAAGAGAAAGACAGTTTAAAAAGCAACTTTCTTCTTGTTTGACTTCTTGGAAACGCTTTATAAAAAGATATCTGGAAACGCGTTATAAAAAGACATCGACGGGCGCTGCATATTCCTGTTTATTCCGAATGAGGTTTCACTGCGTAAATATATGGAGAGCAGTCTTATCTGTAGGTATTTCCTATAGTTACGTCATAAGACGGTTAGAAATAAACTGGGGTATCACCAATCCAATCTAAATGGCTTCCAATTGAAATTGGAAGCCAAAAACTAAATGTATTCCTTAATGTATAAAAAAATAATGTTAATGGTCCAAGCGTTTTGACACTGTGCACTTGATATGGGCGTGAACCAAACACCATTCATGAAAGAAAGCTGGAATACTGGAATAGCCTCTCTCTCTCTCTCTCTCTCTCTCTCTCTCTCTCTCTCTCTCTCTCTCTCTCTCTCTCTCTCTCTCTCTCTCTCTCTCTCTCTCAATATATCAATCGTGGCCGTTGTACCTAACGAGTATCCACAATCTATATTTTGAGCAGAAATAAGTAAAATATCACAATTAATCTGCTTAAAACTGTCGTTTTTCCGGCGGTAAAACTTACGATGTATTTGTATAGGCGTGTTTTCCTAATGAACACGAACATTAATTACATTACGGAAACACGCCTATACAAATACATTGTGAATTTTATCGCCGATAAACGCAAAACTTCAGATGAAAAATTGTGATATTTTTTCTTAATTCTGCTCAATTAGGCGGTTCTAACGAGTACCCACAATCCCTATTTTAGAGCAGAAATAAGAAAAACAATGTTTACCCCTGCTAAACCCAGTTTTTCTATATAAAAGTGGGGTTCGAGGGGGTCAAAATCATACAGGCGTGTTTTCGTGATAACATTCCTATAATGAAAACGTAAAAGGCGGAAGGCCAAAAGGACAGTTACTTTTCCACAAATGACCAAACAGCTATCCAAAATAAGATATCAGCAATACCATTACAATAACACTCCCGGGCAACATAGTGCATTTTTTCACATCTCCAAAATGGCTACTTTTCTGATGAAAATCCGTGATTTTTTTTTCTTTTTTTATACTCAAAACATTGGTTGTGGGTGCTCGTTAGAACCGCCTCATCGGGGCGGTATTAACGAGTACCCACAATCTATGTCTTGGAGCAGAAATAAGAAAAATAGTGTATACCCCCGTAAACCCCAGTTTTCTCTAAATAAAGTGGGGTTTAGTGGGGTGTTCTTTTCACGGACTTGTCCACGAGATGACACATGAAAAGACGAACTATGGCAACAATAAACCATGACAGACGAACCGCCTTGGAAACGGTCCGTAGAACCATTTTTTTATGGAAGGTGGGGGTGGGGGCTTAAATCGATTTCTGTCGCAGTTTAGATAAACAATTTGTTCAGGCCACCTGAAGGTTTTTAGCTCATTAGTGCAACATCCTCGGGGAACATTAAATCAAACGAATGCAGAGATGAAACAACGACGAGGACTCGACAGCATGAAATCACTGAAATGCTGAAGCAAAAGAAAGCCAAGAGTGGACTAAGGTGGACCTGACTCCGGTGGACCTGACCAGAGACAGATACAGAGTTATGCAACTTGTTTCTTATATCGACGTTAAATAAAGCTTATTCACCATGTTTGCATTATTTGCTGGCTCCCAACTTGCACATTGTCAATATCGGAAAAACAGGTAACCAGACCCCCCGACCTTTCAAGTTAAGGGGGGTCTGGTTACATGTTTTTCCAACACTGATAACCGTCGGACTAGGAACCAGCAGATAATGCAAATAAGGTGAATGCTAGTATGTTAAAAATAGGTTTTCAGAAATTGCAAAATTCGCAGAGAGAATGTGACAATGTGACATGTAAGTGCTCTAATTTCTAATTGTTCTGGAAATAAATCCTTACATGACCGATAAGGATGTACATTTCATGAATATTCATGAGCCGCGACAAATGAAAATGTGTTTTCGGACATGTTGGCACATTGAAGACTCATATTGGACTGCACGAACGCGCAGTCTGATTTGAATCTTCATTGGACCATTGGTGGATGTCTGTTGATCGAAAGTGATTTCGTTTAGACACAATAGATTGTAATCTGACTGAGAATGTAGAACGGCTCCTACCCATCGGGGCTTGGTAAAATAGACCCGAAGTCGCATGAGTTCTGGTTAACCGCTTCGAGGGCCTTAGCCTGCCCAGGCAAAGTGGTGCGAGCCGGACCGTCCTACATATAACACTATTGGTTTGGTTGGACGACATGGCTTGAGATGTCATTTCATCTCAGTGTCGGGATAACAGAAGTAACGTCTACAAATTGAACTTAACAGTGTTGACATGACCGTAAAACTTCAATTCATTACGAAAACACGCCTATACAAATATATTGTAAACTTTATCGCAAAAAACAAAAAAAAAAATAAAACAACAACATAATAATAATAATAATAATAATAATAATAATAATAATAATAGATGAAAAATTGTGATATTTTTCTTGTTTCTGCTCAAAATATAGATTGTGGGCACTCGTTAGAACCGCCTCATGGAGGCGGTTCTAACGGGTACCCACAATCTTTATTTTCGAGCAGAAATAAGAAAAATAAGGTATACCCCCGGAACCCCAGTTTAACTACATAAAAGTGGGGTTCAAGGGGGTCAAAATAGTATAAGCGTGTTTTTTTGATGCGCATGTCGGAAGTTACGTGCTCACCTATGGGACAAGAAAATCCATTTGTGTGACAGGGCATACTTTCTTTCCCTGGCACACCAGACAATGAAATCCGTGATTTTACCCTGGCATAGAAATTTATGTTCTGACCCTGGTGTTCCGACCCAGGCAACTAACATAAATGCGCTTCAATTCTATTCAACTGCCGGAACTACTTCCGCACTACTTTTATTTTGTAAACAATATACATGTGCGAACTGTCAAAACTAACCGGAGGTGTTGTGCAAGAAAAAGAATCCAATATGGGGTTCTGTTGTAGATGGGCGTTTCCAACCCTCGGGATGACCGTGCTGAGCGGAACCTCGGCGTAGCCTCGGTTCCGCTCAGCACGGTCATCCCTCGGGTTGGAAACGCTCATCTACAACAGAACCCCATATCAGATTCTTATAGTCTCACACTGCTATTTCAACCTATTTTATTCGATCTCTCAAACTGTTAATCATTGCTTTATATAGGAAAACTAACCGAACTAGTTTTCCCAAAACTATCTTCTGATGCATGATTTGTCACCCGTGCGAACAAGAAGGCACCTTTTTTCTATTTCTTCCCGGATGTCACAATGTCAAGTCCTTGATGGACTTTTAATATTGAAACGAACATTCTGTACGCAAAGTGTCAAGGAAGGAAAGTCATGAAAGGTACATGAACTGTAGTTTTCAAACTCGTTTTCGTAACATGTAAATGAATGTGAAGCAACTCATTGGAAAATTGTTCAAACAACTTTCTTTAGAAGGAATGAATACATGTTAGAGGCTCTTTCTTTTTGTTTGCTCTGTTACTTTTGTGTGAAGGTGCCATTTCTGGATTGATGGCAAAAGCTTTTCAACCATTTGGCATTCACAACGCATTCTTTAACCCATTTAGTACCAGAAACTCCAAAACGGGTCCCTGGCAAACAGTGCAAGCCCAGATCATAACGCGATCAGGGATTCCACTGTTTGCTAAACTTTCGTTCATTTTCCAAAGTTTTGATGAAAACACAACCTGACACCCCTGAATTTTGAAATGAACTCCTGCTATATATAAGGAGGAAGATTCCATTTGGTCGGCCCCCGGTGCGAGGCGGACCGTCCATGCTAATAACCCCTATTGGTTTCATTGGGCGACAGGGCTTGAGATGTCATTTCATCTCAGTGTCGGGTAAAAGTCCCAAAAAATTGGAAGCAACGTCTCCAAAATGACCTTTACAGTGATGACGGGAACTTTAAACCTCAAATCAAACAAACAAAAGATTCCATTTGTTACAGAAAGGGTTAAAGCTGATCAAAACATCGACAAGAAAATCTCAGGCTTGTTTTCAGTTAATTTAAGTCTCATGCGAGACATTTCCCTGTCGAGGTCACAGCCCCATCATGGCTTCTGTTATTCTCGGCTGTTGCGGCCTATTAATGAATATTACAGTATTAGGTAAAATATGCTTTAATGCTGGTTTTAAATGAATAAACGAGTGACCTTTTACAGAATTATTTAGAGCAATTAGCAGCTGTTTTATGGCATTTGTTGGCACAAATGGAAAATGTCCATAACATAAGCACCACTTAAGTCTCGAATTAGCAACTTTAAATCATACAGATGGACTTACAATAGGTTCTTATGTGGGTGTGATATCATTATTATATGATATTTTGTATTATATGTCATGCGAAATGCCATTCTCCCACACGGATAATGCACATACACATTAACAAGTCCGTGTAATGAACACCCATCTGACCCCTCCCCTCCCAACTTTATATAGAGAATACTGGGCATTAGGGGGTATACATTATTTTTCATATTTTTGCTCGAAAATATAGATTGTTGGTATTCGTTAGAACCGCCTCATTGAGGCGGTTCTAAACCGCCTCAATGAGGGGGATCTAACGAGCACCAACAATCTATATTTGGACTTGAAATAGGAAAAATATCGAACATTTTCATCTGAAAAATACTAAATCTTGAGTTTAGAAAGGTGCCTTTGTAGCGCACGGGTGTGTTATCGAAATGATGAGCAACGATTCATACTGGGAGTCAAAGAAAATTTTGTACAAAACATCCGTGTGATATTATGCTGTCATTTATAAGAATAACTCGCCCATGTGGTATATGGAGGACATTTACTTTTTTGAGATGAATACCAAAAATATTGCATCGAGTATGTTGAAAATATCAGAATTTTCACGAGTGCGAAGCACGAGTGAAAAATCTGATGTTTTCAACACTCGAGATGAAATATTTCTGATATTTATCGGAAAAAAGAGTAAATTTTCTTTTTATCTGATAATATTTTAGGACACTTACTGTAATTGATCAATCGGATCTTATGTCACAATTTTGACTTGGCTATGAGGTCACAACTGTCAGTTGTAAACAATAAACAGATCGCCATTTTTAATACAGCATTTGTACATTTCAAAGAATGCTTTTTCAAGGTATTTTAAGAATTATTTTATTGAAAACATAAATTTAGGCGAGGAAAGTAGTCCGGGCTGCTACTGTGAAATATTTTTCACACTGTGAAAATATCATATATATTTTCACAGTGTGGAAATATCACTTTTATTTGTTTCAGATATGCATTGGTTTCGCTGCTATGTATAAAATAAAACATTTTCTTTCATGGCCGTAACATACAATTTTTCCGATTAAAATTTTGATCTCGTCAACAAGTCCCTACTATGAACATCCAGGTAAAGCCCACTTCGTATAGAAAATACTTGGGAAGTGACCGTGGATTGCAAAAACTTTGCAAAAATACTGGGGAGTTGACCGTGGATTGCAAAAGCATTGCAAACATACTGGGGAGTTGAACGTGGATTGCCAAAGCTTTGCAAACATATTGGGGAGTTGACCGTGGATTGCAAAAGCTATGCTAACATACAGGGGATTTGACCGTGGATTTCAAAAGCTTTGTAAATATACTAGGAGTCGACCGTGGATTGCAAAAGCTTTGCAAATATACTGGGCAGTGGACCGTGGATTGCCAAAGCTTTGCAAACATACTGGGGTTTTTACCATGTATTGCAAAAGCTTTGCGAACATACTGGGCAGTTGACCGTGGATTGCAAAAGCTTTGCAAACATACTGGGGAGTTGACCGTGGATTACAAAAGCTTTGCAAACATACTGTGGAATTTTACGGGGATTGCAAAAGCTTTCCAAACATACTGTGGCGTTGACCGTGGATTGCAAAAGCTTTGCAAAGATACTGGACAGTTGACCATGGATTGCAAAAGCTTTGCAAACATACTGGGGAGTTAACCGTGGATTGCAAAAGCTTTGCAAACATATTGGGGAGTTTACCGGGGGATTGCAAAATCTTTCAAACATACTTGGGTTTTTTACCGTTGCTTCAAAAGCTTTGCAAACATACTGGGGAGTTGAACGTGGATTGCCAAAGCTTTGCAAACATATTGGGGAGTTGACCGTGGATTGCAAAAGCTATGCTAACATACAGGGGATTTGACCGTGGATTTCAAAAGCTTTGTAAATATACTAGGAGTCGACCGTGGATTGCAAAAGCTTTGCAAATATACTGGGCAGTGGACCGTGGATTGCCAAAGCTTTGCAAACATACTGGGGTTTTTACCATGTATTGCAAAAGCTTTGCGAACATACTGGGCAGTTGACCGTGGATTGCAAAAGCTTTGCAAACATACTGGGGAGTTGACCGTGGATTACAAAAGCTTTGCAAACATACTGTGGAATTTTACGGGGATTGCAAAAGCTTTCCAAACATACTGTGGCGTTGACCGTGGATTGCAAAAGCTTTGCAAAGATACTGGACAGTTGACCATGGATTGCAAAAGCTTTGCAAACATACTGGGGAGTTAACCGTGGATTGCAAAAGCTTTGCAAACATATTCGGGAGTTTACCGGGGGATTGCAAAATCTTTGCAAACATACTGGGGGTTTTTACCGTGGCTTCAAAAGCTTTGCAAATATATTGGGCAGTTGATCGTGGATCGCAAAAGCTTTGCAAACAGACTGGGGAGTTTACCTGGGTTGGAAAAAGTTTTGCAAACATATTGGGGAGTTTACCTGGGATGGCAAAAGCTTTGCAAACATACTAGGGAGTTTACCGGGGACGGCGAAAGCTTTGCAAACATATTGGGGAGTTTACCTGGGATGGCAAAAGCTTTGCAAACATATTGGGGAGTTTACCTGGGATGGCAAAAGCTTCGCAAACATATTGGGGAGTTTACCTTGGATGGCAAAAGCTTTGCAAACATATTGGGGAGTTTACCTGGGATGGCAAAAGCTTTGCAAACATATTGGGGAGTTTACCTGGGATGGCAAAAGCTTTGCAAACATATTGGGGAGTTTACCTGGGATGGTAAAAGCTTTGCAGACATATTGGGGAGTTTACCTGGGATGGCAAAAGCTTTGCAAACATATTGGGGAGCTTACCTGGGATGGCAAAAGCTTTGCAAACATATTGGGGAGCTTACCGGGGATTGCATTACATTACTAACCCCCCGCTCATCGGGGCTTGGAGAAATAGACTGGGCTGCAAGGTGCTTCCACGCAGAGCTGAAACTGACCACACATGAGTACTCGTAAACCGCTAAGAAGGACTAAGCCAGCCTAGGCAGTGTTGTGAGTCAGACTGTCCAATGCAAATAAGACATATGGTTTCATTGGGCGGCAGGGCTTGAGATGTCATTTTATCTCAATGATGGGTAAAAGTCCCACAAAATCGGAAGTAGTCTCCAAAATGACCTAAATAATGTTGACGGGGACGTTAAACATCAATTAAAACAAACAAAACATCACATAATTGCTTTTATTTCTTTTCGAAGACAAAGGTTGTGGGTACTCGATAGACACATACTCAAACTTTAGTTACTCCTTATAACTGCCTCACTGAGGCGCTCCTAACAAGCACAAACAATCGCTGTTTTGAGCAAAAATGAAGAAAATATGAAAGTATTTCATCAGAAAAATATCATTTCACAACTATGAAACTAACCCCTCATGTGTGTGTCGTTGCGATAGTGTTGTGTAAAAAATAGTTAACTAGAAAACTATCACGAAAACACGCCTACCCTTAACCCTTATCTTGCTGTTCACGAAAATGCCTATCTTTGGAAACAGTGTAGATCCAGATCAGATGGCTTCTTAAGAAGCCATCTGATCAGGATCTACACTGTTTGACATGAAGTTTATGAATTTGTAGCAATAAATTACATCAAGTAATTTGATTGTATGATAGACAGAAATGGGCGTGGCTTAAATGAATATTCAGCAAGAGAAGGGTTAAACCTCACTTTAATAGAGTAAAACTAGTTTTCAGGGGAACCCATTATTAACCTTACTTCTGTTCAAAAACCGATTGTGGGTACACGTTAGGAGGCGGTTCTAATGAGTTCCCACAACCTGTGGTTTGAGCAGAATATGAAAAAAAAAACAAAAAAACAAAAAAAAACAACAACAACAAAAAACAAAAAACTTTTATCTGAAAATTTGAATATTTGGGTGGTAAAATGTTCAATATATTTAAATTTTCGAAATGCATCCTGCATAAAACAACAAACCAGAATATCTATGACATTGCATCCTAAGAAAACAGTTTACAAAAAGCAGCCTTCCTTTATTATGGCTCATCTTGTTTATTTTCAATATCTCATCATGTTTTTTTTTTTTTTTGTTTTAGTTTTACGGTCCTTTCAAGATTATTTCCCTCACATTGAGCCGATCGTTAATCAGAGGTGGGCGAAAACCGCAGCACCCGGAGAAAAACCACCTGACCTTCCGTTGCAGAACTTGGCGTCTCACATGTGACCCGAGCGAGACTCGAACCCACAGCGGTGAGAGACCTACTAATTAAGAGTCAGCGCTCTTATCAACTAGGCCCAGGAGGCCCAATCTCATCATGTTAACAAGTCACTTGTTAAAACCACTAATATTGGGTAAAGTGAGTTTACAGTGGGTCCTAATAAGTACCCCAACCTAAGTCGTGGAGCAGAAATAAGAAAACAAGAGCATCGGTGAAACCGAGGGATGCTCCCCGAAGATGCGCAGAAGTAGGAGGGTTATCTTAGTGAAATGATCCTATATACTTTGAAGTTTGATAAGATTTGTTTGAAGACAAAGGTTATGGGTACTCGTTACAACCGTCTGAATGAGGAGGTTCTAATGAGTACCCTCAGCTGATGTTTGGAGTACAAATGAAGAAACTAGGTAGTGACTTTCAACAAAGAATGCAAAAAAAGGAGAAATGTAAGGCCCCTTCCCTGCAAGGACCTGTAAATCTTAAACCATAAGGCTAAGAAACCCAGTTTTGTGTTTCCAAGTAAGTGATTTTCAATGGAAAATACCACAAGGAATACACGTGAAACATGAAAGCCCTATTATCCATGGTTATGAAATAACAGGAGATATTTTTTTGAAAAAGGGGAGATAATTAGTGAAAATAAGCAATATAGTTATGGCCCTTTGTCAGAATGTAGGTTTTTGTGATGTAAGTATGTGTGTGAAGTTTCATGAGAGTAGGACAAATACTTTTAAAATTTTGACTGGAGTTTAAGTTGTTTGGATATGGCCTGACAAACACACACCCAAAAGCAATTTGTCAGGACGTAGGTCTTGTGATGTGTGCTGTTTCATGAGAATAGAGTTATCACCGAGGTTAAGGTTTTTGGTTTACGTGTGACAAACACACGAGTTATTCTCCTTTGTCAGAATGTAGGTCTTGTGATGGTAAGTATGTGTGTGAAGTTTCATAAGAGTAGGGCCAATTCTTTTGAAGTTATGACCAAGGTTAAGTTTTTTGGTTAAGGCGTGACAAACACGCATTCCGTGGCATCTGATGTGGGCCTGCACTGTTTGCCACTTACCCCTTTTGGGGTTTCCGGTTCCAAATGGGTTTAACCGAAAGTCTAAGAATTCCCTAGTTAGTGATTTTCAACAAAGACTTCAAAAATAAGGAGAAATGTAAGGCCCCTTCCGTGCAAGGGCATGCAAATCTTAAACCATAAGACAAAGAAACTCAGTTTTGTGTTCCCTAGTAAGTGATTTTCAATGAAGAATGTCACAAGGAATACATATGTGAAATATGAAAGCCCTATTACACATGGTTATGAAACAACAGGAGATATTTTTTGAAAAAGGGGAGATAATTCAGTGAAAATAAGCAATATAATAAGGCCCTTTGTCAGAATGTAGGTTTTTGTGATGGTAAGTATGCGTGTGAAATTTTATGAGAGTAGGATAAATACTTTTAAAATTTTTACCGAGTTTAAGTTGTTTGGTTATGGCCTGACAAACACACACCGAAAAGCAATATAGTTATGGCCCTTTGTCAGAATGTAAGTCTTGTGATAGTAAGTAAGTGTGTGCAGTTTCATGAGAGTAGGGCAAATACTTTTAAGTATAAGTTATGACCGAGGTTAAGTTTTTTGGTTAAGGCTTGACAGACACACGGACAAAAGCAATATGGTTTGTCAGAATATAGGTTTTGTGATTGTTAGTATGAGTGTGAAGTTTCATGGGAGTAGGGATAATACTTTTGAAGTTATAACCAGTTAAATGTTTTGGTTTAGATTTGAAACTTACTGACAAGGAGATTACTATAGGGCACCCAAAATACTGCGTGGGGTCCTAATTAAGAAGGAAGTAACTCCGTAAATACTGTTGGCAGGGTTATGCTTCGTGCATTCTGCGATTTCTCTCATAGCCCCCTATCAGTGTATCAAATTTCACTAAATTACCTTTAAAACTTTTAGAGATATGCTCCGGACAAGCTTAATATAGCGAAAACTAAAAAGGGAAATAACTCTGTAATTACTTGCGACAGAGTTACATGTCTTACACTCTGCACTTCCTTTGATGGCCATCTATCAATGTATCAAGTTTCACTTAAATCCCTTCTATACTTTCAGAGATATGCTCCGGACAATCTTTTCATTGAAATAGTTAAGAAGGGAAGTAACTCCATAAATAAATACTGGTGACAGGGTTTTGGTTCTTGTTTTCTACGATTCCCCTCATCGCCCTTTATCAGTATATCAATTTTCACTTAAATACCTCTAATACTTTTAGAGATATAGTGTGTGACGGACGGACGGACGGACGGTCGGACGGACGGACAAAGCGGTGATTATATGGCTCCCCCTTCGGGGAGCATAAAAATAATGTATATCCCGGTGAACCTCAGTTTTCTCTGTATAAAGTGGGGTTTAGTGGGTGTTCATTTCACGGACTTGTTCACGCGATGTTACATTTTGAAATAATAGGTAAGTATTCTGTATTTAGATTTCAACATCGTTTATTGCCATGCTCTGGCATTTGTCATTTTCTTTATAAAATATATTTCAATAATAAAATGAAACCATACACCATTTTCTTAAATGCCAGGTTATAACACCGAGCACAAGAGAGCAGCAAACGACATTTTATCTATTTTTCTGAAAAAAAAAAAAACAGGCTTGATATTTCATGTGAATTGTCTGCTAGGCAGGCGATTCACATGAAATGTCAAGTCTTGTTTTGTCAGAAAAATACAAGGAAAAAAAACTTTTCTGTACTCTCTCAGTCGCGTTTAGCACTTTTACGGATTTAGATGGAATGTGAAGCTGAGACTATAAATAGTTATCAACAGTCTAAAACAAACGCAAACAAACAAAAATAGCTACATGTAAACCTTGGCTCTTTCGAAATCGTTGAAATATACGTTATTACTAATATGACATTATGAAAACATGGCTATACATGTACAAATGTATTGTAAACTTCACCGCCGAAAAAAAAAAAAAAACAAAACAAAAAAAAAAACACGAAATTTGAGATGAAAAATTATGATATTTTTCTAATTTCTGCTCAAAATATAGATTGTGGATACTTGTTAGAACCGCCTCTAACAAGTACCAACAATCTATATTTTGGAGCAGAAATAAGAAAAATAAGATTTACCCCTGTAAACCCAAGTTTTTTTACATATAAAGTGGGCTGTGCAGGGGGTATTTGTTGAACCAAGTAGGGGGTATTTGTTGAACCTAGTAATACGGATATTTTCGAGTTTCTCCTTTCACGTAGCAGTGGTGGAACAAATATCCTGTATTCAGGATCGGAAGTCATCCGTATATATACCCGGCTGAAAACGTTCTGCACAACTGTTTTTTTTTTCGACCTGTTTGCCTAAAACATAAATATACAGAAAAAATAATTACACCACAAGAAAATCTAATTCAATCCTGATAATAAACAGAAATCAAAACAAGAATATCATCACTGAGTCATGAATAATGCTTCTCCGAAGGCACATGGGGTAGGTTGTCAAAAATGACAAAATCACAGTTTCTGAATTGTAACTCAATAATCAATAATGGGTATAGCCACCAAGATTCACACGACACTCGTCAAGTCTCTTCCTCATGGAATTCAGTATGCTGAGGAATCGCAGCCCATTCTTGGAGTAGAAGTCTCTGCAAGTCTGGAAGTCGTGTGTGTTGATGGACCCGTTTGTTTACAACCCGACCAAGAATATCCCACAAATGTTCAATGCACGCCAAGTCAGGGGACATTGGTGGCCACTCAAGTCTCTGCACACCATTCTGCTGCAGGAAAGCATCGACAATCCTGCCACGATGTGGTCTCACATTGTCGTCCTGGATGATTGAGTTCTGGCCCATCTGTCTGAGATACGGTACAACATGAGGTCTTAGAATTTCGTCAATGTACCGACAACCATTCAAGTTTCCGGGCAATACGACAAGGGCAGTTCTGCCATTAGAACTGATACCTGCCAAACCATTACACTGCCGTCGTTGTAAGCTATTATTGGTAGAACATTAGGCTCAAGGTGCCTCTCCCCAGTGCGACGCCAAACTCTGATCCGACCATCAATCTTCCGAAGACAAATTCTCGACTCATCGGAAAAAAGAACTCCCGACCACTGCCGTCGGTTCCATCTGCCATGTCGTGCACAAAACAAGCGCCGTAGAGCCATGTTCCGTTGAGAAAGCTGGGGCTTCCTAGCCGGTTTTCTGGATTTGAAACCCGAGGCTCGAACTCCTGACTGTCTGCACCGAGATTCGACGTGCGTCAGGCCCCCCGTTGTTGTCTCAACATTCTCTCCAGACTTGGACCATCTTCAAAACGCCGCCTTGCTACAGTTACCGCCATGTATCGGTCTTCACGATGGGTGGTAACTCTCGGTCGTCCGGATCTAGGTCGGTCGGAAACGGGCCCCCGTTGCTTGATGACTCTGACGAATGCGGACAATAGTGCTGCGATGCACGTTGAACTGATTAGCAACATCTTGCGGATGAGCCCCCGCCTCTAAACGCCAAAGCGCCCGGGCTCTTTCTTCATCAGTTAGCTTTCTCAAGGCTCGGAAAGGTCTAGCATTCGCCATTGTTGTAACCAAACGCTTAATAATGGGCAATTAAAATTGATTTAATAAAATTATGAACATCTTTAAAAAATCATGCAAAAACTGCAGTTGGGTATGTAGCCTGGCGAGCACTTTTCATTCCATGCATGTTATTGGATAAGAAATTTAATGGTGACTTTTGACAGACATGTTCACTCTTAAAGGGTAAGCTAAAAGCTGATATGTAATATGTAACCAGATACTACATGTGAGTAAAATAAATTGGCAAAAACCCCAGTTGTGCAGAACTTTTTTGCCGGGTATATTTACATTTCCAGTGTAAAGTCTAATATACCTTTAAAATGCAATTCATATTGCCATGAACGCATTGACTTGCGTGAATTTCAGTGACATCAAGTGACGTCAGTCTAACCAATGGTTCTTTATTGGCGTTGGTGACGGCAACCCCTTTCCGCTCTTTGTAGAAAAAAAAAAAAAACAGCGTACAAATGTTTTTTAGCTTTAAAAGTTTGCCCATTAGCATTTTTTTTCGCACAGTGATGAGGGGCAATAATATAAAAATAAAGTTATTTTTTTCTGCTGTTCATGAAAGTATAAACGACAGCGGGTCGCTAGCAAAGTTAACATGGGGGTTCATTTACTTTGCACACGACCCGCTGCGTTTATACTTCCATGCCCGGCAGAAAAATAAAATTCATTTCTTAAATAACATCAGCTCAACCAATATTAACCGGAGGTCAAGTGATATAAAGCTGAGATCAAATATCAATAATCATGTTTTCATTTCTTTGTTTGTTTGAATTGAGGTTTAACGTCCCCGTCAACACTGTATAGGTTATTTTGGAGGCGTCGCTTCAAATTTTGTGGGACTTTTACCCGACATTGGGATGAAATGACTTCCCAAACCCTGTCGCCCAATGAAACCAATAGGGTTTATTAGCATGGACGGTCCGCCTCGCACTGCGGTTCCAGGACAGGCTTAGATCCTCTAAGCGATTTACCAGTACTAGTGTGCGGGCCGGATCCAGCTCCGCGTGGAAGCATCATGCAGCCCATATACTTCTTCAAGCCCCTATGGAAATGACATCTCAAGCCCTGTCGACCAATGAAACCAATAGGATTTGTAAGCATGGACGGTCCAACTCGTACCGCTTTGCCTAGGCAGGCTTAGGTCCTCTAAGCAGTTTCCAGTACTCGTATGCGGTCGGTTCCAGCTCTGCGTGGAAGCATCATGCAGCCCATCCATTTCTTCAAGCCCCGATTGGCGGGGACCTTCATTTTTTGTTTAATTGTGACCATTATTAAAATTGTCATAAATCAAGTTATTTCGTATTGGCCCCGTTACAGGTCCGAGGTCTGCTGCATTGGCCCCAGGCCGAAGGCCGAGACCGAGGACCTGTCGCAGAGACAATACGAAATTACATTACGGTATATTATTATATAGCTTCATGTATAATTATTGAATAATATGAAATGCGCGATAAAATCCAAGGAACAGGTTCCTCGGATATTATCGCGCATTTCTTAGTATTCTTCGAAGAATGACCTGTGTAGTATGACGCATCCATTACGCAAACAAGCCTATACAAATACATTGCCACCTTTATCACCGAAAAAATGAAAATTTTATGATGAAAAATTGTGATATTTTTCTTAGTTCTGCTCCAAATATAGATTGTTGGTACTCGTTAGAGCCGCCTCGATGCGGCGGTTCCAACGAGTACTCACAATAATTTTGGAGCAGAAATAAGAAAAATAAGGTTTACCCCTGTAAACCCCAGTTTTACTATGTAAAATGGGGGTTCAAGTGGGTCAAAATTATATAGACGTGTTTTAGTGATGACTTTTCTAGATATTACTACGAGATCCTTAAAAAGTAACAAACTGACAACCCATTAATTTTATACAATTTGCAAGAAACCAAACTATGCTTAGGCAGGCTTATATCTTCTAAGCGGTTTTGCCAGTACTCATGCGCGGTCGGTTTCAGCTCTGCGTGGAAACACCATGCAGCCGTATCTATTTCTCCAAGCCCCGATTGTCGGAATCCAGGTTACATTACAGGTAGGTTGATATATGGGTGTGTGATATGAAAATTGGTGTGTGATAGGCATATGAGGTCTTGGGGTCATGGGAACAACTGGAAAATTTCATCGAAATCCCTTGAAAACTCTAGGAGGAATTACTGAGAGGAGAACTTCTGTTGATAAAATGGGTATAACTGACAAAGGACCATAACTCTGGTAAAAGCAGTCGAGCCTGACTTCGATGATTGGTCGGTTGATTTGTGGTTTAATGTCCCCGTCAACACTCTAAAGGTCATTTTGGAGACGTTGCTTCCAATTTTGTGGGACTTTTACCCGACATTGTGATGAAATGACATCTCAAGCCCTGCGCCCAATAAAACCAATAGGGTTTATTAGCATGGACAGTCCGCCTCGCACCGCGGTTCCTGGACAGGCTTAGATCCTCTAAGCTGTTTACTTGTACTAGTGTGCGGGCCGGATTCAGCTCTGCGTGGAAGCATCATGCAGCCCATATATTTCTTCAAGCCCCGATGGGCGGGGGCCACTGACTTCGATGAAACAATAACATCTTCAGGTCATGGGAAAATATTTGGAAAGTTTATATCAAAGTCCCTTGAAAACTGTTGGAGGAGTTGTGGAGACAAAATAAAAAAAATGGCTAAAACTAACAAAGGGCCATAACTCTGGTAAAGAGACTGTGTGTGGGTAAAATGAATAAAACTGACAAAGGGCAATAGCTCTGGCATAAATCAGTCGAGCACAACCTCGATGAAATATTATCATCCTCAGGTCATGGGAAGAAACTGGAAAGTTTCACCAAAGTCTCCTGAGACAAGAACTTCTATTGATAAAATGGCCAAAACTGACAAAGGGGAATAACTCTGGTATAAATCAGTCGAACACGACCTTGATAAAATATGATCATCTTCAGGTCATAGGCGCAATAACTGGAATTTTTAATCAAAATCCCTTTCGGAATGTAGGAGGGGTTGCGGAGACAAGCACTTCTATTGATAAAATGGCAAACAAAGACAAATGACTATAACTCTGGTAACAAGATGTGTTTGTGAAACACTGATGCCCCCGGACAGCGCATGTTAAATATGAAAGCAGTAGCACTCAGTAATCGAAAGGTATAGCTAATATTTAAGTCTTAAAAAAGGAGGCCAAGGTCACAAGGTAATAAATTATGGGATTGTTGAAAAAGTCTTGTGACATAGAATGCACATGTGAAATATGAAAGCCCTATCACTTACTAATTGAAAGTTATGGCCAATGTTAAAGTTTTAAAAAGGAGGTCAAACGTCAAGGTCGGAAGGTCAAAATTTATGGTACCACGGGAAAGGTCTTGTGAAAAAGAGTGCACATGTGAAATATGAAAGCCCAGTCACTTACCAATCAAAAGTTAGTGACTATGTTAAAGTTTTAAAAAAGTAGGTCGAACGTCAAGGTCAAGGTCAGGAGGTCAAAATTATAGTACCACAAGGTATTGTGACATAGAAGGCACATGTGAAATATGAAAGCCATATCACTTACCAATTGAAAGTTATGGCCAATTTTAAAGTTTTAAAAATTAGGTAATACGTCAAGGTCAGTAGGTCAAAAATTATGGCACCACCGGAAAGGTCTTGTGAAAAAGAATACACATGTGAAATATGAAAGCCCAATCACTTACCAATCAAAAGTTATGGACTATGTTTAAGTTTTTTAAAAGTAGGTCAAACTTCAAGGTCAAGGTCAGGAGGTCAAAAATTATGGCACCACTAGAAAAGTCTTGTGACAAGAAATGCAAGTGTGAAATATGAAAGCCCTACCACTTACCTATCGAAAGTTATTGCCAATGTTAAAGTTTTTAAAAAGTAGGTCAAATGCCAAGGTCAAGGTCACGAGGTCAAAAATTATGGTACCACTAGAAAGGTCTTTTGACAAGGAGTGCACTTGTGGAATATGAAAGCACTACCACTTACCAATCGAATGTTGTGGCCAATGTTAAGGTTTTTAAAAAGAAGGTAAAACATCAAGGTCAAGGTCACAAGGTCCATAATTTATGGTACCACTCGAAAGCTCTTGTGACAAGGAATGAACATGTGAAATATAAAAGCCCTATCATCTACCAATCGAAAGTTATGACCAATGTTAACGTTTGTGAACAATTTTTGAATAAGTAGGTCAAAGGTCAAGGCCAAGGTCACGAGATAAAAAATATGATATCACTGGAAAGGTCTTGTGATATGGTATACACATGTGAAATATGAGCTCTATTAATTACCATTCAAAAGTTATGCCCATTGTTTAGGTTTTTGTAGACAGACAAACGGACAAACGGACAAATAGACAAACGCACACACAGAAAAACAGACAGACAGACCAAAAACTTAATCCCCCCTCGAGGCATAAAAATGAGTCGAGCATGACTTTGAAAAAATATGATCACCTTCAGGTCATGGGCACAATAACTGGAAAGTTACATCTAAATCCCTTGAGAAATGTAGGAGGAGTTGCGGAGACAGGAACTTTAATTGATAAAATGACAAAAACAGACAGCGGGCATTAACTCATGTAAAAATATGTCCAGTATGACCACGATAAAATATGTTCATCTTCAGGTCATAAGAACAATAACTGGAAAGTTTCATTAAAATACCTTGAAAACTGTAGTAGTAATTTCGAAGACAAGCTTGGGTTTACGGACGGAAAGACCTGCGGACGTTCTAACGAAATGGTTGACGGACGAACGGACGGACAGAAGGCCGGCCGGACGGACGGACGTACGAACCCATTACTATTGTCCCCTTCCACAACAAAACGGAATTACGCCAAGTTCTGCAACGGAAGGACCGGGTACTCCCGATTCTCGCCCACCTCTGATTAACGATCGGCTCCAAATATGTGAAATAATCTCGGAAGGGCCGTAAAAAATGAAAAGAATATGTATATGATAAGAACTATTTTCTCATTACCTGTACATGATCACGCCACTCATGAATGAGCCACGTCCCAAGAAACCCTATTTATCAGTCAACTCCTGTATAAATTGCATTGTAGCACATTGACCTGATAAACATCTGCTATCTCAGGACAAGTGGGCTTTGTCAGGTCAACGTGACATTGCACTTCTTAGAACTGGACTGCTGCAAAACATTGGCAAAAATGTAAGTGTATAATGGGATATACTCATAAATAGAATACCAGATTCGTGTCATTTGATATCAAGTTTATCAGGCTCGGCTTCGAGAACGCACGTAGAATCGCGAGGCAAGCCTCGCGATTCTACGTGCGTTCTCGAAGCCTCGCCTGATAACTTGATATCAAAAGACACTCACCTGATATTCTCTATTTACGGAGTAAGCGATCAGGTAAGACACAAACCAGTCTGCTCAGCTACACAGACTAGCAAGAGTCTTGAAATTTTGGATATAGAAACTAGAAATATTGTTCTATACAAGAAGCGAACACAAAGGTTCTGATCAGACTGTGCGCATGCGCAGGCTGATAAGAACCTCTGTTGTTTGCAGTTGCAGTTGTCATAAACCCGATTTATCACATCGGGGCTTATATGATCACGCCGTTTGCTAAGGGTTCCTCTCCGGAAAGGAAAGTCAAATAAGCGTAATGCACAATTTTCTGAACTGGGTTGTATCATGTTAAAGACGGGAAAAATCAATTGCAAACTCAACACTGAATAAATGTTCAGACTGAGACCAATGTCTTCGTCAGTGGCGAATGCTTTAATTTGTTTGATTTGAGGTTAAACGGGCTTACGAAATGCTGCTTATGTGACTCCACTTTTCTATGTTTAGATTTATCTACAGTAAAACCTGTTTTAGTGGCCACCTCTATTAAGCAAGTAACCTGCCTTAAGCAAGCAGGCATTCAATTCCCGAAAAAGTAAAATGCATTAAAATTAATCCGTGTTAAGCAAGCACCTGTCTTTAGCAAGCACTTTCTAAATATCCCAAAGGTAATTGCTTAATACAAGTTGGGCTTGTACTTACCTTAAACGCCCGTGACCTTGCTGCGAAATCTGCGCTAGAAATGACTGCACATTTTTAACGGTAAAATATTTGTTTTTACCTATCATTTTAACGTTTTGCTAGTGTGGGGGATGCTTTTATATGGTTGGCTAATTTAATTCTCTAACCCTGCCTGTGACCTTTTGCACACTTCACACCACCAATTTTACCGCCTGAAATCAGTTTGACAGAAGAAAGCCTACGAGCAGGTCACTTGCTCAGTTCTGTTTCTCCTCACTGTCTGTTAATTATTCAACTGAAGTTATCATTGCCAGGACACCCTTTACAACCCTCAGAACAACAATTGTTGGGTCCTCATTATCACCCTGATGCTAACCCGTCTACACATATTTGAAGTCCATCTTATTGAAAGTTGATTTTTAAAATCGAGTTTCTATGTCAACACATTTCTACTTCCGGTACTGGACCGCGTTCCTCCACTTCTGATGTTCGTTCGCTCCATAAAATAGTCCAAAGGAACTCTTGAAAAATTAATTTTGCAGGCATGCAACGTCTTTCAAAATATTTCATTTGTCGAGACTTTATACGGATTGAATATTAATCGGCACAGAAAGACGAAATCTGAAAAGAAAACAGTACTCTGGGATTTATTTTCCTACGCGCTTTCTGATGATACTTATGTAACTGGTTTGAGATTTTACTCTTTCATCCCTGAGTTTCTGAACATGACTCTTCTCGATTTAAATATATTCTTATAGAAAGGGATTTCTGATTAGTTCACTGACTTGGTGGCAAACAGTGCACAGGTAGATTCTGGCGAGACGTGCTTGCTACGTGACATCTTTTCAGGATCTGCAAGGTTTACATAGATACAGTGTATGTCTATCTCGGCGTCTGCAACGGTCTACAGGGTTAAAAGGGTTAGTTCGCTTCTATCAGTGACTAACCATTTACTGACCGACATCGAACACAGTTATTCACCTGCTTTCGAGAGATCTAATTACAAACTGTAAGTCGTACTTTTAGCACCGATCAGTCGCTACATTCGGTGGCCTCTAATCTGTCTGAACTGTTTCCGAATGTCCCCGTATTGAAACTAGGACCCCGTACAGGTTGGAACAAACGTATTTTTATTCGCCTTGGGTAGTCGAAGTTCGCTAAACGCGGCGTCTGATCAGGGTTATAATGTCTAAATCAAATGGTTTAAAAACGATCTTTTTTTTTTCGTAAAGTTATTCTCCTTTTTATGTCCCGACGCCCGACGTTGATGCAACGTTGCTAAATCGCCATATGCCAGCTAGAACTTCTCTGTAAGATTATTAGCAGATGGGACAAGCACAGAATGTACTGAGCTAATTAGAAATTTATGTTTTTACCATGAAGAAATTAGCAGACACGTTTATCTTTCTTTCTTTCTTGCTTTTTTGTCTTCGTGGGGGTAGTTAGGCAAAGGTGATGTGTATCTTGTGTCACTGGGCAGTCCAGCTGATATTGGCTTACAGCTTGGCAAGGCCTGCTGTCCTTGCAGCAAGTAACGGTATAGGGGTGGTAGGGGTTGTTGTTATTTCTTCTGTTTCTACACTTCCATTCACTTTTCTCTTTCTCCTCTGTCCCTCATTTTCATCTCCCGTACTATCTCTTCTATCACTTTTCTCCCTTTCTCTTGGAGAAGACAAACACAAGAGTTGACATATCATTAAACTCAAAACAATCGATAAATCATTTTTTTCTTCGTCGATTTTTTTTAAACTCTGAGTCCTTGTCAACAAAATATCTGGATAACTGCTTGATCTACTACTGACACTGTTTTCATAACAATTACTCCTCATAAATCAACTTTCCTCAGTACTTTCAGTACCTTGATTTTTAAAAAGGCATTAAGTGACATGCACCCAGCCAATCAATAATCGACTCCATGCGAAGCAATCGGCCGCGGACGGTTGTTGAGGTTGAAAAATCACCGATTCATTACGAAAACACGCCTAAACAAATACATTGTAATCTTTATAGCCGAAAAATGAAAATGTTAAGATGGAAAAGTGCGATATTTTTCTTATTTCTGCTCATAATATAGGTTGTGGGCACTCGTTAGAACCGTAAGGTATACCCCCGGAAACCCCAGTTTTACATGTACTATATAAAAGTGGGGTTCAAAAATTATATAGGCGTGTTTTCGTGATGTTGAGTCAGCTTTTAAGAGAATTGTTATTTCACAAAAACTGGCGCCAAAATAGCTAAATCTGTGAGGGATCATTTTTGTGCCAGTTTATCCTGAGCTTTGTGTCTCGAAAAGGAGACATTCAAAATCGCAGTGGTGTTGTTGACCGGACATCTATTTACTCATCTTTTAATGTCACACTTCAAAATATATTCTGCCGGCCTCGGTAGCTCAGTCGGATGCACGTCTGACTGTTGATCAGGAGGACGCGGGTTCGATACATGCCGGGGTCGGCAGCATTCTTTCGTGGAGATTGAAATCATGAAATCTTTTCTACGGACATTTCCTTCCGCTGATTCAAGAAGGGCAGTTGTCAGTTTCTGGCGAAAGAATGTGCATTGTACTAGTTAACCGCTTACGTATAAGCTTGCCCAGAAAAGAGCATGGGATGGTAAACTGACCGGCTCAAATATAAAAAAAAATATCTGGAAATTTCTATTTTTGGTGGTAAAATTTTCAATATATTTGAATAGGCGTGATTTCATAATGTGAGACTTAGAGACTGTTTTGTTTGACCTTTCGTTATGATAACACACACGTGCAACAAAGTGCATTTTTTTCGCATCTCCAAAATGGTTTCTTTTCTAAAGAAAATCCGTGATATTTTTCTTATTTATACTGCAAACATAGGTTGTGGGTGCTCGTTAGAACAGCCTCATTGAGGCGGTTCTAACGAGTACCCACAACTTATGTCTTTGAGCAGAAATAAGAAAAATAATGAATACCCTCGTAAATCCCAGTTTTCTCTATATTCAGTGTTGTTTTAAGGGGATGTTTATTTCACGGACTTGTTCACGTGATGAAATTCTCACGGCTTCTGATCTGGGTATATACCGTTTGCTAATGTCTCAGCGCATGCGCACAGTCCAGGCCTGTGTAGAATCTGTTTGGGCATGCGTTCATAAAATGCTGTAGCAGTATATATATATATTTAATGCTTAAAGTTTACCGGCCAACCATTCTTTAACCAGGAACTAACAAATGCCTTTCTTGAATCAGCAAAGAAGCCTCCGTGGTGAAGTGGTTACGCTGCTCGCCTTGTAAACCAGGGATCGCAGGATCGATCCCGGGATTCTCCAGACTTTCGAATGAGTCTTTAAACCGAGGTCCTGTCTCCGTATGACCTTAGCTGTTGGTGGGATGTAAAAGACAAACACTCACTTACTCTCTTGAATTAGCAGACGGGACAGAATGACCGTAGAAATGATTTCATGATCAGTCTCCACCAGCAACCTTCCCCGACAAACATTTTTTCGCGGAGCACCGTAATCACGAAAGGTTTCAGGGCCAACCTATTGAACATAACAAATCCTAAGAACTGTAACCCATAGAAGCATTATTTAAAAATGCTGAAGGGTTGTTTTGGCCTAATCTATGTGTTTATTTTATTATGTTTTCTTTTTCGATACATGCACATAAAGACTGTAATGGAAGGGAAGGAAACTGCAAATGCAAATGCCAAGGTATTGATTAAATTACCTGACACCATCCATCCAAGGCACCAAAAGGAAAAATGGTGCCTCCGTCGCAGAATTAAGCAATAGTAACATAGGATATATCGAGGCGTATAGACTGCCCGATGGCCAGGGTCTGGACAACCAGGTTGACATAGCCCGAGCCGCAGCGAGTAGGACCGCCCATGTCCATGAATATATATAAACATTTGTGTTTCATTTGGAAGGTTGGGGATGGGGGGTCAGGCTTGAGATGTCATTTCATCTTAATGTCAGGGAAAAGTCCGACAAAACTGGAAGCAACGTCTCGAGAGTAACCCAGACAGGGGCATGGGCTTAAAACTAAGGCTGGCACGATTAATCGGACAATCGGTTATTTAATCGATAAATTCCGCAACAATGATTATCATTGCTGATTTGCTTGCAATCGATTATTTGATAAGTACAATTTCTTACCCAAAGTTTTGCCTAAAATAGCTGTATGAGCGGCAAACTGTGCAGACCCAGATGAGACGCCGCGTTTTGCGGCGTCTCATCTGGGTCTACACTGTTTGCTCAGGCTTGTCTGTTCAAATAAATATGGCAAAGTACAGCGTATGGTAGGAGTCATGCTCAGACAGAAAGCCAGACAGGTAAAATTATGACCAAGTCGTCCGTGATTACTAATCGATTATCGATCGCAATGACAGGAATGATAATCGATTATCTTTTCAGCTCCGATTAGCCAGCCCTACTTAAAACCTCAATTCAAACAAACAAAAGCAAATTACACCTTGTTTCAGCGTCAATGATGATGCGTGTATAACATGCCGTGAGCTTTTCCATTCATAATGAAAATAATGAAGCTAGTGACATTTACATGATTCTGAAACTACCTGCTTGCTAACGAAGCCATCGCAAGTCAGAATGTGCCCTCGGGGAAGACTCAGATCAGCCTGCGCATCCGCGTAGTCTGATCAGAGTCTTCCCAGTTTGAAAGAGCCTTTTATAGCCAGTGGCCTATTCGGACTGGCTGAATGCAAAACCTGATCCGAGTATTCCCTGATGGCATTCGTCTTATTGAAGGATTTGTCGAGCGCCGGCTCAGTTGAAAGTGAAAGACCTTTATGGCGAAGAACCGACTACAGGTACATGTAACCGAATGTTTATCCTTAAAGGTGCATTCTTGAGCTACCGGGTCTCAAAAATTTTTTTCTGGTTTTTATCTTCAATGCATACTCCTTTGTCATATGTACACTTTTGGAGCCAAATACAGCTTCAGAACTTTGTGAAAATGGTCGTTTTCATTCGTGTTTACCCTTCGCTCTGAACATGTGTTCGGAATTTCCGTTCTAAAAATAAATCTGTCACTTTACACATACATGGCGACAGTATCGTCTCTGAGTGTCGTTACTTATGGCATGGTATTCAGCGTCATATTTTTTTCCTATTCAGGCATGGCCTAAGCAAACAAGGCCAAAAATGAACGTCGCATAACGTCATATATGGGGATTCTATTTTTGTCACAAACTAAAAATAGATCTAACTAGTGTTCGAAACCTAGTTAGGGAATCCCTCTAAAACTTGTTTACCTGTCATCATAATTGTTCGCATTTTCATAAAATGCATTCATTTATATTGTTTTAAAGAAAAATACCGGCTATATGTATTTTAATTTTGGAAGCATTTTTTCCAGATAGCTCAATAGTGCACATTTAAACAGACTAATAAAATAGTCAATCCAATAGCGAAGGCAGGTGGGTTAACAATTATAGGCATGTCTGGATTCGTTTAAGGTGTATCTGATTTCTCTGTAAGTTTAACAAATGTACCCTACCCAAACAGTGTAGACCCAGATCAGACACCGCAGTTTGCGGTGTCTGATCTGAGTCTACACTATTTGCCATAAATGTCCTTGTTAGGGGGCGCCGGCTTAATTGGTTAAGGCTTCCCTTACTGTTATTATTTTTATATTCATTTGAAGCATAAACATCCGCAATTTCCGCATTTCTTTTAGCTATGATTTCTGATTTAATTGCCTTGTCTCCATTTACTCTTCCGACATGCAGACTCTAAATAATTAGGTCTCTCACCGCTTTGTGTTCGAGCCTGGCTCGGGTCACATGTGGGGCGCCAACTTCTGCAACGGAGCGTAGGCGTTTTTGCTTCAGGTTGTCCAGTTTTCGCCCACCTATGATAAACAACAGGCTCCAAATAAGAGAAATAATCTTGAAATTGTCATACCCTCTACCCCACCCCCATCCCCCGAAACACACACACACACACACACACACACACACACACACACACACACACACACACACACACACACACACACACACACACACACACACACACACACACACACAGTTATCTACAGCATGGTGTCATTTGGCATATTTGACAGGTAAGCTCTTCCGATCGAGTTGGCCTCGACCATCAGGGCTTGGAGAAATAGATTTGGCTGCATGATGCTTCCAAGCGGAGCTGAAACCGACCGCACATGAATACTGGTAAGCCGCTTAGAAGGTCTAAGCCTGCCCAGGCAAAGTGGTGTAAGTCGCACTGGTTGGGGGCGTACAGTACACTTAACCCGGATGTTCCGATCTGTACAGTGGACAGATCCGTGTCTTTTGTTATGACCTTGAAGGTGAATGTGCGTGGTCTGTCTTCTATATTTATATATTTATTTTTTTGGACATAAACAACTTGGTAAGTGTGTTTTATTAATTTAGTTTTCCATACTGACCATCTTTGGGCACGGCAAGATGTCGTTTTCTATGCTCTAAATCTATTTTTCAGCTGCAAATCACTTGTGTTTGTAAGAATCACACCGGTAACAGGATACTTCGGTCCCAAAACCACCTCGGTCCCTAGACGCTTCGGCCCCTAGACACCTCGGCCCCACATAAAATTGAAACCCTAGACATGTCGGCCCCTGGACACCTCGGCCCCTAGACACGTCGGCCACATATACCTAGACACTTCGGCCCCACTTTGCTTTTCACGGGGCTTCCACTTAAATAGGAGATCGGGTTGGATGTCCGAAGAGTTTTTTTTTTTTATTATTATTATTTTTTATTTGCTGATATGATTATTCTGATAGGGAACCACTAATATTTGAACCTATAATATATATATATTTATAATATATTATAAAGTTACTGAATAGAACATCTATATGTCCATTTACAGTGTTTACGAAGAATGGAAGAAACATTTGAAAATTATCTCTTTTATTTTAATATATAATTCTAATTGCATTGTGGCATGCTTTAGAGCAGGCTCTTTTTTCTACATTTCTACTCTTTTGATCATCTATAGGCTTTTTTATTATCCGAAATAATTCCACACCTCTAAAATACTTTTTAAATTAATTTCAAAAAGAAGATGGTGCCTAATTATCCTTACTTATTGGATGGAAATCTGGATGGATCGGTGGATGGGGCGGTAAAACAAACAAAAAAAATCGTTTCTCTGTTTCGTCAATCGTGGTGATGATGGGGGATAATCTTATATTTGTTCACAAATGTATATATTTATTTATTAATTTATTTATTTTTGGCGTCGGTAGCTAGCTCAGTCGGATGCGCGTCTAACTGGTGATCAGGAGGACGCGGGTTCGATACCTACCGGGGTCGGCAACTTTATTTCGTGGAGATTGATTATGAAATCTTTTCTACGGTCATTCTCTCCCTTCTGCTGATTCAAGAACGGCAGTTGTCATTTTCTGGCGAAAAAAATGTGCACTGTATTGGTTAACCGCTTACGTATAAGCCTGCCCAGGATAAGTGTGGATAGGTTAACTGACTGTCTCGAAAATGAACTAAAGTAGTGTTGACTGGGCCGTTAAACTCCAATACAAACAAACAATTTATTTATTTATTCATTTATTTATTAGGTAATTAACAGTGTTCAGGTTCGCTGAACTAGAACTATCCTCGTAAGTAAACCATTTAATATAATGTATGCATGCAATTCAAAAACTGCATGAAAAACGGTGCAGATCCGGTTCAGAGGTCAGAAGCAGTCTGATCAGGATCTACACTGTTTGCAAAGTTAAGGATTATCGTGTTCAGCGGGGAAAGGATTAATGAAACTCAGGTTAGTACACTATTTAGCAAAAAGTTTTACAAGAACAGTTAATTATTGAATTAAATTAATAAAGTGTGAAGCTCAACAAACAACCAGGCGTTACGAATCCCTTTTCCCCAATAAAGAGATCCTTGATGATAAACAGATCATTGTTATCAATTTTAACACATTTGATTATCATTCTAGCTCATATTAGAAGCCTCCGAGGTGCAATGGTTACGCTACTCGCCTTGTAAACCAGGGATCGCAGGATCGATCACGGGCTTCTCCAGACTTTCGGATGAGTCTTTAAACCGAGGTCCCGTCTCCGTATGACCTTAGCTGTTGGTGGGACGTAAAACTAAGACTCACTCACTCACTCTAGCTCATATTACAGGCGGACAGTAACGAGTATATTTTATACTTTATTTATTTATTAGTCACATTTCTGACTATCAGCCACTCAAATTACTTGATACATGTATACTATATGTATATGTTAGTGGCTAACAGTGTAGATCTGGTCTGGATGTGCGCTGTGTGCAAAGTCTTCACTGCTCGTATTTTTGTAGGAATTGCTCAGTATGTTTCCATTGTTATCAATTTTCACACATTTAGAAATTCCTATTTGATTGTTATTTCAGCTCATATTTAAAGACGGACAGAAACAAGTATACTGTATAATTTATTTATTTATTTATTTATTTATTTATTTAAATTCGCAAACTCAATGACAGTGTAGATCCAGATCAGATGGCTCTGGATGTACACCGAGTGCAAAGTCTTCATGACCCTAATTATTTTGTAGAAAAGGCACATTAACTATCAGTATCAAATATTCACAATTAGAACAACCCGCTAAACCCCACTTTTCGGGATGCTGACTCAAGGTCAACGTCACGGTTGAAGGCGGCGGGGCATTAGCTGTCCTTAAGAGTGTAGTCCAAGTTAACCTGAAAATGTCGTGTATGCGTTGTTATATTTATTATAAACGTCTCATTGATTATTTGTTATCTTTTCATATGAAATAAAAAATAGCAATAAAATAATTTTATCTTATTTCCTAACAACTTAATAGAAGATTACGTAAAACCAAAATTATATAACGAAAGGTTGATAAAAATTATATTTCTTACTTCTGCTCGAAAACATAGATCTTTGATACTGGTTAAATAATTCTCAAGGAGGTGGTTCTTAACTTATATGAAAGGGATCTAAGAAATGACTTGTTTGCATAAACACAGACTAATATTAAACTAGTTGTGATTAAAGGTCGTCACAGACGCATTCTGATCAGTCCTGCACATTGAGACGGTTCTAACCAGTACACACAACCTGTATCTTGGAGCAGAAATAAGAATTACGAAAACATGCCAATACAAATGGACTGTAAACTTTACTGCCGAAAAAACGAACATTATAAGAGGAAAAAATTGTGATATTTTATTATTTCTGCTCAAATAAGAAAAATAAGGTTTACCCCTGTCAACCCCAATTTTACTATATAAAAGTGGGGTTGTAGGGTTCAAGGGGGTCAAAATTACACATTACGAAAACACGCCTATACAAATACATTGAAAACTTTACCGCCGAAAAACGAAACTTTTAAGTACCTCCAGAATTCCATACGAAATCACACGAAGAGCAAGACTGACCATCCCAAAAAATTTCTGACTGTATGGTATGTCTCATATTTACTGTAAATAGCTTGTCTTAAGATACTTTGTTTTGACTGTATGGGATGTCGCTATTAATGCGTGTAAGTTATTCAAAGGTACATTGCAATATTTGTCTATGCATTAAGATGATAATGCTTAAACGATAGCAAAGCTACGTAAAAATATTAATTACCTATAAATTCCCGAAACCTTGGAGAAATTACATGTGCTTACTGTATTCATTGAACCTTTAGAGCACTACAGACTAGAGGTCTCAACCACTCGGCCAAAGGAGCCAGCCTTCCATGACTGTCTTCAGGTACGAAATATTTAACAAAATGAGTCGCATTGTCACGCGTCTCTCTTCATTGACAAAATGCATAGCAAATACTCTGATCAGACTGCACAGAAATACAAAACGACCTGAGTGACATGATTAGTTACGGGCTATTTGTTCAAGATATATACATTTATACAATTCGGGTACCATGGTTTTTGAGTTATCTCCCCTCCCAATAAAATAGAATGAGAAAAAATGCGATATTTTCCTTATTTCTGCTCAAAATATAGATTATGGGTACTCGTTAGAACCGCCTCATTGAGGCGGTTCTAACGAGTACCCACAATCTTTATTTTAGAGCAGAAATAAGAAAGATATTGTTTACCCCTGTAAACCCCAGTTTTACACTATAAAAGTGGGGTTCGAGGGGGGTCAATATTATATAGGCGTGTTTTCATGATGTTGACCAAATATTTAATTTCAGTTTTCAAGATCTACAAGGGCTTCATTAATGCTTCATAGTGCACACTTGCATATACGAATGGCAAGAAGCCACCGCCCATAGGGGCATGAAGAAATATATGGGCTGCAAGATGCTTCCACGCAGAGCTGAATCCAGCCCGCACACTAGTACTTGTAAACCGCTTAGAGGATCTAAGCCTGTCCGGGAACCGCGGTGCGAGGCGGACCGCCCATGCTAATAAACCCTATTGGTTTCATTGGGCAACAGGGCTTGAGATGTCATTTCATCTCAATGTTGGGTAAAAGTCCCACAAAATTGGAAGCAACGTCTCCAAAATGACCTTTACAGTGTTGACGGGGACATTAAACCTCAAATCAAACAAACAAACGAATGGCAAGCAGCACCGGAATGCAAGCATCCATGTTCAACCATGACCTAGATTTCATGGATCGGTAACTTTGCAACCACACAGACGCGACATAAGGCTTCCGCGGAATTCTTTAGGTGTGGTTGGGTGAGGCAAAGGTGGCATGTATCTTGCGCCACTGGGGCGTCCAACTGATACTGGCCTGCAGTTGGGTAAGGCATGCTGTCTTTGCAGCAGGTGAGGGTTGAGGGCTGGTTGGGGGAGGGGGTTGTTATTTCTTCTGTCTCCACACTTCCATTAATTTTCTTCTTTCTTCCTTGTTCCTTACTTTCAGCTCCTTTACTATCTCTTCTCATTCTTTTTTCTCCCTTTCTCTGGGAGACGGCACAAAATGACTCACAAGGGTTGACGTGTAATTAAACCCAAAACAATCAATCAATCGGCGGAAGTCTTGTTATGATACTAATATAGAGGATCTTACATGAGTGTTCATGTATTATTGAATTTATTAAACGAGTTGAGGAAAAGGGATAAAATGCGAGGCATTGCCGAGCATTTTATCCCTTTTCATCAACGAGTTTAATAAATTCAATAATGCATGAACACAAATGCAAGATTCTATTTATCATATGACATTTAAAACGCACTTTATTCACGATTGTTTAACAAATATGTCAGTATTCCGCCATTAGTAAACGCGACGTCGTTAAGGACGGCGTACACGTAACGTAACGGGGCGTATCTAACTAATATGCATATTTAATCCACTAGTGGATTATCGAATTTATTACATGGCGTAATTACATTCTCGGACGCGACGTCATATGATAAAGTATTTTAAATTTTCCCCCAAATAAAGTGATTCAATTCCCTATGATCGAAGACGTGTAGAAGAAGATTCATTCTATGTTCAGACCTTTCCACTTCATCGCAACTGAATATAGTAAATACATGGTAAGTGTCTTAAATATAAAACTATAATCGGCGAGCCTTAGAAAATTTTATAGGGGCGAGCTTTAACGAGCCGCTATGAAATTGTCGCGGCGAACCTTATACATATTTTTTTATTAAAGGCACTAATCATGTATTTAGTTTATACCGTATCTCAAAACAATCAAGACGTTTTGCAATAATTTAGCAAGTTTAAGCCAAAATACAGCAGACAGTGTGGTATGATAAACGACATTCAGTGCCATGACGCGCACACGTAGTATTACGTGACGTCAACGAGTGCACAGTTTCTGACGTCACCGTGCCACAGAGACGTAGGAAACAACATGGACGCACGAATAAAAGTTTCTCAGAGCTTTACATACTATGTGAAAATCTGTAAATAAATCGTTCTATTTTAGCTTTAGAAATTATTTTCGGGGCTGAGACGCAACCGCAGAAGCAGTGTGCAATTATTCCAACGGGCCGTTCAAACCAGGAAATACGGAGAAGGTAAGAATTTAGCTGAATTTTCTGAAAATCTGTGTAAAAATATTGCAAAGATTATAACTTGCTGTTTCGTTGTTTTCCGGTGTACAAACGGTTGTATGTTATTGTTTGGACTTGCATATTGGGGACCAGAAAAGTAGGTCCGGCCTATAAACAGCCCCTAGAAGTAATATAGGTCAGTAGAAGGTATTATAGGTCACTACCGATTATAGCGTGCAGTTAGTTATTCGACCCCTAGAATGCCTGATTGCGGTATAAATGTGTGTCGTTAGCGCCTTGATTTTTGTTTAAAAGTGCGTAAAAATTATTTCCAGACAGTATTTGATTTATAGTTAATCCATTCACTAATGACAGGAGAATATTTTCCTTTAAGCTATTTTACTCGTAAGTAGGCATGGTAACATTAAAACGGCTTAGTTAAGACAAAGTAAAATGGGATCGCTGTTTAAGAGAAAGACTTGTATATTTTTTCTGCGAGACAAAGAATGACCATGTGCATGGACAAACTACAATACAATTCCTATATTAAGACCACCTTAGGGACTGTTCAAAAGTGGTCTTTAAGACAACTTTTGAACAGTCCAAAGGTGGTCTCTTATTAGGAGACTCGAGGGTAGAAAACACAAAGAAAGAATAACCTAAGCCTTCCAAATTAGCTTTTAAAAGCACATTTAAGACTTTTACCACATGACGTCGTGGATAAGCAGTGGATAACGTCGTGTAATAAAAATCGAATGACCACACGTGTAATAACACTTTGACGACGTTCATGTCAACCATGCATTTGTTGTGGAAAAAATGTCAAAATTCAAGGCGATAAAGTCCAAAATAAAGTGGTCATATGAAAGAAAGAATAACCTAAGCCGAAGGCTCGTTTCATAAATTTCATATGAAATGATCACTCGTGTAAGATCCTCTTCATATTAGGTGGTCTTAATAGCGGAATTTTACTGTAGTTTCATTTGTTTGTTTGATTCGAGGTTTAACGTCCCTGTCAACACTGTTTTGGAGACGTTGCTTTCAATTTTGTAGGCATTTTACCCGACATTGAGATAGAAAGGCATCTCAATCCCTGCCACCAATGAATCCAATAGAATTTATAAGCATGGGTGGTCCGACTCGCACCACTTTTCCTGTCCTGGGCAGGCTTAGAACCTGAAAGCGATTTTCCACTACCTGCGTGCGGTCATTGTCAACTCTGCGTTGAAGTATCATGCAGCCTAATCTATTTCTTCAAGCCCCTATTGGCGGAAGCCATGGACAAACTAGTTATTAAATAGAATGTGTAAAATGTCCTTTTTGGGAGAGAGTGGGGGAGGAGGTTGTTTTGTTTTGCATCTATGAACAGGCGTTTTTTTTTTTTATTTTTATTTTTTATTTATTTATTCTTTTGTGATTTAAAAGTTCTGAGTCCAAGTGAACCTACAACATGCGACAGAAGAGGCAATAGAATGGTTCCAGAAGCATCCGTGGTATAGTTGTTACGGTACTCGCCTTGTCTTAAAACCGAGGTCTCGTCTCCGTATGACCTTAGCTGTTGGTGGGACGTAAAACTAAAACACTCACTCACTAAGAACAGTACCAATGCCGAACATAAGATTGGTTTTGCTCAAGAATGGTTAATACCAACAAAATAGGTTTTTTTTTGTGTTCAAATCAGCAGACGGTTGCATCCGTTATTTATAAGCTGGTCACATTTCAGCCTTATTTGAGGTGAAAATGAAAAAAAAAAAAAAAAAAAAAATACAACATCATGATAACAAGTCCGTGTAATGAACACCCCACCCCTAAACGCCACTTTATATACAGAAAAGAGGGGTTTACAGTTGTACAGTAAAATTCCACTAGTAAGCCCACGTAAAATTAAGACAAATTTTGCGTTTTAAAGCATATTTAGAAGATTTAAGTTACATTTCCTTTGTGTTTCTACATCCAGTTTGCTCTTGTAGGAGATCACCTTTGGGACTGTCCAAAAGTGGTCTTAATATAGGAGTTTGACTGTACTTTGTTATCCTAGAAGCCTTCGTGGTGTAGTGGTTACGCTACTCGCCTTGTAAACCAGGGATCGCAGGATCGATCCCGGGCTTCTCCAGACTTTCGGATGAGTCTTTAAACCGAGGTCCCGTCTCCGTATGACCTTGGCTGTTGGTGGGACGTAAAACACAAACACTCACTCACTTTGTTATCCTTATATCATGCTGTTAAAAACCGCAGATTGTGGACACTCGTTAAGGCGGTTCAAACGATCACACACAATCAATGCTTTGACGACATAAGATTGAAAAATGCTTATACATGTACTAGAGATATGATTGACGGATGTACAGCACCTGGGTGTGTTACCGCAATGAAATAAACTTGCAACTTTTTCACTTAGAACATGCAGAGCTGTTTTCTAGAAGAGGAGGCAGTAACGGTACCAACCATTACGAAAACACGCCTATACAAATACAGTGTTACCTTAATCACCGAAAAAATGAAAATTTTGAGATGAAAAATTGTGACATTTCTCTTATTTCTGCTCAAAGTATAGATTGTGTGTACTCGTTAGAACCGCCTCGACGAGGCGGTTCTAACGAGTACCCACAATCTATATTTTAGAGCAGAAATAAGAAAAATAAGGTTTACCTACGTAAACCCCAGTTTTACCTACGTAAACCCCAGTCAGGCCTCAGATTCTATGACGGCTCCAACGTAAAGGCTTATTGAAAATTAGAGAGATAATGTTGGTTGGTGCCTGATGCTCTGTCTCTGGTCGGGCTCATCGGAGTCTAACTGTTGGTTTTCTTTTGCTCCAGCATTTCAGTGGTTTCTTGCTGTCGAGTCCTCACCGTTGTCTCACCTCTGTGGTTCTTTGATTTTTGTGTTCACGGAGATGTTGCACTGATGAGTTAGGAGGCCTTCATGCGGACTGAACAAATTATTTGTCTAAATCGCGACGGAAGTAAGGGCGAGGATTGTGGCCACGTAAAATCGATTTAAGCCCCCCAGTGGAAATCTTCCACTGACCGTTCCAAGGCGGCTCTTCTGTGGCGATTTATTTGTGTTGTTGTTTGTTACTTGCTGTGTGTATCACTTGTGTCTTTTGGTTTTGGATGGCCATATGGCCATTTTGTGGGAAAGTAACTGTCCTTATGGCCTTCCTTTGTTTAGGTTTCCATTATGGTCTGGTCGCTTAATGTTTGTATTTCTTTCCCTTTGGTGTCTTTTATGGGTGGAGTAAGTTAATTGTATCAATTCCTGATCTTTGTTTTACTTCTACTTTACTATATTAAAGTGGGGTTGGAGGGGGTCAAAATCATATAAGTGTGTTTTCGTGATGATTGTCTAACTGTAAGCAAATACCAGATGGACGCCCAGTGATGCAAGATACATATACATGTACTGGAGCAGGGATAAGAAAAAAATGTTTACCTCTGTAAACCCCAGATTTCTCTATATAAAATGAGGTGTTGAGGTGTGATTAATATGATGTTAAGGGATGAGTCTGTTAAGACGATCACAGGGTATATTTAGTTTAAACTTTATTTTATTTGTATAACTAATACATATAAACTCAACACATAAAAGCTATAAAATTACAATGTTACACAAATGGGATTCAGGAGAAAGTCGTTCGACTTTTGAAAAGTCTGTATCCCATCTTGCTTATAGTAAAGACAAAAGTTATACGTGATTTAGCTTGTAAACAAGACCCTAAGTACTTTGTTTCATGGATTTGTGTGTCAACGTTCCTTTGAAACTACATAATCTGCTGCAGGCTCCACGGGGAGTGGATAAGTTCTTATTCCAACACTATGTTTTACCAACTCACGACCTTGCACATGCAAGCAAAGACAAAACGTACTTTGTCAGATTAAAGCCTCTAAAACATTTGCATTGTAGCATTGGTATCTATCAAAGACGTTAGATAAGTGTGAAACACCAGCAGATCAGAACAAGAGATCCATCTTATGTACCTTCCTAATGGGATGTATTGTACTACAATTGAAGTAGTGTTTAAACTAAATTCGTCAGTTTATTTGAAACGTTTTGTCTTTAGTAGAAATTCCTGCACAGCAAGGAAGACCTGTTTATTCTGGTGTAAAGAAAGCTCTGAACTGCCAAAGAGCAGCAGATTAAGAGTGGGGCGACAAATCTCCGATACTGTATCGAGTAGATCTTGTCTTTGGTTGGTGTAACGATTGCAATTTAACATAAAGTGGTATGTATCTTCTATTGAGCCACAAACACACAGGGGGTTATCAATAATATTTTTAACGAAGAGATGCTGGTTTAACGAGCTACATTTTGTCCTAAGTCTTGCATGATAAATTTGTCCAAGTCTTTTTCCACAAAAGTAATATTTAGGAGGAATTTCTAGGTTTGTATTTAGCTTTCGTTTGAAGGAATCGCTAGAAGGAGAATCACTTACTTCGCTTGGGAGGTCGTTCCAGTCTCTGATAACAGATGGTAGAAAAGAATTATAATATTGTTGTGAGTTGGCGTGTATAGTACTAATGTTTGATGCATTACGCAGTTGATAGGCTGAGGTATTACCAACTGAAGGCGGTACCAAAGAGGAAAGGTACTCAGGAGCTAGGCCATTTTTCATTTTAAAAAACATCTGAAGTTTATGCTTTTTCCTTCTTGACGATAGTGATTCCCACCCAGTTTCAGTGTGTAGAGCATCGATAGAGACAAGTTTAGTTACTCCTGTGACAATCCGTGCAGCTTCGTTTTGGATTTTTTCAAGCTCGTTAACTTCATAATGGGTGCAATTGTCCCAGACTACGTCTGCATATTTCAAAAGAGGTCTTATAAAGGAGATATAGATAGTCTGTAGCGATTTCCTATCAAAGGTAAACTTGTGTTTTCGCATTACATTAATACGAATCCACGCCTTTGACTTGATATATTCCAAGTGCTCGTGCCATGTACAATCGTTTGTAAAGATTAACCAAAGATGTTTGTGTGAACTTACTTCGTTAATTTGTGTTTTATTCATTAGAACTGGGGGATGATAAGGTTTATGGCGCTTTCGTGAAAAAGTAATGGACTCTGACTTTGCTGGGTTGAATGTGACTAACCATTTTGTTGCCCATTGGTGTACTTTGAGAAGGTCGGAATTCAGCTGATGAGCAGCTTGGTCTGGCTTTTCTACTATTACGTAAAGACTAGTATCATCTGCAAAGAGTCTAATAGATGAATTTATATCCTCAACGATATCATTAATGTATAAAAGAAAAAGAAGAGGACCAAGAATAGAGCCTTGAGGAACACCGGCTTTAATAGATGCCCATTCAGAACTGACTCCCGGCAAAACAACTCTCTGCTTTCTGTTATCTAGGTAGTTTGCGAACCACTGTAAGAGAGATCCAGTAATACCAGCCCTTTCAAGTTTAAAAAGCAAACCTTTATGCCATACCCTGTCAAAGGCTTTGCTTATATCACAGAATATGGCTCGGACTTCTTTTCCTTCATCGAGTGCTTTACAAAATGTATTATAAATAACTATTAATTGATTCACTGTTGAATCGCCTGGAATAAAGCCCGATTGCATTGCTGTAATAATATGATGATCGCGAAAGAAATTGAAGACATGTTTGTGTATGATTTTTTCCAGAACTTTTCCGATTGTGCTCAAGAGAGAAATAGGCCTGTAGTTAGTTACGTCCGAAGGGTCATTTTTTTTATAGATAGGCGTCACATTGGCTTGTTTCCATATGTCTGGAATCCGGCCCATAGAAATAGAAAAATTAAATAAATCGGACAAGGGAGATGAAAGTGGCTGTGCAAGTTCCTTGAGAAGTTTATTGTTAATAGAATCTGGTCCTGCTGCTTTGCCGTTTGAAGGGTACGGAGAATGGATGAAACTTCTTCAGGTGTTGAAACTATTGATTCAAGTATATTAGTGGGTACGTTTGCTGTATGAGGCAGGAATGCATTACTTTCATCTAGCTCGGTTTGTTGTGCAAAATATTAATTCAGAGCTTCGGCTTTTTCACATTCAGAAGAGTATATTGTACTTCCTCTTTTGAGTGGGGGGATTGTGGATGTCTGTTCAGGCTTTATAATTTGTTTTAACGTTTTCCACCAATCTTTAGGGCCTAAGTCAGTATTCTCTAATTTATTGGCTAATTTCCTTATGTCATCATTTTTTGATTTCCTTATTTCGTTGGTTAATTGGTTTCTAATATGTTTGTAATTTTCGAAGTCATGTATATTGTTTGTTCTTTTATATTTGTCATACAAGCGTTTCTTTTTCCGTATTAATCGTTTTATATCGTTTGAAAGCCAAGAGGGATCTGACTGTCTTATTTTTATAATTTTATTAGGTATATGCTTGTTGGCAAGCAGACAAATTTTATTTGTAATATTTTCTGCATAAGTATCGATATCATCATTTTCGAGTGATTTCCAGTCAGTTTCCTCCAGGTCATTTGAAAATGCTTCATAGTTACCTCGGTTGTATAAATAAATTTTCCGGGTATAAACTGGGGTAGTGGCTTTTTTGAAAGTCAGTACACAATATATAGGACAATGATATCTTATGTCCTGACCAAGGAATGGTTCACCGACACCAATTAATTATATATTATTTTTATTTCCAGTTAAAAAAAGGTCTATTATAGAGAAGGAGGACTCTGTGTAATGTGTTGGTTCCTTAATTAGCTGGTGAAGGCTAAATTGTTGACAAATATCTTTTACTTTTTTGTTGGCAGATTGTTTTAATATGTCGAAGTTGAAATCTCCAGTTACTAGAATATTTCGTACATTTGTCAAATGCCTGACCAAAAGAATCTTCAATCGACGACCATATGGCATTCGTTGAATTAGGCGGACGATAAAACGTACCGATTAGTTGTTTCTTACTATTTACCATGACTTCTATCCAAATACACTCTATGTTTGGCAATTCAAGATCGTTTCGTCTGCAGGAGTAGGTATTGCTTTTAACATATACGCAAATTCCGCCATAATTTTCTCCCAATATGTCACGCCTAAATAATTTGTAGCCTTTAAGATTTAGAACGTCATCCGAAGTTCTTTGATCTAGCCAAGTTTCAGTAATACATATAACATCAAAGTTTTGAAGTTCAGCCTCGAGTAGATCTAATTTATTCACGATGCTTTGAACATTATAATGGACAACTGAAAATTTGTCTCTAATAATTTGGTCTTCTACACTTGTAAAAGAGCTTTCAGAAGAGGAGGAAGGAGTAGATGATGGACCAGGATTCCGTTCTATTCCTGATATAAAAAGCAGTGACATGATTATCAAGATATCAAAATAGTTAAGAGGCTCAATACAATTGGTCTTTGCTTGACGACTATAGTGCAACCCTATAGGGTATATTTATTGTAGTCGCAGATAAGATTGACTACTATAGTTTGTCAACGACCTTTGAGAGTTCAAGGTTCAAGCGTGGCAAGACTATTCCATGTTTTAGGGTAACCAGGTTCCGGATTTCTTTTTTTCAAAGGATTTTAAAATTATAAATGAGTTTTTTGTTAATGCCATTATGTAGAAATCGTGACCAAGTGGTTAGTATGATGCAGTACGAATCTCAGTAAAACTATATATCCCAATGTAAAATCCAACTGAAGGCGACTTACCTAAAACACGGACTAGTCCAAAATTAAAAATGCAGTTACGTCTCACTGCGTTTTGAAAGACTATATAGAAGGAAGTATCGTTTGCGCCTGCCTTTGTATAGTTTATCAACGACCTTTGAGAGTTCAACGTTCAAGCGTAACAAGAATTTTTCCATGTTTCAGGGGAAGCCGGTTTCGGATTTCTTTTTTTTTTTCACAGGCTTATAAAATTATAAAACATATTTTTGATTATCGCCATTATGTCGAAGTCGTGGCCAAGCCGTTAATATAATGCAGTACGAATCTCAGCAAAACAATATCGCCCAATGTAAAATCCCAACTGAAGGCGACTTACCTAAAACACGGACTAGTCCAAAATTAAAAGTGCAATCACGTCTCACTGCGTTTTGAAAGACTATAATGGTCTATTAACAAAAAGGTAAACTAAGTCACCCGGTTGTGTGAATTCAATTGTAACACAAACAAAACTGACGAATATGACTCGTATTTGGTCCGGTTGCAGCAAGCATGCGGAAGACACTCTACCGAATCTTCTGGTAGACTCGGCGAATTTGACATTTATTGACAACACCTAAATAGCTGCCTAGTGAATCTTATCCGCAACAATTATACATTATTTTTCCCCAGCATATGCTTATACTAAATTTAACCCATTTAGTACCAGAAACCCCAAAACGGGTAGCCTGTCAAACAGTGCAGGCCCATATCAGACGCCGCAGAACGCGGCGTCTGATCAAAGCCCCCACTGTTTGCAAAATTTTTTTTTTTGGTTTTGGTTTTACGGCCCTTTCAAGATTATTTCACTCATATCTAGCCGATCGTTAATCAGAGGTGGGCGAAAACAGGAGTACCCGGAGAAAAACCACCCGACCTTCCGTTGCAGAACTTGGCGTCTCGCATATGACCCGAGCGAGGCTCGAACCACAGCGGTGAGAGACCTAATGATCAAGAGTCAGCGCTCAACCTGACGCCCCTAAATTTTGAAATGGACTCCTGCAATATATAAGGAGGAAGATTCCTTTTGGTACAAAAAGAGTTAACAAAGTGTTAGAACTTGAACGAAATATACAAAAAGCTTGCAAAGATCATCTCCCAGTACCTTTTATTACGTTAACATGTTTTTGTCCGGCCATCGCTGATCGGGGCTTGGAAAAATCGTTTAGCCTGCATGTTGCTTCCACACAGCTGAAACCGACGGCACATGAGCACCAACGTTAGTCAAACGTTGAGTCCACGTTTTGTGCCTCTCACTATCACTCACTCGCTCACTCACTCACTCACTCACTTACTCACTCACTCACTCACGCATGCACTCAGACACTTAACAGTCACATCATTAAAAAGACCTATGATCGAAAAGCGAAAAGCAAACTCCCTTCTGAAATTCGCAAAGCGAAAAGTGAAAAGCAAACTAGCTTCTGAAAGTCGAAAAGCGAAAATCAAACTACTTTCTGATAGTCGAAAAGCGAAAAGCAAACTAACTTCTAAAAGTCGAAAAGCGAAACGCAAATTAACTTCTCCTTGCTCCCATTAAATTAAAATGTCTGTATGCTGGATTGGGTAATAGAGCTTATTCGGCAGTGCTATTTACACAGGTATCAGATACTACACACATTGGGTACAAACTCTGACAGCTGCTGTATGAATCTAATGGATTTTCAATGGAAATAGTCTGACCTTGGTACACATTACTTAGTTTATTTGGCTAATTAATGATATTAGGAAGAATATGAGTTCTACAAATTTTGATATAAAGTCTGTCAAAGAGTTACAGCAGTTTTTTTTAAGAATTGCGGAGTTATTTGCAGTGATAAAAAGAAAATTGATTTGGTAGAACTTTGTGAGAATTGTGTCAAACTTAACATGAGGCAGACCCTGATGGTTTGTTGGAAGACATAGCCGACATTTTAAGTGACAAATTATTTCTTGCAGATGGGCCAGCATTGCCACAATATAGACCCTGATCAGCCACAATGACATTAGATTCATCCCAGATATTTACATTATTTTGTTTGTTATGTGGTCTAACGTCCCCATATCATTTTGGAGACGTTGCTTCAAATTTTGTGGGGCATTGAGATGAAACGACATCTCAAGCCCTGCCGCCCTTTGAAACTAGAAGCGATATTTATATTATAAAAGATCTATCGCTATATCATGAATAACTGTCATTATTTTGAGCTCGCACAATTTAAGTCTAGAAGTGACTCAAATCAGCCTGCACATAAACGAAGTCTGGTAAACATTCTTTGTGTCACTTCAGTGATTCTGATGTGCACAAATTCTCACTGTGACAGTAGAGACACCGATCAAACTGTGCTAATATGCATGTTGCATAACAGTCTTTGCTTGGTGTACATGTAAACTGTAGGCATTTCTGTGCTCCACTTAATAAATATCTTTTATAGTAAGCATACCCAATGATGATTACCAATCACATCTGTGTTCAGTTGTTCATGGGGTCTTGCGCAGATTTCGAAAACACGCCTGTTCAAAAATATTGAAAATTTTAACACCAAAAATTGAAAAAATTTAGATGAGAAATTGATATTTCAAATTTCTTCTCAAAACATAAATAATTGGAACTCGTTAGAACCGCCTCAGCGAGGCCGTTTAACGAGTATCCACAAGGTCAATCTAGGTTTTTGAGCAGAAATAAAAATATCTACCTCAATAAACCCAATTTTTACTTTATATAAAGGTGGCGTTTAAGGTGGTGGTGGTGGTGGTGGTGGGGGGGGGGGATTATATAGGCATGTTTTCGTGATGAGGCTTCGATCCATAATCAACATCTACCAAGTTTCATCCGTGGCTTTGGAAATGGGGGGAAATATTTCACTCCCGACATGTGTGGTTTTTTTTTGTCTGTAGCGACTATAACTTTTACATTTTCCCCGCCAATCGGGGCTTGCAGAAATAGATTGGGCGGCATGGTGCTTCCACGCAGAGCTGAAACTGTCCACACATGAGTACTGGTAAGCCGCTTAGAAGGACTAAGCCTGCCAAGGCAAAGTAGCGCGAGTCTTTTGGTTTCATTGAGCGGCAGGGCCTGAGATGTCATTTCATCTCGATGTTGGGTAAAAGTCCCACAAAATTGGAAGCAATGTCTCCGAAATGACCCAAATAGTGTTGACGGGGACGTTAAACCTCAATGCAAACAAACAATTCTACATTTCTCTCAAGCATACCTACTAGTTGACAATGTCTTGTATAAGATATGCACATTAAATTAAAAACGGGCCTCCGTGGCCTAGTGGATAAGAGCGCTGACTCTTAGTCATTAGGTCTCTCACCGCCGTAGGTTCGAGCCTCGCTCGGGTCACGTGTGAGACGCCAAGTTCTGCAACGGAAGGTCAGGTGGTTTTTCTCCGGGTACTCCGGTTTTCGCCCACCTCTGATTAACGATCGGCTCGATATGAGTGAAATAATCTTGAAAGGGCCGTAAAACCCAAACCAAAAAAAAACAAAAAAAACATTAAATTAAATCAATAGCCAGATGATAAATAAAAATCATAATTCCTTCCAATACTACACCTGTGGACACAAAAGCGTTCAAACTTTGATGAGCTTCATTTCATTTTGACTTGAAACATCAATCAATATATCCTAACATCCTATGGACAGAAAGAAATTCAATACACACGGTGGTGTACATTTCATTTCTGACTCCTGCACTGTCCAATCAAAATACATCTCAAATGTCAATCAGAAAGTGTTAGCCAAATGAGACCAATCAATTGCTTGATCTAGTTTTAGAATTATTTGATGTAAATTTGGAACGAGGACTTTCACTTAGACATTTAACCCTTAAATTCCTGTGCTGTAAGCAAACCATGTAGATCCTGATCAGACGCTGTGGTTTTTTTAGTGGCTCACTCTTCAATTCCTGTACTGTAAGCAAACAGTGTAGACCCTGATCAGACGCCGCATTCTGCGGCGTCTGATCTCAAATCAGCCTGCACATAAACGAAGTCTGGTAAACATTCTTTGTGTCACTTCAGTGATTCTGATGTGCACAAATTCTCACTGTGACAGTAGAGACACCGATCAAACTGTGCTAATATGCATGTTGCATAACAGTCTTTGCTTGGTGTACATGTAAATTGTAGGCATTTCTGTGCTCCACTTAATAAATATCTTTTATAGTAAGCATACCCAATGATGATTACCAATCACATCTGTGTTCAGTTGTTCATGGGGTCTTGCGCAGATTTCGAAAACACGCCTGTTCAAATATATTGAAAATTTTAACACCAAAAATTGAAAAATTTTAGATGAGAAATTGATATTTCAAATTTCTTCTCAAAACATAAATAATTGGAACTCGTTAGAACCGCCTCAGCGAGGCCGTTTAACGAGTATCCACAATGTCAATCTAGGTTTTTGAGCAGAAATAAAAATATCTACCTCAATAAACCCAATTTTTACTTTATATAAAGGTGGAGTTTAAGGTGGTGGTGGTGGTGGTGGTGGGGGGGGGGGGATTATATAGGCATGTTTTCGTGATGAGGCTTCGATCCATAATCAACATCTACCAAGTTTCATCCGTGGCTTTGGAAATGGGGGGAAATATTTCACTCCCGACATGTGTGGTTTTTTTGTCTGTAGCGACTATAACTTTTACATTTTCCCCGCCAATCGGGGCTTGCAGAAATAGATTGGGCGGCATGGTGCTTCCACGCAGAGCTGAAACTGTCCACACATGAGTACTGGTAAGCCGCTTAGAAGGACTAAGCCTGCCAAGGCAAAGTAGCGCGAGTCTTTTGGTTTCATTGAGCGGCAGGGCCTGAGATGTCATTTCATCTCGATGTTGGGTAAAAGTCCCACAAAATTGGAAGCAATGTCTCCGAAATGACCCAAATAGTGTTGACGGGGACGTTAAACCTCAATGCAAACAAACAATTCTACATTTCTCTCAAGCATACCTACTAGTTGACAATGTCTTGTATAAGATATGCACATTAAATTAAACCAATAGCCAGATGATAAATAAAAATCATAATTCCTTCCAATACTACACCTGTGGACACAAAAGCGTTCAAACTTTGATGAGCTTCATTTCATTTTGACTTGAAACATCAATCAATATATCCTAACATCCTATGGACAGAAAGAAATTCAATACACACGGTGGTGTACATTTCATTTCTGACTCCTGCACTGTCCAATCAAAATACATCTCAAATGTCAATCAGAAAGTGTTAGCCAAATGAGACCAATCAATTGCTTGATCTAGTTTTAGAATTATTTGATGAATGACATTTGCTTGTCAAACTAACTTGATGCAAAGAGATTCATTGAAAGTTATTTCACAGGAGTTTGAACGCTTTTGTGTCCACAGGTGTATCAAATCATTCTTTCATGAATGAAAAAAATCTTCTATCAGGTCAATATTAACAGACAAAAATAAACAAAGACAGGAATTTGACAGACTTCTCCTAGTGCATAGCTATATAATATTCTAGCTGTTTGTACCCAAATGAGGTAAACTTAACACACAGCATATGCTTATCAGCTACTACCGGAGTAGGCCCATTCAAACAGTGCACAGATCGTCCACAACACCGAGGGGTAATAGTTTTGACTATTTCCCAAACAGGCATAAAAACTGTATATAATTAACCAGTCCCTTATTTGACCGGCCCCGATAGCTCAGTTGGTAGAGTGTCCGCTCCGGGGAACGGAAGGTCACGGGTTCAATCCCGGGCCGCGACATACCAAAGTCGTTAAAAATGGTACTAGCTGCTCCTCGCTTGGCACTCAGATTTACGGGGTAGAGCTAGGACTGGTCGACCCAGTGTCAGGATAATGTGACTGGGTGTGGTATGACAGAAAAATTGTTGAAAGCGACGTTAAACCCGAATTCACACACACACACACACACACACACACACACACACACACACACCAGTCCCTTATATAAAGTGTTATGCTATATTATTGACTATTTGATGAGTTTTAACCAGTTTCAACTTGAATGATCTATGTCACTGTCCATTGGACGACTCGATTGGTTTTCCATTTATCATCTTTACAACGCCCAGCACAGTAGAAGCGGGAACAATATATAGGCAACGGTACGTGGCAGCTTCAAAGAAATGCCAGCCCGCCCATCGGGGCTTGAAGAAATAGATGGGATGCATGATGCTTCCACGCAGAGCTGAAAGCGACCCGCACACGAGTACTGGTAAACCGCTTAGAGGATCTTAGCCTGCCCAGGCTAAGCGTTGCGAGTGTAGGATCGTCCGTTCTTATAAAACCTATTGGTTTCATTGGGTGGCAGGGATTGAGATGTCTTTTTATCTCAATGTCGGGTAAACGTCCTTCAAAATTGGAATCAACGCCTCCAAAATGACCTTTACAGTGTTGACGGGGATGTTTAACCTCATATCAAACAAAATCAAAGCACTGAGAGCACTGGTGGGTCGATTGTCTCCGAGTGTAAATTTGGAACGAGGACTTTCACTTAGACATTTAACCCTTAAATTCCTGTGCTGTAAGCAAACCATGTAGATCCTGATCAGACGCTGTGGTTTTTTTAGTGGCTCACTCTTCAATTCCTGTACTGTAAGCAAACAGTGTAGACCCTGATCAGACGCCGCATTCTGCGGCGTCTGATCTGGGTCTACACTGTTTGCCAAGTCCAAACCATGATTCCAGCCCAGATTTTACAGATTACCCTTTAACGCAACACGCTTCTCTGCTATTTTCTGTAAATAAGTTACATTGATTTCGACAGTTACGTGGACAACAGCACGAATTCAGTTTCTGTCCTTTATAACATTGGATCGATTGTAAACCAATCGACCCAACAAAACAATTCAAAGAAATGTAAACAAGGCCGTATGAGTGATTCAGATCACACAGTAAAGCATCCAGTCAATCAATCAGTGATGCCTTTTCATCACGAAAACACGCCTATATAATTTTGACTCCATTGAACCCCACTTTTATATAATAAGACTGGGGTTTCCGGGGGTATACCATATTTTTCTTATTTCTGCTCTAAAATATAGATGGTGGGTACTCGTTAGAACCGCCTCGATGAGGCTGTTCGAACGAGTGCCCACAATCTATATTTTGAGCAGAAATAAAAACAAGAGGCCCATGGGCCACTACGCTCACCAGAGGTCATGTGGTTTATACCATATACATGCAAGGTGCCCATCTTGGTCATGTGACAATACCACGAATAATGTTTAATTGCCTCACCCCCATAGAGGCTTTTCATGTAATTTGGTTTCAATCAGCACAGCTCTTTTACTGGAGAAAAAGATAAAAATATACTGAATCAGAACCATCCAAGACAAAGGTCAGTAATGACCTTGACCTTTGGAATCGATAAACTTCCATTAAGCTAACTGCAAATATCATTTTAGATGTCACAGCCTACCAGGCAATCAGAAATATCCACTTCTTTGCCATTTTTCCATACAAATGTCTAAGTGACCAAATTTGACTTTGACATAAACAGGTCAAGGTCAACCAAAGGTCATCATTTGAACAAACTTGGTAGGGCCAGAGTCCCTGATGCTGCATACCAAGTTTCAAGATCATCGGCCATTCGGTTCTTGAGAAGAAGATTTTAAAAGGTTTTTACCATATATGTCAGCCATTCCTCACGAACAAATTTTCGTTCCCTCATTCCATAGAGGTTCCACATGTTATTTGGTTTCAACTGGCCAAGTAGTTAAAGTGAAGAAGAAGATAAAAATACTGAATCTGAGGCGTCCTGGACAAAGGTCGGTAAATGACCTTGACCTTTGGAACTGATAAACCTCCATTTAGCTGAAGGTAAATACCATTTCTGATGCCACTAGTTAATATACAATCAGAAAAATCCACTGTTTTGCCATTTTTCCATACAAATGTCTACGTGACCAAATTTGACCTTGACGTAAAACAAGTCAGGGTCAACCTAAGGTCATCATTTGAACAAATTTGGTATGGCCAGAGTCTCTGATGCTGTATACCAAGTTTCAAGATCATCGGCCATTCGGTTCTTGAGAAGAAGATTTTTAAACGTTTTTACCATATATGGGCATGGCGGCCATATTGGTCATGTGACCCAGTCCTCACGAACAAACTTTCGTTCCCTCATTCCATAGAGACACCACATGTAATTTGGTTTCAATAGGCCAAGGAGTTTAAGTGTAGAAGATAAAAATACTGAATCTGAGGCGTCCTGGACAAAGGTCGTAAATGACCTTGACCTTTGGACCTGATAACCTTCCATTCAGCTGATTGTAAATACCATTTCTGATGCCACTAACTAATCTACAATCAAAAAAATCCACTGTTTTTGCCATTTTTCTGTACAAATGTCTAAGTGACCAAATTTGACCTTGACGTAAAACAGGTCATGGTCAACCTAAGGTCATCATTTGAACAAACTTGGTAGGGCCAGAGTCCCTGATGATGTATACCAAGTTTCAAGATCATCGGCCATTCGGTTCTTGAGAAGAAGATTTTTAAAGGTTTTTACCATATATGGGCATGGCGGCCATATTGGTCATCTGACCCAGTCCTCACGATTTAACTTTCAGTCCCTCATTCCACAGAGGCTCCACATGTAATTTGGTTTCAATTGGCCCAGTAGTTTAAGTGAAGAGGAAGATAAAAATACTGAATCTGAGGCGTCCTGGACAAAGGTCGGTAAATGACCTTGACCTTTGAAACTGATAAACTTTCATTCAGCTGATTGCAAATACCATTTCTGATGCCACTAGCTAACACACAGTCAGAAAAATCCACTGTTTTGCCATTTTTACATACAGATGTCTTAGTGACAAAATTTGACCTTGACGTAAAACAGGTCAAGGTCAACCGAAGGTCATCATTTGAACAAAATTGGTAGTGCCCGAGTCCCCGATGCTGCATACCAAGTTTCAAGATCATCGGCTATTCGGTTCTTGAGAAGAAGATTTTTAAAGGTTTTTACCATATATGGGCATGGCAGCCATATTGGTCATGTGACCCAGTCCTCACGAACAAACTTTCGTTCCCTCATTCCATAGAAGCACCATATGTAATTTGGTTTCAATTGGCCAAGGAGTTTTAGTGAAGAAGATAAAAATACTGAATCTGAGGTGTCCTGGACAAAGGTCGGTAAATGACCTTGACCTTTGGAACTGATAACCTTCCATTTAGCTGATTGTAAATACCATTTCTGATGTCACTAACTAATCTACAATCAGAAAAATCCACTGCTTTTGCCATTTTTCCAAACAAATGTCTAAGTGACCAAATAGGACCTTGGCGTAAAACAGGTCAAGGTCAACCTAAGGTCATCATTTGAACAAACTTGGTAGGGCCAGAGTCCATGATGCTGTATACCAAGTTTCAAGATCATCGGCCATTCGGTTCTTGAGAAGAAGATTTTTAAAGGTTTTTACCATATATGGGCATGGCGGCCATATTGGTCATGTGACCCAGTCCTCCCGAACAACCTTTCGTTCCCCCTTCCCATAGAGGCTCCACATGTAATTTGGTTTCAACTGGCCAAGTAGTTTCAGAGGAGATGTTGTTTGAAAATGTTGACGACGCAGACGCAGACGACGACGACGACGACGGACGACGGACAATGCCTATACTATAAGCTCCCCCAGAGCCTTCGGCTCTGGTGAGCTAAAAATATCACACTTTTTCATCATAAAATTTTCATTTTTTCGGCGATAAAGGTGGCAATGTATTTGTATAGGCGTGTTTGCGTAATGTTCTATTTGAAAATCATAGAGCCGCATTGTAATGGAGGGGGCAGCCATTCCACACAATTAGTGTTCGACGCATGTCATCTATAACAATGGCATTCCCACTTTTCTCCGGCCTCCGCCCATCGGAGCTTGGAGAAATAGATTGAGCTGCACGGTTCTTCCTCGCAGAGCTGAAGCGGATCGCACATGATTACTGGTAAACCGCTTAGTGGATCTAAGCCTGCCCAGGCAAGGTGGTGCGAGTCGGACCGTCCGTGCATATAAGCATTGTTGGTTTCTTTGGACAACAGAATTTGAGATGTCATTTTATTTCAATGTACCCACACAATTGGAAGATCTCCAAAATGACCTATTGTTGACGGGGGTGTTAAACCTCAAACCTCAAATCATTCAAACAAGAAAAATACTTCTCTCTAAATATAAAGTGTTCTTAAAGGAATCATTTACTTCAGTTCCTAAGTGCTGAGGTTGATACTACGGTGTTGACGTCAGTACTCAAGTACTGATTTAAATAGCTATATTATATCTTTATTTTTTGCAGTATAAATTCTATTTTTTCTAAAACTAAGACTTACTTGTCAGGTGAGACATGTATCTTAGCGGATTTGGTTGCCACTTTTTGTTATATTTTTAATTTTGAAAGACTCGCTACTTTGGACATCTCCTTCCTGATGCCCGGGACTTCCGTGGAGCGTGGGCCATGTTTTCTAATGTTGGCTTGGTGGAGGACGCCTATAAGCCCGCGGGTGGGCGTCTCTTGCCTGATGCCTCCAGTTGACCTGTCTCATGAGCTACGTCGGTCGGTGTGTGCTCGGAGGGGGATGTGCTGTGTTTGACGGGTCTTGCCAACCATCCGTTTCGGTTTCATAATTTTGGGGTTGAGACACATTGATGAAGATTAAATATCAGAAAGGCCTTTGTGTCACTAAATTTGGTATAGTGACGCCTTAATTACTTCATGTACACGGCATTTATATAAAATGTAATCCTGATGTCCGAGTTGCCACCTATTAAATTAAAATGTGTGTGTGCTGGATTGAGTAATAAAACAGTTATTTGATGGCTGTTTGGACAAATAATGCCCATCGGAGTTGAGGACAACATCCGATGCCTTTGGCCTCGGCTGCGCCTCGGTTCATAAATTCGTATTCCTCGGGGTGACATTTTTCACCATTGCAAAATTCATATACATGTATTATCTTCTGCCAGTGTACTATGTGGCGACTTTTAATTCCTAGCTACACTGAATGATCGAATAATTGCCGGATATTTTTTTTGTAGTAATTGGGCACCATTTCTATTCTTGAATATCCTGTTTCTTTACTACTCAAGGTCGAATACAGTTCGACTGGCGCCTAATTATTACGGGAAATGCAACGGACAACAATTTGCTTAGGTTTGTATTTTCAGCGAGGTCTTTCATAACTTTGTCAGCTAAAAGATATTCTTGAGAACACATAGAAATGCAAATTAAACTATAGTCTTAAGAGGAATGGGAACACCTGGTAGATTTTTTTTGCCATTTTTCAAAGGGAGACAACTTTTGGAACTTTCTGTTCGCTCTCCTATAAACCCTGTTCCACGGAAAGAGGGGTCTACTCTTAAAGGAAAGCATTTACTCCTCCGGAGCAAATGCTTTCCTTTAAGAGTTGACCCCTATTGGCGGCGGAGACAAAAATACTTTAACAGGCGTTGCCTTCCCTGAAGGTGTTCCCATTCCCCAAAGGAAACTGTGCACGGTCTTGTATCAATGCCACTAATGAAATCTTTCTTGGTTGATTGCTTATGAATCAGTCAAAAGTTACCATCCACAGAAGCTTCCCACCTGCTCTTGTCCACGTGACTATCGCTGGCCATGTACAAAATCCAGGTACCGGTAATTTATAGCAGCGCTAGTCTTAATAGCGCTTTGTTAAAAATAAAATCTCGACAAGGCTTGTGATTTGTTTAGATTGAGGTCTAACGTCCCCATCAAAGTTGTGTTATACCAATGCACATAAGTATTTTGGTTTCATTAGCTGGCAGGGCTTGAGATGTCATTTCATCTCAATGCCGGGTAAAAGTTACACAAAATTGGAAGCAATGCCTCCAAAATGACATATACAGTGTTAACGGGGACGTTAAACCTCAAATCAAACAAATCTTCACTGTGCGTGTAATGCAGTTGACAATCGACGCAGTTTTCTTTATGCAGTCAGAAAATGTTGAATTAGGGGATAACCAATTTCAAAATTGTCATTTTGAGAGGTAAATCGGCGGTTTTACGGTGGGAAATTCCATTTTACGGGAACGGATTTTCCCACCGTAGAACCGACGATGACCATTTACAATACAGATATTCCCATTCTAATTATTGCACGTATTCGGTTGTTTTGTTAAAAGTGTACTATTTTGGTTAAAACGGCAAGCGCTGTGAGCGTCGTAAAAATACATGTTACCCAATGAAAAGCGAAGCTACATCATGACGTCAGAGTTCCGACTAAATGTATACTGCTGCAAATTTTTGAAAATTTCGAATCAAACGTTTAATACTTTGTTCTTGATTTTGGTTTTACGGTCCTTTCAAGATTATGTTACTCATATCGAGCCGATCGTCAATCAGGGTTGGGCGTAAACCGGAGTTCCCGGAGAAAACCACCTGACAACCCGTTGCAGAACTTGGCATCTCAGATATGACCCGAACCAGTTCGAACCACAGCGGTGTGAGACCTAATGATTAAGTGTCAAAATAGAAGTGGAGGCAATGATCAGGAATCGATACAATTAACCCACAGCTCCCAACAGAGACCCCAAAGGAAAAGAAACACAACCATGAAACAAAAGACCTAATGGAAACATTGATAGCGGAAAGCCAAAAAAAAAAAATATATAAGCGACACAAACACCCAAACCATAACAAAAATAAACCGCGACAGAAGAAACGCCTTGGAACGGTCAGCGGAAACGATTTCCACTGGGGGGCTTAAATCGATCTTACGTGGCCACAATCCTCGCCCTTACTTCCGTCGCGATTTAGACAAAGTATTTGTTCAGTCCGCATGAAGGCCTCCTAACTCATCAGTGCAACATCCCCGTGAACACAGACGACAGCAAGAAACCACTGAAATGCTGGAGCAAAAGAAAACCAACAGTTACATGTAGACTCCGATGGGCACGACCAGAGATCGAGCATCATGCACCAACAAGCATTACCTTTAATTAGATTTCTCTAATTCGCAATAAGCCTTTACTCTGGAACCGTCATAGAATCTGACGCCTGACCCACCAGCGTGCAATTAAAGTGGGAAGCAAAGTTGTCAACCGTGATTGGGTTAACTACCATGCATGCAGTCTGTCGTATAACATTTATGTTGTACCCAATCGTTTTATATCGAAGAATGATTTTACGAAATTTGGTGCTGAAGTCATTGCGGTTATATATTTTTCTGAATTTATATTCTAAGTCACCATAAAAAAACGGGTTCCGATAAACCTTGTTGCAGAAGAGATTTAAGTCCAATATTGAATTTTAAAATTAAATCAGAATGACGTCTTTAAAATTTTGAAAAGGCTTTGCGTAGTTTATGTTACCGATAACCCTGATTTAGAAGTTTAGCCGTTTCCAATTTATTACGAGTGTTGAAGTCAGATACATGACTACACACTCTGGCAAATCGAATTAATTGCGAAATATAAACGCCATAGGATGGTGCACGAGGAACATCACCATCCAAAAAAGGAAAATTTACAACCTCCAAAAAAAAAAAAAAAAAAATATCAAAATCTTCGCGTTTATCATAAATTTGCAGGAAACAAACCCATCTACAATAGATAGATGTAAATCCAAAAACGGGGCCTCGGTATCAGAAGAATTTGCTTTAATTAACTGAAGTTCGGGGGTGGGGGGTAAATTTGACTGATCAAACCATCGAAATAGGTATTGTCAATATTTAATAAATCATCCAAATATCTAGAAGTTGAGCTAAAAGCTTCAATGATTTCAGACTGGTTTTCAGCAGAAAGGGACATCAAGAACGCTGTCTCATAACAACACACAGACAAATCAGCCACAAGTTGTGCGCAATCAAAGCTCTTTAATATCCACAAGGCCACGGAGGCCTGTTCCACGTACAATCACAGAATACAAGACGGTAACGTTGTCAACACTACGGGCTCATTGCAGGGATTACCTGAGGTCATAAGTAGCATAGGGTGTAGGTATAGCGCCTTTTTATAGCACCTGTTTATAGCGCCATTTGTTTAGTAAGACGCTATACCTTCACCGCTTGATCTAAGCTTGACTAGGCTAGTAGGGTGTATGCTACCTATATAGTTGGATTTAGTGTTTTGAACTGAGGCGCTGAAAGTTTTCAGTGTTATGGGATTTTCAGTTTTGTGGAATTATAGCGCCTTCTATGAAAGGTGCTATAAAAGTTCAGTTTTGTGGGATTATAGCGCCTTCTATGAAAGGCGCTATAAATTTTCAGTTTTGTGGGATTATTAGCCCAGCTGATAGTGAGAAAAAGCTGCCTTTTATGATACAAGCACGAAACTTGCCATAATTGTAGAGGAGAACTATCTAAACGATTTACGTTCGGGAGCCATCGCGAAAAAGTTCTACTTCTGGTTAAATTCAAGATGGCGGATCCCACACCTAATTTTGCATTCAAATCAACAGTTTCGGACGTACTCAACGAAATTCACATAATAAAGTAGTCAGATGGCGACGATCAATCACCACAAATGTAGAAAAATTGAGTTTTTATGACAAGCCATACATATTTAGTCATAAAACATACTAATTCCGGTATTATCAAAGATGGCGGATCAGTTTATTGACTTTGATGTCTATTGTCCAGCTGATTCAGAGAAAAAGTTGCTCTTTTATGGTACAAGCATGAAACGTGCCACTATTGTAAAGGAGGGCTATCTAAGCGGTTGAAGATCGAGAGCCATCTCGAAAAAAATCTACTTCCGGTTTAATCCAAGATGGCGGATCCCATGAACTTTGCAGTTGTTTTCAAATCAACAGTTCCGGACGTACTCAACGAAGTTTCGAGAATAAAGCAACCAGATAGCGACAAACAATCACCACAAGTGTATGAAAACGAGTTTTCATGAGAAGCTATATATATTTAGTCATAAAACGTACTACTTTGGGTCAAATCAAAGATGGCGGATCTGTATTATCTCTATCGGGGGATATTAAATTTACCTTGCGCTGCAGCATACATATAAATTATGTTAAGGTTATGATAGTTGTTGAAGTATTGTACAAAAAGGCTTACGGAGATGTTGCACTGATGAGTTAGGAGCCTTCATGCGGACTGAACAAATTGTTTGTCTAAATCGCGACGGGAGTTGGGGCGGGGATTGTGGCCGCGTGGGATCGATTTGAGCCCCCCCCCCAACCCCACCGGTGGAGTTCGTTTCCGCTGGCCGTTCCAAGGCGGTTGTTCTGTCGCGGTTTGTTTTTGTTATGGTGTGTCTTTGGGTGTTTGTGTCACTTGTGTTGTTTTGTTTTGGATAGCCTATTGGCCATTTTGTGGGAAAGTGGCTGTCCTTTTGGCTTTTCGCTGTTGGTGTTTCCGTTGGGTCTGTTGTTTCATGTTTGTGTTTCTTTCCCTTTGGTGTCTCTGATGGGAGCTGTGGGTTGATTGTGTCGATTCCTGATCATTGCATCCACTTCTATTTTACATGGTCTGATATACTGAGCAGATGGATTTCCACTTCGGTTTAACGTTTACACTGTGTGTGGCTGTCCAAGCTTGGACTAAGAACAATTTCCGCTGCAAGCACACAACGTTGCACATGACAACGCACTTCTGCGACACTTACAGTTCCCACGACATCCCTTTTTGCATCATAGTGTACAAGCTCTTGACAGGTGGTTGCAGCTTCGAGAAGCAATGTCCAAAGGGGCTCCCATATTTTGCCATATGGTCTTACCCATCCAAACTCAGTTCGGCTCGGATGTACAGGACATGACTCTAAAGCGTTGTCCCATATGAAAGTATGATAATGGTTCTGTTTGTGTGTTGCAGCAATGCAGCTTCTGTTGGTGGAATTGCTTCTATTTGTTTCCCATTTTGCGCAAACAGAAGCAGTCTGGCTTCGTCTACAGTCTGAGCACTGCTTGTTCTGTCATACATAACAACTACAAATCTTTGCCCGACCTGCATGAACACATCAAATTGATGTGCCTGTGCAGGGTCCATCATCAGCGCTAAGACATCTGTCAGATCACAGCATGGTGTCCAAGTATCCCATGCCTTTTCCAAAAAAGCTGAGGCCGTGTCACAACCTGTGAACGCATGGAACAACGATAATACTGAAGCTTTCTCTGGACCAAGTGCATTTGCAACACAGTGAGCATCTATGTACCTGAAATGTTTGCCAGTCCCAAAGGCTACCCATATTTCAGATGCTGATAAAGCGTGATAGTATGTTATAGCAAGAACAACTACGCCTGTATCCACTGTCCTGATCATTATTCGGTCGTAACCAGACATGACTGTATCGGCAAGGTGTAGTGTACTTCTAGTGTCAGCCTCTTCATGTAAGCAAGGAGAAAGGTTAGGGTGCTGAAGACTATCATTACACATGAACTCGTTTCTAAGTGTTGTAATAATTTGTTTGTCAGTGTAACGGCAGTTCTACGATGTGATGAGTAAGGGCTTTAAATAATTCTGCTTTGTTTTCGCAGGAACTCGCAGGAACATTTGCCAATTTCTTGGTAATGAATTACGACCTTCTACACGCCGTCGAATCCCATTTCCCCTCTTATACTTTGCAGTTGCCTTTAAACTGTCCGCTTTATATACATCCCAGACCACATCAATGTGTTTCACGGCCTCTAGCTGACTGCAGATACAGAGGATCTTACATGAGTGTTCATGTATTATTGGATTTATTAAACGAGTTGAGGAAATTGTTTGATTTGAGGTTTAACGTCCCCGTCAACACTGTAAAGGTCATTTTGGAGACGTTACTTCCAATTTTGTGGGACTTTTACCCGACATTGAGGTGAAATGACATCTCAAGCCCTGTCGCCCAATGAAACCAATTGGACGGTCTGCCTCGCACCGCGGTTCCTGGACAGGCTTAGATCCTCTAGGCGGTTTACCAGTACTTGTGTGGGGGGCCGGATTCAGCTCTGCGTGGAAGCATCATGCAGCCCATATAATTCTTCAAGCCCTTATGAGCGGGGGTCGACGAGTTGAGGAAAAGGGATAAAATGCGAGGCTTTGCCTCGCATTTTATCCCTTTTTCCGCACCGAGTTTAATAAATTCAATTAAGAAATGAAATTTATTTTTCTGCAGTTCATGGAAGTATGAACGCAGTGGGTCGCGTGCAAAGTAAATGATCCCCGAAGGGGTTCATGTAAACTTTGCTAGCGACCCACTGTCGTTCATACTTTCATGAAAAGCAGAAAAATTAAGTTTATTTTTTATATTTACATTCTTTGTCCCTCATCACTGGGCGAAAAAAAATGCTTTAGGGCAAACGTTTAAAGCTGAAAAACATTTACACGCTGTTTTTCTACAAAGAGCGGAGCAGCGTTGACGTCATCAACGCCCGTAGAGAACAACGGTTTAGAATGACGTCATTTAACGTCACTGAAAATCATGTGATTCGATGCGTTCATTGACGTATGAACGCAATTGTTTTCTATAGGTTTACATTAGACTTTACACTGGAAATGTAAATATTAATACATGAGCACGAATGCAAGATTCTATTTATCATATGACATTTTAAACTCATTTTATTTACGATTGTTTACAAAAAGGTCAATATTCCGCCGTTAGTAAACGCGACGTCGTTAAGGACGTCGTACATGTAACGTTACGGGACGTATCTAGCTAATTTGCATATTTAATCCACTAGTGGATTATCGAAAATATTACATGACGTCATTACACTCTCAGACGCGACGTCATATGATAAATAGAAAAGGAAAATGGTTGATGCATACTCGTCAAATGTTGTGCATGTTCCAGGCCCGAGCATGTTGACGAGAGCAGCGCCGTCAATTATCAGTACTTCAACTGAAGGCGCCTCTTCTGCTGCAGTTGACAATGGCTCCAAGCATTTATTTAGAAGTTCTCCCTTGTTTCCAAGACGGATGTTTCCATTTTGACATAAAGATGGGGATGCTCGCTGGTTTTCATGCTTGAAAAACACTTGAATATTTCTACCAACGTGTTTGGCAAGAAATGTTGAGCCTAGAAAATCGTGAACAATCGTATTTCAGAAGAGAACTTTTAGACTGGTCTTTTTTTTTTTTTTTTTGTTTTTTTTTTTGTTTTTTTACAAGGGTGTTCGAAATAGAGAGATTGAATTTTTCTTTATTGAATCGAACACCTTTTTCTCGCGCAGACTGAACCGCACTTCCACAAATGTTGCATACATTTCTTGACCAGTCTCTTCGATTTGCCCCAGTGTCTGAATAACAGAAGGATCTGAAATATCCTTTGTCTCAAGTGAGATCAAATCGTCGGTTTGTTCGGTGAATGGATTACCAAACTCATCCAGCGCTTCCACGAGTGAGACCACATGTTGGTGAAAAGTCCGTTGCAAGCCCGTTTTTGCTCATGGTGACTGTCCGTAGTTTCTGATTTCTGAAGATACAGATTCTCAAAGTTTTGAGACAATCGAGATATTTCTGGACCAGCCACCGTCCAACGTCTCAGAGCACCTGGATTTTCTGTGAGGCAAAATGCACCCCCATCTGCAATTACTAGTGCATTGGTTTGTATTTGGGCCTGGTCTAGTGCAAGTCCAGAGAACTCAATTCCTGCCTTGTGAACCACAAACAGACCATCACGAAATATTTTACGGATAAGGCAGCCAATTGGCCCATTGAACATAAAATGCACTTGTGGTCAAGTCTTCGGGAAAGTTGCCTCGTCTGGTGCAGAAACCCTGATTCATGATTTGCATTTTTGTGTTATTTTTTTTCATGGCAGCCATCCATGTCGAACTTTAACGGACACCAAGGTAATTACAGTCGGTTAAAGTCAATACATAGTTTAATATAGGGACTGACTTGATAATTATTTCCCCATAAAAGAAAAACTAATAACAAAATCTTTTCTGTGCCAGCGGCTCATGATTTTTCATTCTTTTTCGAATATCCATTTGTATTTTTAATGGTTTTTCATGAACAACTTTTTGGTCCTTTTTACATATATTTGGAAGCACCCTCTAAATGTATAGAATATATAGTAAAACTACTGAATGAAGCGACAAAAACTGATGAATTTATTCTCATAACTTGTTTTGTGAATTGTTATTTCTTTTCTGTGCCAGCCGGAGTAAAATTGCATTGTGAATACGTCAAGATAAATTTTGTAAAATAAAAATGATAATAATTTGGTCATTTTTGACAATGAAATACACTACCCTCTTTTTCTATTTTCTTTTCTATGGATTAGTTGGAGGCTTTTGGGAGATAACCATTTATTTTTTTTTGGTGTTGTACGCGTTAATTACCTTGATTATCAGCACAGCTGAGAAAGGTCTTATACGTAAAAGTCCAGTATGATGAACTGTATGGCAATGGCAACATGTATTTCACTGCTGCGACCACCTCTGCGAACCCGCAGGGATTATAATTAGTTCTCTTACACTGTCTGTAATTGCTAAATGTACCCGACAGACTACTGTTGCACCTGGTGTGTGGTTAACATATATTAGGGCGCACACTTCTGTGAACCCGGAAGGAATATAATTATTCACCACAGCGGTGAGAGACTTAATGATTAAGTGTCAAAACAGAAGTGGAGGCAATGATTAGGAATCGATACAATTAATCAACAGCTCCCAACAGAGACCACAAGGGAAAGAAACACAACATGAAACAACAGACCTTATGGAAATATTAATAGCGGAAAGCCAAAAGGACAGTTACTTTCCCACAAAATGCCAATAGGCTATCCAAAATAAAATAATATAAGCGACACAAACACCAAAACCATAACAAAAATAAACCGCGACAGAAGAACCGCATTGGAACGGTCAGCGGAAACGATTTCCACTGGGGGGGGGGGGGGGGGGGCTTAAATCGATTTTACGTGGCCACAATCCTCGCCATTACTTCCGTCGCGATTTAGACAAATTATTTGTTCAGTCCGCATGAAGGCCTCCTAACTCATCAGTACAATATACCCGTGAACACAGATAATCAAATAACCACAGAGATGAAACAACGGTGAGGACTCGACAGCAAGAAACCACTTAAATGCTGGAGCAAAAGAAAACCAACAGTTAGACTTCGATGGGCCCGACCAGATATAGAGCATCAGGCACCAACCAACATTACCTTGAATTAGATCTCTCTAAATCTCAATAAGCCTTTACGCTGGAACCGTCATAGAATCTGAGGCCTGACCCACCAGCGTGCAATTAAAGAGGGAAGCAAAGTTGTCAACCGTGATTGGGTTAACTACCACGCATGCAGTCTGTCGTATAACATTTATGTTGTACCCAATCTTTTTATATCGAAGAATGATTTTACGAAATTGGGTGCTGAAGTCATTGCGGTTATATATTTTTCTGAATTCATATACTAAGTCACCATAAAATTCGGGTTCCGATAAACCTTGTTGCAGAAGAGATTTAAGTCCAATATTGAATTTTGAAATTAAATCATAATGACGTCTATAAAATTTTGAAAAGGCTTTGCGTAGTTTATGGTACCGATAGCCCTGATTAAGAAGTTTAGCCGGTAATAATTTATTACGAGTGTTGAAGTCAGTTACATGGCTACACATTCTGGCAAATCGAATTAATTGCGAAATACAAACACCATAGGATGAAGCACGATGAACATCACCATCCAAAAAAGGAAAATTTACAATCTCAAAATCAAAATCATCGCGTTTAGCATAAATTTTGCAGCAAACAAACCCATCTACAATAGAGAGATGAAAATCCAAAAACGGGGCCTCGGTATCAAAAGAATTTGCTTTATTTAACTGAAGTTCGGGGGTTGGGGGGGGGAGGGAGGGTAAAGTTGACAGATCAAACCATCGAAATAGGTATTGTCAATATTTAATAAATCATCCAAAAATCTAGAAGTGGAGCTAAAGGCTTCAATGATTTCAGACTGGTTTTCAGCAGAAAGAGACATCAAGAACGCTCTCTCATAACAACACAAACACAAATCAGCCACAAGTTGTGCGCAATTAAAGCTCTTTAATACCCACAAGGCCACGGAGGCCTGTTCCACGTTCAATCACAGAATACAAGACGGTAACGTTGTCAACACTACGGGCTCATTGCAGGGATTACCTGAGGTCATAAGTAGTATAGGGTGTAGGTATAGCGCCTTTTTATAGCACCTGTTTATAGCGCCATTTGTTTAGTAAGGCGCTATACCTACACCGCTTGATCTAAGCTTGACTAGGCTAGTAGGGTGTATGCTTTTGTTTGATTTGAGGTTTAACGTCCCCGTCAACACTGTAAAGGTTATTTTGGAGACGTTGCTTCCAATTTTGTGGCACTTTTACCCGACATTGAAATGAACTGACATCTCAAGCCCTGTCGCCCAATGAAACCAATAGGGTTTATTAGCATGGACGGTCTACCTCACACCGCGGTTCCTGGACAGGCTTAGACCCTCCAAGCGGTTTACCAATACTAGTGTATTTTTTTCATGGCAGCCATCCATGTCGAACTTTAACGGACACCAAGGTAATTACAGTCGGTTAAAGTCAATACATAGTTTTATATAGGGACTGACTTGATAATTATTTCCCCATAAAAGAAAACAAGAGGGCCATGATGGCCCTGGATCGCTCACCTGATCCATAGTGTAATAATGGGCCCCGGGGAGGGCCATTATTGACCCCAGGGTTATAATGTGCATAATGTTGAGGGAGGTCTAAAAAGGTGAAGCTTCATACCAAATATCAACAAAGGCTATGATTTGAGCAATCTGGGCAAAGGTCCACTAGATGAAGCTAAACATCAAATATCAAAGACCTGGGCCATGCGGTTTCAGAGAAGAAGAATTTTTTTGAAAATATTCCCTACATTAGCCTATGCAAAACCAAATGGCCCCAGGGCTATATAAATCCATGTAAAACCAAAGGGCCCTGGGGTTGGGGCATTTGTGGCCCCAGGGCTATAATTTGAACAATCTTGGTAGAGGTCTACTAGATAAAGCTCCATACTAGATATCAAAGGCCTTGGCCTTGAAGTTTCAGAGAAGATTTTTAAAGATTTCCCTGTATAAGTCTATGTAAAACCAAAGGGCCCTTGAGCGGGGACATTTATGGTATCAGAGCTATAATTTGAATAAACTTGATAGGGGTCCACTAGATTCAGCTTCATACCAAATATCAAAGACCCAGGCCTTGTGGTTTCAGAGAAGAAAATTTTTAAAGTTTTCCCTGTATTAGTCCATGTAAAACCATACGGCCCCAGAGCAGGGGCATTTTTGGCCCCAGGGCTATAATTTGAACAATCTCGGTAGAGGTCCATTAGATGAAGCTTCATACCAAATATAAAGTCTTGGGCCTTGTGGTTTCAGAGAAGAAGATTTTTAAAGATTATCCCTATATAAGCCTATGTAAAACCAAAGGGCCCCGGGGCGGGGCCACTTTTGGCCCAAGCACTATAATTTGAACATCTTGGTAGGGGTCCTTTAGAAGAAGCTTCAAACCAAATATAAAAGACCTAGGCCTTGTGGTTTCAGAGAAGCAGATTTTTAAAGATTTTCCCTAAAGAAATCTATGTAAAACCAAAGGGCCCCGGAGCAGGGGCATTTTTGCCCAAGGGCTATAATTTAAACAATCTTGGTAGGGGTTCACTAGATGAAGCTTCATGCCAAATATCAAAGTCCTGGGCCTTGCAGTTTCAGAGAAGAAGATTTTTAAAGATTTTCCCTATATAAGCCTATGTAAAACCAAAGGGCCCGGGGGCGGGGGCATTTTTTGCCCCAGCACTATAATTTGAACAATCTTGGTAGTGGTCCACTAGATGAAGCTTCATACCAAATATCAAAGTCCTGGGCCTTGTGGTTTCAGAGAAGAGGATTTTTAAAGAGTATCCCTATATAAGCCTATGTAAAACCAAAGAGCCCGGGGCGGGGACATTTTTGGCCTCAGCACTATAATGAATAATCTTGTTAGGGGTCCTTTAGGTTAAGCTTCATACCAAATATAAAAGACCTAGGCCTTGTGGTTTCAGAGAAGAAGATTTTTAAAGATTTTCCCTATATAAGTCTATGTAAAACCAAAGGGCCCCGGGGCAGGGGCATTTTTGGCCCAAGGGCTATAATTTGAACAATCTTGGTAGAGGTCCATAAGATGAAGCTTCATTCTAAATAACATGGTACTGGGCCTTGCGGTTTCAGAGAGGAAGATTTTTAAAGATTTTCCCTATATAAGCCTATGTAAAACCAAAGGGCCCCGGGGCGGGGGCATTTTTTACCCCAGCACTATAATTTGAACAATCTTGGTAGGGGTCCACTAGATGAAGCTTGATACCAAATATCAAAGTCCTGGGCCTTGTGGTTTCAGAGAAGAAGATTTTTAAAGATTTTCCCTATATAAGCCTATGTAAAACCAAAGGGCCCCGTGGCGGGGGCATTTTTGGCCTCAGCACTATAATTTGAACAATCTTGGTAGGGGTCCACTAGATGAAGCTTCATACCAAATATCAAAGTCCTGGGCCTTGTGGTTTCAGAGAAGAAGATTTTTAAAGATTTTCCCTATATAAGCCTATGTAAAACCAAAGGGCCCCGTGGCGGGGGCATTTTTGGCCTCAGCACTATAATTTGAACAATCTTGGTAGGGGTCCACTAGATGAAGCTTCATACCAAATATCAAAGTCCTGGGCCTTGTGGTTTCAGAGAAGAAGATTTTTAAAGATTTTCCCTATATAAGCCTATGTAAAACCAAAGGGCCCCGGGGCGGGGGCATTTTTGGCCCCAGCACTATAATTTGAACAATCTTGGTAGGGGTCCACTAGATGAAGCTTCATACTAAATATCAAAGTCATGGGCCTTGTGGTTTCAGAGAAGAAGATTTTTTAAGTTTTCGGTGAAAAAATTCTATTTTTGGCTCCTGTGACCCAAATGTGCAATGGACCGGAACCATTTGAACATCTTTGAAAGGGAATCACCTAAGGATCATTCCTGTGAAGTTTGGACAAAATCCGATCAGTGGTTTAGGAGGAGATGTCGTTTGAAGAAATTGTTTACGCACGGATGACAGACAAAAAGTGATCCTAATATAAAACACAAGAGGGCCATGATGGCCCTGGATCGCTCACCTGTTCCATAGAGTAACAAGTGGGCCCCGGGGAGGGCCATTATTGACCTCAGGGTTATAATGTGCATAATGATGAGGGAGGTCTAAAAAGGTGAAGCTTCATACCAAATATCAACAAAGGCAATAATTTGAACAATCTTTGCAAAGGTCCACTAGATGAAGCTACACACCAAATATCAAAGACCTGAGCCTTGCTGTTTCAGAGAAGAAGATTTTTTTAAAGATATTCCCTACATAAGCCTATGTAAAACCAAATGGCCCCGGGGCGGGGGCAGTTTTGGCCTCAGGGCTATAATTTAAACAATCTTGATAAAGGTCCACTAGATGAAGCTTCACACCAAATATCAAAGACCTTGGCCTTGCTATTTCAGAGAAGAAGACTTCTAAATATTATCTCTATATTGTTTGTTTGTTTGATTTGAGGTTTAACGTCCCCGTCATCACTGTAAAGGTCATTTTGGAGACGTTGCTTCCAATTTTGTGGGACTTTTACCCGACACTGAGATGAAATGACATCTCAAGCCATGTCGCCCAATGAAACCAATAGGGTTTATTAGCATGGACAGTCAATTATCTCTATAGAGGTCTATGTAAAACCAAAGGGCCCCGGGCGGGGGCATTTGTGGCCCGAGCTCTATAATTTGAACAATCTTTGAAGAGGTACACTAGTTGAAGCTCCATACCAAATATCAAAGACATGGCCTTGCAGTTTCAGAGAAGAAGATTTTTAAAGATTTCCCTATATAAGTCTATGTAAAACCAAAGGGCACTGGGGCAGAGGCATTTTTGGCCCCAGCACTATAATTTGAACAATCTTGGTAGGGGTCCACTAGATGAAGCTTCATACCAAATATCAAAGATCTGGGCCTTGCGCTTTCAGAGAAGAAGATTTTTAAAGTTTTCGGTGAAAAAAATCTATTTTTTGGCTCCTGTGACCTATATGTGCAATGGACCTGAACCATTTGAACAACTTTGCAAGGGCTCCACCTAAGGATCATTCCTGTGAAGTTTGGTCAAAATCCGATCAGTGGTTTAGGAGGAGATGTCATTTGAAGAAATTGTTTACGCACGGATGACAGACAAAAAGTGATCCTAATATAAAACACAAGAGGGCCATGATGGCCCTGGATCGCTCACCTGATCCATAGAGTAACAAGTGGGCCCGGGGAGGGCCATTCATTATTGACCCCAAGGTTATAATGTGCATAATGATGAGGGAGGTCTAAAAAGTTGAAGCTTTATACAAAATATCAACAAAGGCTATAATTGTCCACTAGATGAAGCTCCATACCAAATATCAAAGACATGGACCTTGCAGTTTCACAGAAGAAGATTTTTAAATATTTTCCCTATATTAGTCTATGTAAAACCAAAGGGTCTCGGGGCTAGCGCATTTTTGGCCCCAGGGCTATAATTTAAACAATCTTGATAGAGGTCCACTAGATGAAATTTCACACCAAATATCAAAGACCAAGGCCTTGTGGTTTCACAGAAGAAGATTTTTAAAGATTTTCCCTATATAAGTCTATGTAAATCCAAAGGGCCCCGAGGCAGGGGCATTTTTGGCCTCAGGGCTATAATTTGAACAATCTTGGTAGAGGTTCATTAGCTGAAGCTTCATACCAAATATCAAAGACCTAGGCCTTGTTGTTTCAGAGAAGAAGATTTTTAAAGATTTTCCCTATATAAGTCTATGTTAAACAAAAGGGCCCCGGAGCGGGGGCATTTTTGGCCCCGAGGCTATAATTTGAACAATCTTGGTAGAGGTCCACAAGATGAAGCTTCATACCAAATATCAAAGACCTGGGCCTTGCAGTTTCAGAGAAGAAGATTTTTAAAGATTTTCCCTATATAAGCCCATGTAAAACCAAAGGGCCCCGGAGCGGGGGCATATTTGACCCCAGCACTATAATTTGAACAATCTTGGTAGGAGTCCCCTAGATGAAGCTCCATACCAAATATCAAAGACCTGGGCCTTACGGTTTCAGAGAAGAAGATTTTTAAAGCTCTTCTCTATATAAGCCCATGTAAAACCAAAGGGCCCTGGAGCGGGGGCATTTTTGGCCCCAGCACTATAATTTGAACAATCTTGGTAGGGGTCCACTAGATGAAGCTTCATACCAAATATCAAAGACCTGGGCCTTGCGGTTTCAGAGAAGAAGATTTTTAAAGATTTACCCTATATAAGCCCATGTAAAACCAAAGGGCCCCGGAGCGGGGGCATTTTTGGCCCCAGCACTATAATTTGAACAATCTTGGTAGGGGTCCACTAGATGAAGCTTCATACCAAATATCAAAGATCTGGGCCTTACGGTTTCAGAGAAGAAGATTTTTAAAGATTTTCCCTATATAAGCCCATGAAAAACCAAAGGGCCCCGGAGCGGGGGCATTTTTGGCCCCAGCACTGTAATTTGAACAATCTTGGTAGGGGTCCACTAGATGAAGCTTCATACCAAATATCAAAGACCTAGGCCTTGTTGTTTCAGAGAAGAAGATTTTTAAAGATTTTCCCTATATAAGTCTATGTTAAACAAAAGGGCCCCGGAGCGGGGGCATTTTTGGCCCCGAGGCTATAATTTGAACAATCTTGGTAGAGGTCCACAAGATGAAGCTTCATACCAAATATCAAAGACCTGGGCCTTGCAGTTTCAGAGAAGAAGATTTTTAAAGATTTTCCCTATATAAGCCTATACAAGCTCTTGACAGGAGGTTGCAGCTTCGGGAAGCAATGTCCAAAGGGGCTCCCATATTTTGCCATATGGTTTTACCCATCCAAACTCAGTTGGGCTCGGAAGTACAGGACATGACTCAAGAGCGTTGTCCCATATGAAAGAACCTGGGAAAATGGTTCTGTTCGTGTGTTGCAGCAATGCAGCTTCTGTTTGTGGAATAGCTTCTATTTGTTTCCCCTTTTGCGCAAACAGAAGCAGTCTGGCTTCGTCTACAGTCTGAGCACTGCTTGTTCTGTCATACATAACAACTAAAAATTTTGCACGACCGGCATGAACACATCAAATTGATGTGCCTGTGCGGGGTTCATCATCAGCGCTAAGGCATCTGTCAGATCACAGCATGATGTCCAAGTATCCTATGCCTTTTCCAAAAATGCGGAGACCGTGTCAAAACCTTTGAACGCATGAAACAACGATAATACTGAAGATTTCTCTAGACCAAGTGCATGTGCAACACAGTGAGCATCTATGTACCTGAAATGTTTACCAGTCCCAAAGGCAACCCATATTTCAGATGCTGACAAAGCGTGCTAGTATGTTATAGCAAGAACAACTACGTCTGTATCCACTGTTCTGATCATTATTCGGTCGTAACCAGACATGGCTGTATCGGCAAGGTGTAGTATACTTTTAGTGTCAGCCTCTTCATGTGAGCAAGGAGAAAGGTTAGGGTGCTGAAGACTATCATTACACATGAACTCGTTTCTAAGTGTTGTAATAATTTGTTTGTCAGTGTTGCGGCAGTCCTACGATGCGATGAGCAAGGGATTTAAATAATTCTTCTTTGTTTTCGCAGGAACTCGCAGGAGCATTTGCCAATTTCTTGCTAATGAATTACGACCATCTACACGCCGTCGAATCCCATTTCCCCTCTTATCCTTTGCCGTTGCCTTTAATCTGTCTGCTTTATATACATCCCAGACCACATCAATGCGTTTCACGGCATCTTGTTGACTGCAGATATAGAAAAGGAAAATGGTTGATGCATACTCGTTAAATGTTTTGCATGTTCCAGGCCCGAGCATGTTAACGAGAGCAGCGCCGTCAATTATCATTACTTCAACTGAAGGCGCCTCTTCTGCTACAGTCGCCAAAGGCTCCAAGTATTTGGTTAGAAGTTCTGCTTTGTTTCCAAGACGGATGTTTCCATTTTGACATAAAGATGGGGATGATCGCTGGTTTTCATGCTTGAAAAACTCTTGAATATTTCTTCCAACGTGTTTGGCAAGATATGTAGAGCCTAGAAAATCGTGAATAATCGTATTTCAGAAAATAAGTTTTAGACTGGTATTTTTGTGTTTGCACCCCCACCTGATCTTACTAGTGCATTGGTTTGTTCGTGGGCCTTGTCTAGTGCAAGTCCAGAGGACTTCTTATTTCCCGCCTTGTGAACCACAAACAGACCATCACGATATCTATTACGGACATTACGCAAACACGCCTATACAAATACATTGCCACCTTTATCGCCGAAAAAATGAAAATTCTATGATGAAAAGTTGTAATATTTTTCTTATTTCTGCTCCAAATATAGATTGTGGGCACTCGTTAGACCCGCCTCATCGAGGCGGTTCTAACGAGTACCCACAATCTATAATTTAAAGCAGAAATGACAACAATTAGGTATACCCCCGGAACCCCCAGTTTTACTATATAAAAGTGGGGTTCAAGGGGGTCAAAATTATATAGGCGTGTTTTCGTGATGGATAAGGCAGCCAATTGGCCCACTGAACATGAAATGCACTTGTGGTCAAGTCTTCTGGAAAGTTGCCTCGTCTGGTGCAGGAACCCTGACTTATGATTTGCATTTTTGTGTTAGTTTTTTTTTTCATGGCAGCCATCCATGTCGAACTTTAACGGACATCCAGGTAACTGCAGTCGGTTAAAGTCAATACATAGATTTATATAGGGACTTGATAATTATTTCCCCATAAAAGAATCAAAGCGCCAAAAGGCACTGAAATGACAGATTCTATGAGAAAACCAAAACACTGTGAAAACTTACAGACAACCTTTCTAAAAAGATCTTAAAATTTAGAAAAGTAGTTCTGCAAATTCCATTGTATGATATGTTTGCAGATGTCTATACACCGGTGGTATCATGAAATGCCATTCAATGTTTCAAATTTTGGAAAGAAACTATTTACGTTTTCAAAACCAAACATTAAAACTCAAGTTTTAACAATACTACTGTCAATTAGAAACATTTTTGTCTGGTCGGTTGTTGATACATCCCCCCAAAAGATACTCTATTTTTCACAAAGAGATCGGAGGAGAAAGGCTGGTCAGTCAAGTACATGAATTCCATTGGCTTGAAGACATTTTTGAGTAAGAACAGCACTATAAACCCGCGCGTAATCCTGCTTGATTAGATATCCCGGATTCTGAGCGTAAACAAATAAATGGAACCATGTGAGGCCGACGCACTTGATTGTCTCGCTGTTCAGTTAACGTCTCGGCCATGATCTTGAATGTTCTTAATGTCGCTAGCTACATGCAATAGCTCGACATACCATTTCGCTTATTCCATCCGATATGTCATGCTCTAATACGAACGCGTCGCCTCGGCATACCTTACACCTATATGTCGAAACATCCCGAAACGACAATCGGCGTGATTCACGCTGAAGTGCGATGTGTCACTGAAACGCATATCACGCGAGTCGCTTAGACGCCAATATACATGTACGTATTTCATGCACCAGCGTAAGTGTTCCGTACTGTGTCGACGTCTTAATTTTGGTCACGACAGGGGCGTCTAGCTCTCAGAAGTGCATCGCATAAGGGCGACGAACAGTGTCAGTGCTTATTAGTCGGTAGTTGAAACCCTTTATCTACAGGTACAGTATAGCAGATGCCGGCGGAAATCTGCTTCGCATATGCGTCTGCCGGATGAATCGATCTTGACGTACTGACGTCGGTCTTCCGCTACGTCGAGATCCACTAGCGTCTTCTGTTGACAGTAAGATGTCGCTCCAACAGACAAATAGATCACACGCATGTGGCACTCAAAATCAGAGTCAACGCTATTCGATTGCTTACCAGCTTCTAACTGTCCATTAGAAGCCGCCGTGGTGTAGTGGTTATGCTACTCGCCTTGTAAACCAGGGATCGCAGGATCGATTCCGGACTTCTCCAGACTTTCGGATTTGTCTTTTAACCGAGGTATCGTCTCCGTATGACCTTAGCTGTTGGTGGGACGTAAAACTCAAACACTCACTCACTCTAACTGTCCAGGGTTTAATGAAAAATGTTGTAATACGTTCTCACTTGATGCTTTTTGAGAACAAAATACAATTTCTTCTTTTCTAGGCACGACCTTACATCACACATCAAAAGTTTGATCCTGAACATGTGGTTTCTATCAGTGCTGGTGTGAAGGTGGTACACAGGATCGTTGCCCCCGCCCGTCGGGGCTTAAAGAAATAGATGGGCTGCATGATGATTCCACGCAGAGCTGAAACTGACCCGCACACGAGTACTGGTAATCTGCTTAGAGGATCTAAGCCTGCCCAGGCAAAGAGGTGCGAGTCGGACCGTCCATGCATATAAACCCTATTGGTTTCATTGGGCGGCAGGGCTTGAGATGTCATTTCATCTCAGTGTCGGGTAAAAGTCCCACAAAATTGGAAACAACGTCTCCAAAATGACCTATACAGTGTTGACGGGGACGTTAAACCTCAAATCAAACAAAACAAAACACAGGATCGTGGCCGGACAGGTAAATATACGTCACGGTTGATTGATTTAACCTTTTTTGCTAAAGGACATGGCGCCTAAGCGTGTTGTAATCATGCAATCGTTTGGTTTCAAAATTAAAGCACCGAAAGTGTAAGTGGGATGTAGGTTGGGGTAAAAGTCCTGGGCTGAGATTTAAACTGTTTAATTTAACTCTGAAATTCCCAACAAATAGTGTAGATTTTGATAAGAAGCGCGTTCTGCAGCGTCCGAACTTGGTTTACACTGTTTGCCAAGCTCACCTTATGATTCCAGGATGCGGACCCTCTTCAGTCTTATGGAATACCCTGATCTCAATGCGGCTATTTTCAGCAAGAAAAAGGTTATTCTGAGAAGTCAGTGATAGTCACGTAGACGTTAGCTCTGAATCGCTTTTTTATTAGTAACTTCGGGTCGAATGTCAACAGTCAACCCAAACATAGCCGGATCGTTTGTCAGTCTTGGGTACATGTAAGTGTTATCTGTAAAATCTGCACTTGAATAAACTGTTCGATCTGGCAAACAATGTAGACTAAGGTCAAACGCCACAGAACACGGTGCTGATCTTGTTCTACATTTTTTGCATCAGTTACTAACATCCGTTAAGTTACAACGGATCAATCCAAGTCCTCGTTCATGACCAGCCTGCATTTAGAGACAATCGGCATGAGTGTTGTCAGTGCTTTGATTTATTCACTGCCTTGAGTTTCTAGAGTGTACTCTTCCATCACTGAAGTTGGGCTCGTCCATTCTGCTAATTATGGCACCTAGAATTATATCACAGGACCTACACTGTTTGCATAGGTATCTGTACCATATTCCGGGGTTGAAAGGGACAGCCTTTCTCGCAAAGTCTGATATACACCTAGTTGTAACTGACCTAGACATGACCTCGAATGTCGGAAAACCTATTAATATTCTGGTCTGCAGCTGACCGGCTGGTCTTTAAGGATTAAATATTAACAGCACTGTTAGAAAACAGTGTAAAACCTGAGCAAACGTCTGAGCAGGTGCCGCATTGATCTAGGTATATAGTCTCGCATTATGCAGCTGATTCAAATGAAATGCTGAATCTATTCTCTGAAAGGTAAGATAAAATCGTCAAGTCGTCTGCTTCAAAAGTTTGTATTGCGATTATAGGATGTACAATTTTGATAACTGCGCCTAACCGGACTACATTTTTGTGCGGACTCATATTTCTTTGGCGGTCAAAGCCGGAAGAAAGTCGTAAGAAAGCCGGAACTACTTTCAACACGCAGGACAGCTAGAAATGACAGAATGAATCTGGCATTAAAAACTAATAACAAAATCTTTTCTGTGCCAGCGGCTCATGATTTTTCATTCTTTTTCGAATATCCTTTTGTATTTTTAATGGTTTTTCATGAACAATTTTTTGGTCCTTTTTACATATATTTGGAAGCACCCTCTAAATGTATAGGACATATAATAAAACTACTGAATGAAGCGATAAAAACTGATGAATTTATTTTAATAACTTGTTTTGTGAATTGTTATTTCTTTCCTGTGCCAGCCGGAGTAAAATTGTACTATGAATACGTGAAGATAAATTTTGTAAAGTTTGGTCATTTTTGACAATGAAATACACTACCCTCTTTTTCTATTTTCTTTTTCTATGGATAGGATGGAGGCTTTGGGGAGATAACCATTTTTTTGTGTGTGTTGTACGCGTTAATTACCTTGATTATCAGCACAGCTGAGAAAGGTCGTGTCCGTATAAGTCCGGTATGATGAACTGTATGGCAATGGCAACATGTATTTCACTGCTGCGACCACCTCTGCGAACCCGCAAGGATTATAATTAGTTCTATTACACTGTCTGTAATTGCAAAATGTACCCGACAGACTACTGTTGCACCTGGTGTGTGGTTAACATATATTAGGGCGCACACTTCTGTGACCCCGGAAGGAATATAATTAGTTTCATCACACTCTGTGTAATTGTACCCGACAGAATTAGCGTTCTTCTTCCTCATACAGTGTGTGTGTGTGTCAGTGTGTGTGTGGTGTGTATGTGTGTGTGTGTGTGTGTGTGTGTGTGTGTGTGTGTGTGAATTCGGGTTTAACGTCGCTTTCAACAATTTTTCAGTCATATCACGACGGTGTCTGGTTGCGACAGGGAGCTCAATGCTCACTTTTATAGTGCTGCCTCACTGACGTATCATGTACCAGACACATTACATGATACCAAACCCAGTCACATTATCCTGACACTGGGTCGACCAGTCCTAGCTCTACCCCGTAAATCTGAGTGCTAAGCGAGGAGCAGCTAGTACCATTTTTAACGACTTTGGTATGTCGCGGCCCGGGATCGAACCCGTGACCTCCCGTTTCCCGGAGCGGACACTCTACCAACTGAGCTATCCGGGCCGGTCTTCCTCATACAGCATAAACATAGCAAAACATATTAATAAATGGTAAAACATATTTTAAAAATGGCCATTTTTCTTTAGATGTATTCTTAAATTCCAAATACGGATTTCCGAGAACTGACCATCTCGAAAACACCCGTATATAAATCTGACCCCCCTTGAACCCCACTTTTACATGGTAAAACTGGGGTTTACAGGTGTAAACCTTAATTTTCTTACTTCTGCTCCACTATATAGATTGTGGGTACTTGTAAGATTCGCCTCGATGAGGCGATTCTAACGTGTAATCACAATCTATATTTTGTGCAGAAATAAGAAAAATAGCACATTATTTTTCATCATAAAATATTCATTCTTTCAGCGTCAAAGTTGACTATGTATTTGTATAGGTGTGTTTTCGTTTTGAAACTTTATCTCATAACGTAAACAAATCATACAATGGATGCCCCTTTAAATCACACAAAGTCGGAAGCATCGACTCCAAAATGACCGAGCTACTTTTGAGGGGACGTATCACTTCAAAACAAACAAACCATTGCGATAACACATCCGTGTGTCATCATCACAAAAACACGCCTATATATTTTTGACACCCTTGAACCCCACTTTTATGTAGTAAAACTGGGCTTTCCGGGCCGGGGGTATACCTTACTTTTCTTATTTCTGCTCTAAAATATAGATTGTGGGTACTCGTTAGAACCGCCTCGATGGGGCGGTTCTAACAAGTAACCACAATCTATATTTGGAGCAGAAATAAGAAAAATATAACAATTTTTCATCATAAAATTTTCATTTTTTCGGCGATAAAGGTTACAATGATTTTGTATAAGCGTGTATTCGTAATGCAAATCCTACAATGAATGCCCCTTTAAATCGCACAAAGTCGGAAGCATCGACTCTAAAATGACCGAGCTACTTTTGAAAGGGACGTAACACTTCAAAACAAACAAACCATTGCGATAACACATCCATGTGTCATAGTGCAGTCTTTCAAAGCACATAAACCTAAGGTTATTTTTCAGATGAGATTTTGTGATATTTTCCTTATTTAGACCGCAAACAGGTTGTTGATGCTCGTTAGAACCGCCTTATTGAGGCGGTCCTAACGAGAACTCACAACCTATGTCTTGGAGCAGAAATATGAAAATAATGGTTTCCCCTTATACCCTATCCCAGTATCCTATCCTTCCCTATATAAAGTGGGGTTTAAAGGGGTGTTCATTTAAAAGGAGTTGTTAACCTGGTTCCGTTAGGAGAATTGTAGTTTTTCAGTTTCAAATATCGTTTTCAGCTGATTTTGGTCAGGTCATACATTAATTTCTACCAATTATAATACATCGGTCAAAATCTCCTCATTTTCAACCGTTTAAAGCATTTTGGAGAGCCTTGGGACGAGATGGATTTTGCAACGACTGTTATCGTTGATTTGTTTGTTTGATTTAAAGTTTAACGTCCCCACCAACACTGTATAGGTCATTTGGGAGACGTTGCTTCCAATTTTGTGGGACTTTTACCCGACATTGAGATTAAATGACAGCTCAAGCCCTGCCGCCCAATGAAACCGATAGGGTTTATAAGCATGGACGGGCCGACTCGCACCGCATTGCCTGGGCTGGCTTAGATCCGATAAGCGGTTTACCAGTACTCGTGTGCGGGTCGGTTTCAGTTCTGCGTGGAAGCATCATACAACCCATTTATTTCTTCAAGCCCCGATGGGCGGGGGCCTCTGTTATCGTTGATAATTAACCATTACCGTTAACGGGTACACTAGCTAACGGTGTAATTATTGCCGCTGTGACGTCATGATGTTGTGTAAAGAGGATTTTCTGTAAACCGTGGACTGGGACATTGGAAAACAGTGTAGGCCCAGATCAGACTCCGTGGTCTTCGTTGCTTTCACCAATACTCAGAGGCAATCGATTCACCAGTGCTGTCAGTACTTTGATTTAATCCAATATTTAGTCACTTTGTCTTAAACGAGAAGTTCTAACGAATATTCTAACACAGCGCGCCTATCAGCGCACATATCTCAAATGTCAAGACCATAAACCAGACTCAAAATGGAATAATTGCTTGACAAAATGATTGAGATCAATCAATGGGTTTCCAGTCATTTCGTACCCAAATCATTTCGTACCCTAGTCATTTCGTACCATTTTGGTCATTTCGTACCCGTTTTATTTTGCAATTTGGTCATTTCGTACCCACTTTGGTCATTTCGTACCCTATTTGGTTATTTCGTACCCACTTTTATTTTTTGTGGGAAAGGTTTTTGGTCATTTCGTCCCCTCTTTAGTCATTTCGTACCAACTTTTAATTTTTCTGGCAAATGTTTTTGGTTATTTCGTACCCGATTTTTCAAACGAAGGAACGAAATGACTTTGGTATGATATGAATTGTTTTAAAGCTTTTCTATAGGTCACCTGAGCCGAAGGCTCAGGGGGAGCTATTGTGATTGGTCACCGTCCGTCGTCGTCGTCGTCGTCCGTCCGTATGTCCGTTCACAATTTCTTTAAATGACATCTCCTCATCCACTGAACAGATTTTGACGAAACTTGACAAAAATGATCTGTGGATGGACCTCTCTAAAAGATGTTCAAATAATTCCATCCCATGCAAAACTCTGGTTGCCATGGCAACGAAAAAGGGGAAAACTAGAAAAACTTTAAAAAAGCTTCTTGTCTGAAACCAGAAGGCCAAGGTCTTTGATATTTGATATGAAGCTTCATCTAGTTGACATCTACCAAGATTGTTCGAATTAGAGCCCTAGGGGCAAAAATGGCCCCGCCCGGTGGCCCAGCTGTTTTACATAGACTTATACAGGGAAATCTTTTAAAAAAACTTCTTCTCTGAGTCAGAAGGCCCAGGTCTTTGATATTTGGTATGAAGCTTGATCTAGTGGACATCTACCAAGACGGTTAAAACAAGAGCCCTGGGGCAAAATATTGCAGGGAAAACCTTTAAAAATCTTCAAGGCCCAGATCTTTGTTATCGAGGCGGCCCTAACGAATTTCAACAATCTTTGCTTGGAGCAGAAATATGAAAAAAAAATTATCGGAAAATTCTCTTTAATAAATAAATAAAGAAAAAAAAAAGAAAGAATAAGATATAATAAATAAACATTAATAAATAAATAGTTCATTACTCTGTCGGTCCTTCCCAGATACGAAATGACCAAATGACTTGGGTACGCATTGACTATTTTAAAGTCATTTCGTAACCGTTTTGGTAAATTCGTACTTTTTGGTCAATTTGTACCCAGGTACGAAATGACCAAAACTGTTACGAAATGACTTGGGTACGAAATGGTTGTTAGTGGGTACGAAATGACCGACAAACGGGTACGAAATGACCAAAATGGTACGAAATGACTAGGGTACGAAAGGACTTGGGTACGAAATGACCGGTTACCAATCAATGTATATTGCTTGATCCACTTTTAGAATTCTTCTTTGATGAATGGCATTTGATCGTCAAACTAACTTGATACAAAGAAATTCATTGAGAAGTACGTCATCGTTTTGGGTCCACAGGTATAACCCACACCTCCCATCAGAGAAACCAATGGGAAAGAAACACAAACATGAAATGACTAGACTCTAACGAAACATCAATTAAAGCAGAAAGCCAAAAGGACAGTTACTTTCCCCCAAAATGGCAAACTGACTATCCAACACAAAAAAATATATAAAGTTTCCACAAATGTTGCATACATTTCTTGACCAGTCTCTTCGATTTGACCCAGTGTCTGAACAACAGAAGGAGCTGAAGTATCCTTTGTCTCAAGTGAGATCAAATCGATGGTTTGTTCGGGGAATGGATAACCAAGCTCATCCAGCGCTTCCACGAATGAGACCACATGTTGGTGAAAAGTCCGTTGTAAACCCTTCTCTTGCTCATGGTGACTGTCTGTAGTTTCTGATTTCTGAAGATACAGATTCTCAAAGTCTCGAGACAATCGAGATATTTCTGGACCAGCCACCGTCCAACGTCTCAGAGCACCGGGATTTTCTGTGAGGCAAAATGCACCCCATCTGATCTTACTATTGCATTGGTTTGTTCGTGGGCCTGGTCTAGTGCAAGTCAGGCTAGAGGACTTCTTATTTCCTGCCTTGTGAACCACAAACAGACCATCACGAAATCTATTACGGATAAGGCAGCCAATTGGCCCATTGAACATAAAATGCACTTGTGGTCAAGTCTTCGGGAAAGTTGCCTCGTGTGGTGCAGAAACCCTGATCCATGATTTGCATTTTTGTGTTAGTTTCTTTTTTCATGGCAGCCATCCCTGTCGAACTTAAACGGACATCAAGGTAACTGCAGTCGGTTAAAGTCAATACATAGATTTATATAGGGACTTGATAATTATTTCCCCGTAAAAGATAAACTAATAACAAAATCTTTTCTGTGCCAGTGGCTCATGATTTTTCATTCTTTTTCGAATATCCATCTGTATTTTTAATGGTTTTTCATGAACAATTTTTGGTCCTTTTTACATATATTTGGAAGCACCCTCTAAATGTATAGAATATATAATAAAACTACTGAATGAAGCGACAAAAACTGATGAATTTATTTTCATAATTTGTTTTGTGAATTGTTATTTCTTTTCTGTGCCAGCCGGAGTAAAATTGCATTGTAAATACGTCAAGATAAATTTTGTAAAATAAAAATGATAATAATTTGGTCATTTTGACAATGAAATACACTACCCTCTTTTTCTATTTTCTTTTTCTATGGATTAGATGGAGGCTTTGGGGAAATAACCATTTATTTTTTGTGTTGTACGCGTTAATTACCTTGATTATTTGCACAGCTGAGAAAGGTCGTGTCCGTATAAGTCCGGTATGATGAACTGTATGGCAATGGCAGCATGTATTTCACTTCTGCGACCACCTCTGCGAACCCGCAAGGATTATAATTAGTTCTATTACACTGTCTGTAATTGCAAAATGTACCCGACAGACTGCTGTTGCACCTGGTGTGTGTTAACATATATTAGGGCGCACACTTCTGTGAACCCGGTAGGAATATAATTAGTTTCATTACACTCTGTGTAATTGTACAATGTACTCGCAGAATTAGCGTTCTTCTTCCTCCTACAGCATCGGCCCCCGCCCATCGGGGCTTGAAGAAATAGATGGGCTGCACGATGCTTCCACGCAGAGCTGAAATCCGACCACACACGAGTACTGGTAAACCGCTTAGAGGATCTAAGCCTGCCCAGGTAAAGCGGTGCGAGTCGGAACGTCCTTGCTTATAAACCCTATCTGTTTCATTGGGCGACAGGGCTTGAGACGTCATTTCATCTCAGTGTCGTGTAAAAGTCCCACAAAATTGGAAGCAACGTCTCCAAAATGACCTATACAGTGTTGACGAGGACGTTAGACCTCAAATCAAACAAATCCTAATACAGCATAAACATAGCAAAACATATTAATAAACGTTAAAATATATTTTACAAATGGCCATTTTTCTTTAGATGTGTTCTTAAATTCCAAATACGGATTTCCGAAAAGTTCACCAGACTGAGAGCTGGCCATAACGAAAACACCCCTATATAATTCTGACTCCCTTTAGCCACACTTTTATATGGTAAAACCGGGGTTTAAAAGGGGGTAAACCTTTATTTTCTAATTTCTGCTCCACTATATAGATTGTGGGTACTTGTTAGAACCGCCTCGATGAGGCGGTTCTAACGTGTACCCACAATCTATTTTTTTAGCAGAAATAAGAAAAAATATCACAATTTTTCATCTTAAAATATTCGTTCTTTCAGCGTCAAAGTTAACTATGTATTTGTATAGGTGTGTTTTCGTAATGAAATTTTATCTCATTGCGTTAACAAATCCTACAATGAATGCCCCTTTAAATCGCATAAAATCGGAAGCATCGACTCTAAAATGACCAGGCTACTTTTGAGGGGGACGTAACACTTCAAAACAAACAAACTATTGCGATAACACATCCGTTTGTCATCATCACGAAAACACGCCTATATAATTTTGACCCCTTTGAACCCCACTTTTATATAGTAAAACTGGGGTTTCCGGGGGTATACCTTACTTTTCTTATTTCTGCTCTAAAATATAGATTGTGGGTACTCGTTAGAACCGCCTCGATTTGGTGGTTCTAACGAGTGCCCACAATCTATATTTAGAGCAGAAATAAGAAAAATATAATTTTTCATCGTAAAATTTTCATTTTTTCGGCGATAAAGGTGGCAATGTATTTGTATAGGCGTGATTGCGTAATGTAGTGCAGTCTTTCAAAGCACATAAACCTAAGGTTATTTTTCTAATGAGATTCTGTGATATTTTCCTTATTAAGACCACAAACAGGTTGTGTGTGCTCGTTAGAACCGCCTCATTGAGGCGGTTCTAACGAGAACGCACAACCTTTGTCTTGGAGCAGAAATATGGAAATAATGGTTTCCCCTTATACCCTATCCTTCCCTATATAAAGTGGGGTTGAAGGGGGTGTTCATTTCAAGGAGTTGTTAACCTGGTTCCGTTAAGAGAATTGTACTTTTTTCAGTTTCAATGACTTTGGTTAGGTCATACAATAATTTCTATCAATTATAATACAGCGGTAAAAATCACTCATTTTCAACCTTTTAAAACATTTTGGAGAACTTTCGGACGTGATGGGTTTTGCAACGACTGTTATCGTTGATTTCTTTGTTTGATTTGAGGTTTAACGTCCCCATCATTACTGTATAGGTCATTTGGGAGACGTTGCTTCCAATTTTGTAGGACTTTTATCCTACATTGAGATTAAAAAACATCTCAAGCCCTGTCGCCCAATGAAACCAATAGGGTTTATAAGCATGGACGGGCCGACTCGCACCGCATTGCCTGGGCTGGCTTAGATCCGATAAGCGGTTAACCAGTACTCGTGTGCGGGTCGGTTTCAGCTCTGCGTGGAAGCATCATACAACCCATTTATTTCTTCAAGCACCGATGCGCGGGGGTCTCTGTTATCGTTGATAATTAACCATTACCGTTAACGGGTACACTAGCAAACGGTGTAATTCTTGCCGCTGTGACGTCATGATGTTGTGTAAAGAGGCTTTTCTGTTGACCGTGGACTAGGACATTTGAAAACAGTGTAGACCCAGATCAGACTCCGCTGTCTTCGTTGCTTTCAAGCCAATACTCAGAGGCAATCGATTCGCCAGTGCTGTCAGTACTTTGATTTAATCCAATATTTAGTCACTTTGTCTTAAACGAGAAGTTCTAACGACTATTCTAACACAGATCGCCTATTATATGCAATGGAATATAAGAATCTTATATGGGTGTGAGGGGTGGATTGAAAAATCCGTCCCGAGGGACACTGTCCGGCATCACGAGGCTTGCCGAGTGATGCCGGACAGAAATCCCGAGGGACGGATTTTTCTATCCACCCCTCACACCCATATAGGATTCTTTTTCTTGCATACCTTCCACTTCAAAGCGCGGATTTTTAATGCTGCAGTCATTTCGGTTACAGACGTCCACCATATTGTGATGCCACTACAGGAATGTTTACTGACGTCATGTTACGTGCATGACGTCAGCCTTAGCGACGGCGCATATGCGGTCGTATTCAACCAGTACATTTATCAAACATGCGATAATATTCGATTTCAGGCCGGAACACCAGGGTCAGAACATAAATTTCTATCCCAGGGTAAAATCACGGATTTCCTTGTCTGGTGTGCAAGAAAATAACTGTGTTTTATTCTAAAACAAATCACGGCAAGGAAGCGAGTGACGTCATTAAAAACTGCCAATTTATGACGTCACTAGTCAATGTTCTTGACGTAAGACGGTGTAACGTCATATTCTTGCATCGAAAACGTCGGAAAAGGATATAAATGCATGTGTTTCAGTCGATAATTTTAGCGGGATTTCTTCTAACAATGGCGAAAAGTTGAGATTTTGAAGGTAACAACAGCATTATTGCAAATTTTCAGCCTGTCAGAATCGAAATAGATCAGCTCTAGTTTTGATTCGTTGAGTAATAAATCACAGTTTGTTGGTGATTTGTAAGTAGACAAATCACGCGCGCTACGCGCTCGTGATTTGTCTACTTAACAACTGACCTCCAAACTGTGATTTAATACTCTACAAATCACAGCTAGAGCTGATCTATTTCTTAACCACAAACAGTATTTTTTGGAATACATGTATCTTGCCCATGAAAAGAACGCTTTAAGTGGGTCCCACTGGAAACGTGACAAAGCTGGCAATAACAAACCGAACTTAGTTGTGGCCCTTGCCTATCACATCAATGTTTCGCATGCGCCCTTTAATTATATCATTTTCGTGTAAATTAAGGCTCTTTTCCCCCACTGTCCTTTATTCTTCCTTGTCTGTAGATTAATGAGCTCTTTTATGACAAAATATAGAGAAGTGAGTATTTCCTTTGATCTTTCAAGTTTGAAAATCATATCAGGTAAAATATCATACAAGCAACCTTTTGAGTTATTAAAGAAGAACCGTGACGCGAGGACGCGCTAGCTTATCTTTGTCAGCGTATATTAGCGAGGCCTGCAATAGATGCCCGCGTATTTTTATATTTGTATTTTTATGTACATGTAAACAGTGAAAATTGAAATACCCGATCACCGATGTCTCGTTCACCAGCACATTGATTAAAAAACTTTGACGCGAGGGTGAGCTATCTCATCTTAGTCATCTGACGCGGGCACGGATATATCACTTGGACATCACGTGAACAAGTCCGTAAAATGAACACCCCCAAATCCCACTTTATATAGAGAAAACGGGGGTTTACGGCGGTAAACAATATTTTTCTAATTTCTGCTCAAAGACATAGGTTGTGGGTACTCGTTAGAACCGCCTCAATGAAGCGGTTCTAACGAGTACCCACAACCTATGTTTGCAGTATAAATAAGAAAAATATCACAGATTTTCGTCAGAAAAGTAGCCATTTTGGAGATGCAAAAATTGCACTATATCGCACGCGTTTGAAGGCAATGATCAGGATTCGATGCAATTATCCTCAGGGAAACAAAACCGTACAAACATTGATTGGTTCATTTCATTTTTATATGACATATTTTCTAAATTATCCTAACGTCCTGTCAGTCAGTGCTAGCCAGGTAAAATGCAAATCATAAGATGTTGTTCATTTCACGGCTGACCCGTGTATCAGTCAATCAACACATATCCCAAATGTCAAGACCTAAAATGGAATAATTGCTTGGAAAAATGATTGAGATCAATCAATGTATATTGCTTGATCCAATTTAAGAATTCTTTGATGAATAGCATTTGATTGTCAAACTAACTTGATGTCAGAGAGACTTTATCAAAGACATATTTCATAGATGCACTAATTGACTCAGATATACGTTTGCGCATTAAACAGACCAGACCAACGACACTCAATGACGCCATTCGCCAGGCAGTAGAATTGGAAGCTTTTGTTTAAGTAGAAGAGAAAAACAAAGAGCTAAAAGGCTACTTAAGACCAGTCGATATGGGTGAGGCAAAGGATCAACCGAATGAAAGTGAACTTAAAACGCTAGTAAGCCGTCTCGATAATTTGCAAAAGTCAATGAACGAGGTGAAAAAAGAAATGAAAGAACTCAAATCACAGAGCCTCTCACGTGCCACTATTCACACAGAAACAAGGCGAAATTATGCAGATAGGAGCTGCTATGTCTGCGGGTGTCAAGGTCATCTGGGACGAGATTGTCATTACAAAAATCAGTCTGGAAGAGGTGGCCGAGGCCGAGGCCAAGGCCAGGGCTGGGGCCGAGGCCGTTGACGAGAATATCAAAGAGGAAATGATCAAGGAAGACAGAATGAAATTCGGAATAATTCAGAAAGCTCTGGATTATTTGTAAATGCACATATTTGTCGGAAGAATGTGAAGTTGCTCGTTGACACTGGAGCAACGTTGACAACATTAAATGACAGTTTGTATAATTCAGTCAAGAGCTCATTTGGTGGAGAAAATATGTTGACCAGGATTAGAATAGAAATTCTGTCAGCTACAAATGAGCCACTCAATGTTTCTGGAAAAACGGAAAAGAGCATCCAAATAGGACAAAAAATCTACAATCAAGAGCTTGCCGTCGCAAAAAATGCAATGGATGGAATATTAGGGTTGGATTTCTTGAACAAATATAAATGCAAAGTAGACATAGTGAACAGAAAGCTTTTGATAGGTAAAAATGAGATTCCAATGATCCCGAGGGTTTAATAGGATGCTATCGAATATCAGTAAGTGAAATGTGCAGCACACCGTCTAGATCAGAAATTGTAGTTTTCGGTAATGTTAACATCTCTGAGAAAGACTATATACCAGATGGTTTGAGCCTGATTGAGCCGGAAGAAAGTTTTAAAAGAACCGATCGGGGTTTGCTAGCAAAAACCTTGGTTGATAATAGTTAAAGAGTTCTATAAAGAATAATGAATGTAACTACAGACGTTAAAATCATACACTCTGGTACATTTGTTGCCTCACCGAGTCCAGTAAAAAGGGTAATTTAGTCTGAGGCGTGCTCAAATACGCAAGGAAAAACTTTAACACCAGCTTTAAATGAGCTTTTAAAGAAAACTAGCAAAACAGTGACAGGGAAACAAAGAAATCTAGTCAAAGGCATAATAATCTGTTTGCCAGCAATGATTAGGAGCTGGGTAAAACGGGCATTGTGAGACACGGTATCAAGACAGACAGCAGGACACTCATCAAACAACCCCTCAGGCGAATACCAGTTAACATGAGAGAGGAGGTCGACAAGCACATTGATGACATGTTAGAACATGATGTTATTGAGCATTCAGTGAGTCCATGGGCTGCCGGCGTTGTACTAGTGAAGAAAAAGGATGGAGCAACTAGATTTTGCGTTGCTATCGGCAGTTAAATGAGCGTAGCATCAAAGATGCTTATCCTTTACCTAGAATTGATGAGTCATTTGATCATTTGTCTGGGGCCAAGTGGTTCTCGACGCTAGATTTGTGTTTAGGAAATTGGCAGGTAGAACTCGAGCCAGATGATGAACCGAAGACAGCCTTCGTCACTAAAAGGGGACTATATCAATTCAAGGTCATGCTTTCGGGCTCTGCAACGCTCCAGCCACCTTTAAAAGGCTAGTAGAGACTGTGCTTTCAGGTTTACAATGGGACATATGTCTCATTCACCTCGATGATATAATTGTTATTGCCAAATCCTTCGAAGAAATGCTGGAAAATTTGGAGAAAGTATTTTTAAGATTATCAACAGCAGGTTTAAAACTGAAGGCAAAGAAATGCCATATTTTTGCTGAACAAGTTGAGTTCTTCGGTCACGTAATCTCACCTGAGGGAATAGCTACAGATCCAAAGAAGATCGAAGTAATATGGGACTGGAAAGACACAAGTCATGTGAGCGAATTGAGATCATTTATGGGTCTCTTTAGTTACCACAGAAGATATATTCAGAATGTTGCAGGAATTGTTTAGCCACTCAATAAGCTCACAGAAAAGAAACAGAAATTTATCTGGACCAAAGCGTGTCAGGAAGCGTTTGATACACTGAAGTCAAAACTCACCCAGAGTCCTATCTTAAGTTATCCAGATTTGACTGAGCCTTTTACTCTTGACACCGATGCAAGTAATACTGCTATAGGTGCAGTTCTATCACAGGACATTAATGGACAAGAAAAGGTAGAAGCATACGCAAGCAGAGCTCTCACGAAGTCAGAAAGAAAATATTGCTTTACTAGAAAGGAATTGTTAGCAGTTGTTAACTTTGTGAAATATTTTCGCCACTATCTATATGGGAAACGTTTCACGGTGCAAACTGATCATAGTTCTTTAAGATGGTTGCTCAATTTTAAGAATCCTGAAGGGCAGTTAGCAAGGTGGATAGAGGTGTTTACAACATATGATATGAATATCCAGCATCGCCCTGGTACCCAGCACAGAAATGCTGATGCGCTCAGCAGGCATAGTTGCGGACAATGCAGGGGAAAGGAGCTTAAAGAAAATGAAACAGTGAGAACTAGTAGACAATGTGAAGAAGTGTTAGACACTGACTCGTTAAAAGAGCTTCAGAAGCATGATAAGGACATTTCTACAGTAAGAAACCTGATGGAAAACGGAGTGCAACCTGACAGTGCTGAGATAAGCTCCGTAAGTTCAACAGTTAAGGGTCTTTGGTCACAAAGACAGAAATTAGTCATAGATAGTGATATGCTGCACAGAAAATGGGACGATGACAAAGGAGTAACACTGCAGGCCATTGTACCACTTAGTGAACGTCGAAAACTACTGTCTTTTTGCCATGATCATTTAACATCTGGACATTTAGGAGTAAGGAAAACACTCAGTAAAGTGCGCCAATCTTATTATTGGCCTGGCCTCAAGCAGGACATAAGGCATTATATTGCTGGATGTGAAAAGTGGCAAAAAGGTAAAAAGATCAGGACAAAAAGAGCCCCAATGCAAATAGTTGGAGTTGGTCGCCCAATGGAGCGTTTAGCCACGGACATCCTTGGAGAACTGCCATTTACAGAGAAAGGCAACAGATACATTCTTGTTGTCTCAGATTACTTTACTAAATGGACGGAGTGCTTCGCAATTCCCTACATGGAAGCCAGAACAGCAGCAGATGCCATTGTGAGGGAGGTAGTAACAAGGTTTGGAGTTCCATCAATGATTCACTCGGACCAAGGTAGGCAGTTCGAGGGACAGCTGTTTACAGAGATGTGCAAGATGATAAACATCAAGCAAACGCGAACAACGCCATACCACCCACAGTCAGACGGAATGGTTGAGCGATTCAACAGAACGTTGGTAAGAATGCTCAAAACCTATGTAAATGAGCATCAGTCTGATTGGGATGATTACCTACCACACTTTACTATGGCATACAGATCGGTGGAACATGAGACAACAGGATGTAGTCCCAATTTTCTTATGTTAGAAAGAGAAGTGCAGACACCTCTGGACATAATGTATGAAATGCCAGCAAGTGTTAAAAGCACCCCTGCAAACAGATGGGCTTGGGAATTAAAGAAGAAAATGGAAGCTGCACACAGACTAGTAAGAGAGAATATCACTGGAGCAATTATAAGACAAAAATCGCTGCATGATAGAAATGTCAGCTGGGAAAGGTTTAACAATGGGGATGAAGTGTATGTATATTTCCCGAGGCATATGCCGGGACAGTCTCCAAAATTCACGAATTATTGGCGAGGACCTTTGAAAGTCATGAAAAAGATTACAGATGTTACATATGAAGTTCTGTGTGGGCATAAGGGAAAACCTCAAACAATTCATGTAGATCGCATGAAAGGGCGTAAGCCACAACGTTTACAATTTGAAACCCGTGCTAGAGACTCAAATGCTCCCTCGCAAAATAGAAATAATGAGGTGGTCATAGATATTGGAGATGCAGAAGAGGCAGAATTAACTCAGACTGTAGAGGATGAAAATATGGCTCAAAGCTCGCGGAGGACACGAAGACCTCCAGAGTGGATGTCAGATTATATAACCAAATTCTAAATTTCAGGTAAATTCTGAGTCTTGATTGAGTCTCATAATATTTTTATTTATACTTTTAGACAAGTTATGCCGCCCAACACAATTTATTGATATAACACTTGAGGTCAAAGTAAAGTAAGTTTGGAATTAACAGTATACAGACATGAGCCGGTTATAAAGTATACGATCTTTATACCTGTATTTTCTTTAAATGTTCAATGTAAAGGAAAGAAACCTGAGAAAAACATTTATTCTATATTTTATATCCTGTAAATTATCATGCAGGGACGCATGAGATTCGAGGTGTGGGTAATGTGACAAAACAGTCATCCACATAGCCCCATTACAGTATATTCCATTGTTCAAGCTTAATCACAAAAACGGATTGAAAATGTCTAAAGCACATCCAATCAAATTTCCCAGAAAGGAACCAATCGGTAATCACCTTATAGTTTTTATTATCCAATCAATATAACGTTTAGAATAACCAATCTGATATTAATCCTAGGTATATAAGGGGTATTTCACAGTTATTAAGTCAGAATCTTATCCAGTTTACCCCTGCGAAATACCCTATCTAAGATGCAATAATTGCCAGGAACATGGGCATAGTATAAACACCTGTCCTGGTAACCCCGTTAAGTGTCCTTTGTGCGCTGGAAATCATAATTACAGCCAGTGCACGCATAAAACTGAATCGCGATTAAGGAAATGTAGCAATTGCTACGGTCAACATGGAGCGGCATCCAAATCTTGCCCCTTCTTCTTGGAACAGAAATATGCCATTGATAGGAAAAATAACATAACTTACATAGAATGGGCAAAAAGAAGGAAAGATCCAACAACACACAGGACCGATAAAAAACTAGCCCCCCCCCCCCCTCATGATGATCAAACCCCCTCCCTTTTTAATTTAGAAACGGACTTTCCGAAAATAAATAAAACTAAAAATGTCGAACAACCAGCAACCGGACCTGACATGACGAAAACCATCAAACTACAAGAATTAAAACACATATTAACAGACATCTTACACACAAACACATCCAATATGAGTAAAAAGCAGAAAGAAAGTGTAGTATCAAACATCATAGAGAAGCATGTGGATGAAAGAGATAACACTCCCCCCCCCTCATACAGACCCATAACCTGCCCCCAGCTCCCTTTAAACCAAATGTACCGAGGTATGCTCCTCAAAATACAGGAACTGCCTCATCCAACCAAGTTAGAAGGCCCGATCCTATAAATACAAATGCCAACACAATTGTTGCCCAGCAAAAAACCAGACCACCAAATAACTCCTTACCTAAGGCAACGTACCATAGTAACAATATTTATACGTTACTATCACAAGAGACCTCCGGTAGACACTAATACCCCCGCCATTGCCCTACGACTACAGCAACGGCTTCACACACGCGGCTGTAACAACAACTTCTGACCTTGAATTGGTACAATGGAACATCCGTAACATGGGCAATATTTCCGAACTTAGGTCACAACTGGAAGATAAAAAACTTAAGCCCCATCTACTTTGCCTACAAGAAACGTGGTTGAAAAATAAAATACCCCACATACCCAATTATAAAGTCGCCTCCTTCAAACATAGAATAGACAGAGGAGGCGGAGTCCTAACATATATTAGAAACGATGTACCTTTCACAAACTTAGACCTTAAAATTGAGCAACCCAACCTTGAATACCGTGCCACCACCATATATTTAGAAAAAGACAAAATAACTATACTTAATTGCTATGACCCTCCTCAAAGCGAATCCACAGCTGATGAATATCAAAAGGTCCTTGACCTTATCCCTACCAAAAATTTCATCCTTGTAGGCGACCTTAATGCCCATGACTCCTTATGGAGCTCCAAATCAAACACAAAGGGAAAAACTTTACTTGACCTCGTCATAAATAACTGCCTTATTATACTCAATGAGAATGATGAAGCCACGATGGCCGAATACACTACATCGCCTGACCTGTCAATAGCCACTCCAGCCCTGAGCATAGGTACAATCTGGGAAACCATGGGCAACACTTGTGGAAGCGATCACCTCCCCATCTACCTCCGATTTCTTTCAAAATTCAATGCACTGGGGACAGCCCACAATCCAAAATGGAACTTACAAAGAGCTGATTGGGAAAAGTTCAAAATTCTGTGCGCAGAAACATTAAAAATAAACGAAAACAATCCAACACAGGAAATAGCAACAGACTTTGTAGAATCCCTCCAACAAATTTGTCAGAAAACTATTCCTAAAACAAAACCAAAAGTAAAATCGCTCCGACCGCCCTGGTGGGATCAGGAAATTACTATAGCTATCAAAAAACATGAACAAGCTAGAAAGAAATACCTTAAAAATAAAAATCCAGAACAAAAACGAAACTATAACAGGTTAAAAAATGAAGCAAGAGACATTAAAAGGGACAAACAGATTAATTCATGGCGTGACTTTGTATCTAAACTAGACCATAAGGCAAACTCCAAAACAGTATGGAATATGATTAACCGCTTCCGGGGCAAACCTACTGACCATATTACCTGCCTAGAGATAAACAAAACAATCATTACCGATGAAAAGGAAAAAGCTAATGCTCTAGCACAACATTATGACAACATGTCGAAATCGTCAAATCATATGCCCAAATTCCAAGCTGTTAAAATAATTATGGAAGATAGGGGACTTGGTCACATCCCGGAACCCCAGGCAACAGAAAATAACTCGGACTTAAACCGACCCTTCACATTTTTTGAACTGGGAACTGCACTATCATCCAAAAAGGAATCAACACCAGGAGCGGACACAATCCATTATGAAATGCTCAAACAACTACCCGATAACTCCAAAATGGAACTATTGAAACTTATGAATATCTCCTATCAAAGAGGAGAACTCCCACCTGAATGGAAACTTGCCACCATCATACCTATTATGAAACCAAATAAAAATAAACTGGAACCAGGGTCATACAGACCTATATCACTTACATCGTGTATCTGTAAAACAATGGAAACCATGATTGCTAAACGATTGACGGCCCATTTAGAAAACAAAGGGCACCTGGCTGACACTCAATCCGGTTTCAGACCCAACAGATCTACCACTGATCAACTAACCAGATTAGACTCTGAGATAAATATGGCCTTTATGGAAAATAAGATAGTAGCTGCCGTCTATCTAGACCTGGAAAAAGCCTTTGACCTCATGTGGTCAACAGGAACCATCTGTAAACTGAAACAATTTGGCATAAACGGAAACATGCTCAAATGGATACACAATTTCCTCCACAATCGAAAAATTCAAGTAAGGGTGGGACAAGAAACATCAAATCAGCACAAATTAGAAAATGGCTGTCCCCAGGGCAGTGTTATTAGTCCCATTCTCTTCAATATAATCATGGTTTCACTAAAAGAGAATATCGACCCTGAAGAAAGACTGCAGCTGTCGCAATTTGCAGACGATAGCGCAATATGGAGAAAACATTATTCACCCAGTTGCGCCGTAGATGCCCTTCAAAAAGCACTCAAAAAAATCGAATTTTGGGCTGAGGCGTGGGGGTTTAAGGTGTCCAACACTAAAACTAAAGCCATCCTTTTTAGACGTAAGAAAAATATCGACACCTCCAAATTCGATCTCAAACTTTTTGGCAAAAAACTTGAATTTGTGGACAATGTAAACTTTCTAGGGATGATCCTTGATAAAGCACTCAGATGGGATGAGCACATAAAACAGCTCATCCAGAAATGTAAGAAGGACCTAAACATTCTTCGTTTGGTCACGGGAACAACTTTTGGTGCTGATAAGAATACCCTTATCAACCTATACAAAGCCCTCATCCTAAGTAAACTAGATTATGGCGCACAAGCCTATAACTCTGCCTCACAAGCCCAACTTAAAAAGCTCGACACAGTACAAAACCAAGCCCTCCGCATTGCAACAAGGGCATTTATATCCACCCCGATTAATGCACTCGAAGTAGAATGTGGCATAAAACCACTCCATTTAAGAAGAGAGGAATTAATCCTAAAATATTGGGCACGTTCCTCGCCTTTGGGTAAAAATCTGCCTGTAAATGACCTCATTGGGGAACATGGGTGCCAAACTACTAAAAAGGCACACCAATACCGACCATACTCCGTTACAGTTCAGAAGCTCATAGCTGAGCTGAACATACCTAAGGATATCGAACCACCCCATTATAGAAACAAGTGTGACTTAAAGCACAACCCCCCCTCCAGTGCAATCAAGGACATCATTGGGAAAAAAAGGCAAAAATGACATAACATTTATGAAACAAACTAGTATAAACTATATAGAAAAAAAACATAGGGGTAGATTACAGATATATACAGATGGCAGCAAAGATATTGTAAAACAAACAGCAGGAGCAGCAGTTTCGGTCCCTGATGAAAACGTGAATATCGAACTCAAAACCAATCCGAGCCTGTCTATATTTACTATTGAACTGATAGCAATAGAACATGCCATTAAATGGATCATCGATAATAACATCCCGGAGGCAGTCATACTTACAGACTCCCTCAGCTCAATACAAGCCCTCCAATCTGGCCAATCAAAAACAAGACCAGATAAAATAAACAAAATACTTCTACTCTTAGACTCAGCCAAAGACAAAGGCAACAATATCTACCTGGAATGGATTCCTTCCCATGTAGATATCCCAGGTAATGAAATGGCAGACTCAAGTGCCAAATCAGCAATGACAAACGGTAAAAACGATCAGACCTTACCGACCAAAACAGAAATATACCCTGCAATTAACCAGGCCATTATGACAAAATGGCAAAAATTATGGGACAACCCACAAAGTAAAGGTCGCTTCTACCATAGACTGGAACCTAAGGTTAAAAATACTACTACCCATTACAGCGATAACCGAAAACATGACGCAGTTTACACACGTTTGCGTCTAAACCATAGTAAACTAGGGACCCATTGTGTATTTAATCAAAACCACATCAAATGTAATAGATGTGATAAAGATGAACAAAATAACATCAAATATATTCTTTTTCACTGTGAGGGAAATATAGAACCCAGACAGGAATTAAAAGTTGCACTGTTTATATTGGGATACAACACTTTTGATGAACAAGACCTACTTAACCCCCCACGAAACATTAGGCCTCAGATAGTTGAGGCAATCATTACATTTTTGAAAGACACTGAGTTATTCGATAAAATATAGACAGCTGCAGTATAAAAGAGTAACCATGTAATACTAATCCAAGTTTATTTCTCTTCCAGCGCTGGAATCCTTTCATGCAGCGATCATTAATACTGCATGTTATTTTCTATTACAGACACAGCCTCCAATAACCACCTGGCCCTAACCCAATAACACCATACATCCTTGCCCCCAGGGACTCGAGGGGAGGTTAGATTATAAAGCAATATGAATCTCTCAATCTAATTATGCTGGGCGTGGGACTAAGGTTTCTAGGTTTCGATCAGAGAGCCAACCAATGCTGCTAACGTTAGGTTACTGACTGCGGGAGGCAATCTGGTTCCCTGTGCCTTGTTCCATAACCAGTCTTTAATTACATGTAGATGCCCAGAACTGTGTTCAGGACATCCTGAATGCATTGGGTTTGCACATCCGTATATGCCAAAAGTGCTTGTATGTAGTTTGGCGTGTGCGGATTTGTGGACCTATATATTCCTGTTCAGGCGCACTGGTCACTATGGCTGTGTGTGCCGGAAAATGATTTATATTCATTGGTTCTCTCGATTTTGGCAGGCGGTTTCATCTGTGTGTCTGGGTCGGGAGAATCAACTGAAGTAGCATATAAGTTTCTCTCTAAACAAATCATTCAATCAAAAATTGCGCCTGGTCGAGATCGCATGCTTGCTGGGGCATGGGCTGGTTGCAACCTAGGTGGGGGTTATCCCAATCAGACCGTGACCGCTTTGTGCTTCTGGCCTGCGCCGTCGCGAACAGGTGAATTATTTTTACTAAGAATTTAACAGTGATGCTTATGCTGCCCAACCCATAGATATAGGCCCCATTCTCATATTTCTGCCTCTCCGTGCACCTGGGGGCCTCGGGCTGGTGCCCCTGGGGACATGATTCCCCCACTTTGGGCGGACTGGCCGTTCCCGGGGCGGTGGCCCTGGGTCCCCGGTTGCATGGGTGCGGGGGGAAACACAAAACCCATAGATATAGGCCCCATTCTCATATTTCTGCCTCTCCGTGCACCTGGGGGCCACGGGCTGGTGCCCCTGGGGACATGATTCCCCCACTTTGGGCGGACTGGCCGTTCCCGGGGCGGTGGCCCTGGGTCCCCGGTTGCATGGGTGCGGGGGGAACACAAAACCCACACATTCTTATACAGTGGTTACATAAGCACTGCTTCTACCTCTTACAGACCCTACCCTACATGACTTGGACTAGAGCAGGTTGAACCGAAGCGGGGCGCTGTGGTTGCGGCTCATTTGCTTTGCACTTATGAGTGCTCCGCCGACGCAACACATCGGTGATAGACAAGTCTAAACTTAGGCTTATGTAACCCTAACCCTAACCCTAACCCTAGCCCTAACCCTAACCCTAACCCTAACTTCAATACACACTAATCATACTTTCTTTTGCAGGTACATGGGGATCCTTGACGGGGAATCCCTCCATACCTCGTGTAGGACAGCTACCGAGAAGTCATCAGCTGGGTGCCCAGAAGGCTGCCTCGTAGAGGCCCCCTTGGGGACACCCTCCTGATGAAACCCGGAGATGCGCGAAGCGAAGACAGCATGCTGTCAGAACGGAGCAGACATCTCTGGAGTAGGTCAAATACAAAACAATTTAATAGGCGGGGCAACGGTAATGACCAAATTTGATAGGGATTTGGACACAGGAAGACCCTTAAAAAAAGCCTTTTAGACCGACCGCTCAAAATGAAAAAAAAAAGCGAAATTGCACAACGGCTGGTTAGCCACATACTCGCCTTTGCCAACCACATAACTTTTCACCACTAAAAGACACGCCTATGTGTAAACATTATAATTCTAACCACACTGATCCTGAACAAAAGAGGGTTACAACACTACCACATACAATCAGTACTGATCCATATTGTATTACAATCCATATATCCCCAATATGATATCCTCCTTCACGGAGGATGAGATAATGATATGCAAATATGGCGGTCCGGTCCCAATTGACCCACTTATGAATTTATAAGAACTCGACATCCTACGTCGATGAAAGCATCACCTTTTCAGAAACTGAAAAGCTAAGAAGCAAAATAGGATTGACCTCCTTTCGCATCCTCCGCGATAGAAGTCAACAACTGCACACTGATTGGCTGAATTAACTACAAACTAAGAGAAAAGCAACAACCAAAACACCAACATATGATATCCCAACGCGACGAAAGTAGGGGCCACTAGTACATGGTACTACCAAGATTATCCTTGTAGAGACCTGGGGGGTAGCGACACAGCATAGGCGTGTTCTCAAGGTGGTAGAGCACGGGTACTAGGACATTTTGCAATAGCCGAAATTGGCTGGTCTAATAGTAACCCTTCCTGGCTCACTTTTGGCCGCCGTTCAAAATTCAAAATTACATGCATTATCACCCTTTAACAAGCACAGTGTCCAAGGCGTTTTCTCTACCATGTCAGGGGTGGGGGTAGAGTCTAATGGAAGCCAAAACCGATAATGCATGAGAAGCTTTTTTCCTCGGTCAGACAAGGGCTGTGTACTGACACATTTTGCAGCCGGAATTGGCAACGTGTCACCACATTCTAGAGCCCGACCATTGGTCTGCATCTGCATTCAAAATTCGAACCCCGCCAGAGGACTGCCCATTTTACAGGACAAACGCTTAACATTGGGTGCGTTCTGTGCCTACATGACATCTTGAGCGGGGGATGTGAGAGGTGGGATTGACCTACTTCTCACATCCTCCGCGAAAGAAGTCACCCAACTCCCAATCGGCTAGCTGATAACTGTCAAGCAGACAGGAGTCAGCATATTGGCAGCCTAGGGAAAAGAGCAGTACCTACAACTAATCCCAGATGGCGAACTGGGGGTAGCCCCTATGTGCCTATGGCGCCCGGTTACCTTAAAAACAACTGTCAGTCAGTATTAAGTCAGAACAGCATCAACAACCAAATAATGAAGATTAACAGCTTCAAGGTAAATATCTTCAGAGTGAAGGAGTTGGCTGAAACATGCATACCTAGCTTTGTAGAATATAATATTTTATATCATTCTAAGCCATTAAGGAGTAACTCTGTCTAAATTGTGAATAATCATTTTGAGCCGCTGTAAGTTTGAAAAGCAGCTCATTTTAGTGTTTAAATACTTAACTTGTAAAATAGATCTTGAATGGTGAGCCAGACGAGCTCATCTTATATCACTTGTTTTAACCGCTCGGAACACGTCGCACGTTACAATAGAACTTAACGACACACCTGTTCAAAGCATTATTAGTATTAGCTTAACGAGCTCGTGGTCAAATAGTTTTAGCAAGAATAATATCCAGTGAGGTGGTATTTTTGCTGAGTGACTTTTTTTTCAGCTAAAATATTAACATACTGTAAAATTCTACTGTTGAGACCACCTAAATTAAGACTAAATCTGCTTTAAGAAGCTTCTTAAAAAGTTTCAGTTAGTCTTTCTTTGTGCTTACTGAACCAGGTGTCTCCTAATAAGACAGCACCTGCGATGGTGTCTAAGACCCCTTTTGAACTGTCCCACAGGTGTTCGTAACATACGAATTTTACTGTATTTCAAATTAACTGCTCAAAGTTTTAACGATAGCTTAAATTGATTGATTGATTGATTGATTGATTGATTGATCGAGTGATTTGGAGTTTAACGTCCCCGTCAATACTATTTAGGTCATTTTGGAGACGTTGCTTTCAATTTCGTGGTACTTCTTCCCGACATTGAGGCGAAATGACATCTCAAGCCCCGCCGCAAATGAAACCAAAAGGTAAATATGCATGGACGGTCCGACTCGCACCATTTTGCCTGACAAGCTTAGAGCCTCTCAGCGGTTAACCAGTGCTCATGTGCGCGGTCGGATTCAGTTCTGCGCGGAAGCATTTTGCAGCCCAATCTATTTCTTCAAGCCCCGATGGGCGGGGCAATTAGGGCTTAAAAGCTCCTTTTCTTGGACTATGAGTAACCCTCAGGGGCTTAAATTGTCCCTCCCTCTAACACATTTTGCCTGCTCAGAAATGTGTTCGGACCATTGAAGTATGACTACAGATGTTCTTGTAAATGATATAACCCACTTAGTACCAGAAACCCAAAAACGGGTACCAGGGCAAACAGTGCAGGCCCAGATCAGACGCCGCAGAATGCGGCGTCTGATCAGGGCCTACACTGTTTGCGAAAAGTTAAGCCATTTTCCAAATAAAGTTTGAAGAAAAAGCAACCTAACATCCCTAAACTTTGAAATGGACTCCTGGTATACATAAGGAGGAAAATTCCATTTGGTACAAAAAGGGTTAAAGTGCCGTCCACCTTATACACTGCGCAAATATATCATATGCATATCGACCCTTGAAAAGATTTGTTTTTAACGGCCCAGTCAACATTATTATATGTCATTTTTAAGCCGGTCATTTTACCTATCCACACTTTTCCTGGGCAGGCGTATACGTAAGTGGTTAACAAGTACAGAGCACATTCTTTCACCAGAAATTGACAACACTGCCCGTCTTGAATCAGCCGAAGGGAGAGAATGACCATAGATAGGATTTCATGTTCATTCTCTACGAAAGAATGTTGCCGACCCCGGAAGGTATCGAACCCGCGTCCTCCTGATCACCAGTAAGACGCGCATCCGACTGAGCAACCGAGGCCGGCGAACCCTGAAAAGAAAACACTTATTTAGCAATTCAATATTCATCATTATTATTATTATTAGTAGTAGTAGTAGTAGTAGTAGTTGTATAATAATAATTATTATTATTGATATTATTATTTTGTTTTACGGCTCTTTCAAGATGATTTCACTTATTTCGAGCCGATCGTTAATCAGATGTGGGCACAAACCGAATTACCCGGAGAAAAAAACACATGATCTTCCGTTGCAGAGCTTGGCATTTCATATGTGGTCCGGGCCAGACTCGAACCGAAGCTTTGTTTGTTTGTTTGAATTTAGGTTTAACATCCCCGTCAACACTATTAAGGTCATTTTTGAGACGTTGCTACTTTTACCCGACATTGAGATGAAATGACATCTCAAGCCCTTCCGCCCAATGAAACCAAAAGCCTTATATGCATTGAATAGTCCGACTGACACCGCTTTGCCAGGACAGGCTTATTTCATATAAGCGGTTTACCAGTACTCGTGTGTGGTCAGTTTCAGCTCTGCGTGGAAGCATCGTGCAGCCGAATCTATTTCTCCAAGCCCCGATGGGCGGGGTTGAAAACCGCAGCTGTGAGAGTCGTAAAGATTAATAGACAGCGCTTTTACCCGTTAGGGAACGGAGGCCCGTTTAATTTTTGAAAATAGACCTGCTATCAAGAGCAGAAACTAGAAATGCGTCCATAGGACACGGATGCCCTCGCCTGAAAATATGTCTATGTTCGTATTAATCCATAGAAAGTTATTGACAGTGTTCAAGTTTTGGACCCTTTCTTTCACATTTGACCTCTAATTATGGCCTTGACCTTGGAGGTAAGGACCTTGGATTTATATGAGGCAATCTATGAGGCAGATTGCCTCATAATGGTCAACATTACTGCCAAGTAATTTCAAAATCCATCCAGAAATAAGAAAGTTATAGACTGCGTTTAAGTTTCGGACCTTTTTTTTTTTTACCTTTGACCTCTAAGTATGACCCTAACCTTGTAAGTACGGACCTAGGTTTTGCACATGACACATCGTCTCATGATGGTTAACATTTCTATAAAGTAATTTTAAAATTCATTCAGAAATAAGAAAGTTATTGACTGTGTTTAAGCTTTGGACCCTCTTTTTGACCTTTGACCTCTTAGTATAACCTTGACCTTGGAGGTACGGACCTGGGTTTTGCACGTGACACATGGTCTCATGATGGTTAACATTTCTACAAAGTAATTTCAAAATCCATCTAGAAATAAGCAAGTTATTGGCCGCGTTTAAGTTTCGGACCCTTTTTTTACGGCGTAGCCGTTATGGATTTGCTTTTGTCCTACATTTTTCGTTATTCCATTGGTCAATAAAACCACATGTTCAAGGAGATGACCATTTCATTGGTCAATGATTTGCATAAATAAATCTACTCAAAAATACGACAGTTTACTGAAGTTTTAACCTAGGAAATGTTTCGTTTTTTATGTGAGACATGAATGAAAAATATATACAGTTTCGGCTTGCTCACCGTCTTGTCCTTTGATGACCATACGTCATATGTATAATTGTGTTTCTAGTGAATTCTGTAACTGCTGTGGTGAATAGCTATTTTGACCTAATTTCACGTGGTTGGTCTATATAGCGAAAGGAACGATTTCGCGAAAGGAAGGTTCCTTTCGCGAAAGGAAGAATTTTCTGCGAAAGGAATTGTTTGTTTGATTTGAGGTTTAACGTCCCCATCAACACTGTGTAGGCCATTTTGGAGACGTTGCTTCCAAGTTTGTGGGACTTTTACCCGACATTGAGATGAAATGACACCCCAAGCCCTGTTGCCCAATGAAACCAATAAAGAGATATAGCATGACAAAAACATGTAATAATCGCATTACAAATTGACAGATGTTTAATTTACAATATATGCTAAATAAAAGTTGCAGTGTATCATTTGTCATCAGCATACTTTATGTCCTCCATTTTAACACAAAATGGACATTTTCGAATATCATTAATGTTATATAAATTCTGAAAAGGAATAAGTGTAATTTGAGTTTTAATTAGGTGCACATAAGATCAAGTTTCCGTCCGTTTGTCTGCTCGTCCGTTTGTTCGTTCGCCTATACGTTTACGTTCACCATAGCGACAACCCTAAATGTTAACCCTAGAATTTGTGTTCAAAAACAGTAAATGATAACGTTTTCTTATTTGTTGTGCATATACTTGAGATCATATGCTCTTGAAATGAGGTCATGTTTTTAACCTTGACCTTTTACATTGACCTTAGCTCAAACAGGCGGGACACCGCCCTCTGCAAAGCTATTTTTCCTCGCGTGACATCTGAATTGTTTGAATACAGTAAACCAGTTCATAGCTAGACAATTGTTGCTGTCACTATTGTAGCTCATATTGCACGACCCGCAGAAAAAGCGACCGACTGAAGTCGGTTAATTTTCTAAGAGTGCCCTAAAATCACCGTGTCATTCTCTCAGTCTGTCTGTCCGTCCGTAACCCGTTTGTGAAAATTGGTGATAGTGACTTAACCGCTTGGAATATTTAAACAATTTTTGGCATACTGATAGATATCAATGAGATCTAACCAGTGAACTTACGAAATATTACATTGCATTTAGTATAGCCTCGCCGAGGCGAAAAATGTGAAAAATTTCGAACTGCTTCTCCTCGGAAACCGTTGGGCCGATTGAAGTCAAATTTCATATGGAGCCTCTATGGGATGGGGGAAACCAAAATTTGCTCATGGGGTCCAGGTCACATGACCCAAATGGCCGCCAAGCCATATATGGTCTGTCTGTCTGTCCGTCCGTAACCCGTTTGTGAAAATTGGTGATAGTGACTTAACCGCTTGGAATTATTAAACAATTTTTGGCATACTGATATAGTATCAATGAGGTCTAACCAATGAACTTGCGAAATATTACATTCCATTTAGTATAGCCTCGCCGAGGCGAAAAATGTGAAAATTTTCGAACTGCTTCTCCTCGGAAACCGTTGGGCCGATTAAGGTCAAATTTCATATGGAGCCTCTATGGGATGGAGGAAACCAAAATTTGCTCATGGGGTCCAGGTCCCATGACCAAAATGGCCGCCAAGCCATATATGGTAAAAACCCTTCAAAATAGTCTTCTCCAGAACCACTTGGCAGATTTTCACGAAACTTGATAAATAACATCTGGGACGTAGGCCCATCATAAATTGCTAAAATGGTGACCCTGGGTTGACCTTGACCTTCTTTGTGCCTAGGTCAAACTTTGACACATATGCTTTTGTATTGGAAAAGTGAGGGTGCATTTTATCCTGCAAACGATTCAGAATACAGTACTAAAGTATTAGATATATTTTTGCTCCTTACGATAAGGCGCATTTATTGGGGGAACCGTTTTAGGTCCAGGTCACATGACCAAAATGGCCGCCATACCCATATATGGTAACACTCATAAAGCTAAAAGCATCCGGCGGGTCGTGCACTTCAGCTGAAGCACTGGTTTTTAAACAACCTTCCAATTAAATCTACGCCGCATATCTTTTTTAAAGATATTTCTTGTTACCTTTGACCTCTAAGTATGATCTTGACCTTGGAAATACGGACCTGGGTTTTGCCTATGACACATCGTTTCATGATGGTTAACATTTCTGCAAAGTAATTTTAAAATCCATCCTGAAATAAGAAAGTTATTGGCTGCGTTTAAGTTTCGGACGGACGAACGAACGAACGAACGTAGGAACGAACGAACGGAGGGACGGACGGACGGACGGACGGACAGGGGGAACGCTATATGCCCTTCTACTATTCTTTGAATGGCAGGGGCATAAAATTGTGGCATCGTTCGATTAGAGTCAAGGTTTTTATTTTATTTTTAGATAATCAAGCATGCACTTTCTGCAGTGTCTAATTACAGTCTTAAGATTTCTCTGAGGCTGGTAATCATGTCTGAATTGAACCATTCTAGCCAAGCTGACAATCCCACTTGAAGGATATTTTCAATAAGCGGTGTCTAATCTGGGCACATATTTTTCTGCGAACTAAATCAATTTCAGTAAATATCGAAAATCAATCTAGATATATCTTTTGAGTAAATAGACCCTTTGAAGTTAAAAGGTTGGTAAGTCTATTCAGACATAAATGAGTGAAAATACGACCCATTAACCAAGACATCACGAAAACACGCCTCTATAAATTTGACCCCCTTGAACCCCACTTTTATATAGTAAACTAGGGTTTCCGGGGGTGTATCCTTATTTTTCTTATTTCTGCCCTAAAATATAGATTGTGGATACTCGTTAGAACCGCCTCATCGAGGCGGTTCTTACGAGTATCCACCATCTATATTTTGAGCAGAAATAAGAAAAATATCACAATTTTTCATCATAAAATTTTCAATTTTTCGGCGGTAAAACAGTCAATGTATTTGTATAGGCGTGTTTTCGTAATGAATCATATAAAGTATATGATATATGCAGTAAAATTCCGCTATTAAGACCACCTAAAATTAATACTAATTCTGCTTTAAAAAGCTAATTTTAAATGTTCCACTTAATTTTCCTTCGTGATTTCCGCCTCCAGTGTCGTTTAGTCATGGACCACCTTTGGGTCTGTTCAAAAATGGTCTTAAAGACCACTTTTGAACAGCCACAAAGGTGGTCTTAATACAGGAATTTTACTGTATATGGATTAGACAAATGTGATATTTTACGATCCTTGGGCGTACAACTGATATTGACGGCCTGCTCTCCTTGCATAATGATTTCACCCGTTACACCCGTTTCATTAGGATAACAGACTCGTGTCACGTGCCATTAGAATAACATATGCATGTATTAGCACACCCATGTAATTAGGATAAGACACCCGTGTCATTAGGATATCGTCTGTGCCAGTAGGATAACACACGTGCCATTAAGATAACATCTGTGCCAATAGGATAACACAAGTGTCATCAGGATAACATCTGTGCCAGTAAGATAACACCCGTGCCATCAGGATAACATCTGTGTCAGAAGGATAACGCACGTGTCATCAGGATTACATCTGTGCCAATAGGATAACACGTGTCATAAGGATAACACACACTAGCCATTAGGATAACAAACCGTTGCAATAAGGATAACACACCCATGACATTAGCATGACACCCCGTGCCATTGCGATAACAGACCCGTGTCATAAGAATAACAGATCTGGGTCATTCGGCCCTCACACCCATGTCATTAGAAAAACACACCCATGTCATTAGGATAACACACCCGTGTCATTAGAGAACACACCCGTGTTATTAGGATAACACATCCGTGTCACTAGGATAACACCCCCGTGTCACTAGGATAACACCCCCGTGTCACTAGGGTAACACACCGTTTCATTAGGATAACACACCCCGCCATTAGGATAACACACCCGTTTCATTAGAATTACGCACCCGTGTCATAAGGATTACCCACCCGTGCCATTATGATCACAATCCGTGTTATTAGGATGACAGACCCGGATCACACATCTGTGCCTTAGGATAACAGACTTGTGTCAACAGAATAACACCCCTTAGTCATTAAGCCCACACACCCGTGTCATAAGAATAACAACCCGCGTCATTTGGACAACTCACCCGTGTCATTAAGATCATACACCCGTGTCATTAGAATAACACACCCGTGTCATTAGAATAACACACCCGTGTCATTAGGATAAATAACACATGTCATTAAAATAACCGTGTCATTAGGACAATACACCCATGTCATTAGGCCTAAACACCCGTTCCATTAGGCCCATACAACCGTGTCATTAGAATAAAACACCCGCGTCATTAGGATAACTCACTCTAGCCATTAGGATCACAGTCCGCTGTCATTAGAATAACACAGCCGTGTCATTAGGATAACTCACCCATGCTATTAGGATAACAGACCAGTGTCATTAGAACAACGCACCCGTGCAATTAGGATAACATACCAGGTCATTAGGATCACTCATTCGTGCCATTGGATTAAACACCCGTGTCATTAGAATAACTTATCCGTGTCATTAAGATAACGAACCCTTGTCACATGATAACACACCGTGTCATTAGGATAATACCCCCGTGTCATAAGAATACCAGAACCGTGCCACTAGGATAACACACCGTGTTATCAGGATAACACACCCGTGTCACTAGGATAACACACCCGTGTCACTAGGATAACACACCGAGTTATTAAGATTATACACTGTCTCATTTGGATAACACACCCGTGCCATTAGGACAACATACCAGTGTCATAAGGATAACACGCCCGTGTTATAAGAAAACACACCCAGGTCATTAGAAAATCACATCTGTATTATAAGGCTACTACACCCGTGTTATAAAGATAACAGACCCATGTTATAAGGATAACACACTCGGGTTATTATGATAACACAGACGTGTCATTAAGGTAACACCCCGTGCCATTAGGATAACATAGGCGTCTTATAAGGATAACACACCCGGCTCATAAAGTTTACAAACCCATATTATAAGGATAACACATCCGGGTCATTAGGATAACACGCCCATGTCATAAGGATAACATACCCGTGTCATTAAGATAACACATCCGTGTCATTAAGATAACAAACCCGTGCCGTTAGGATAACATACCGGTGTCATTAAGATCATACACGCGTGTCATTAGGATAACATACCCGTGTCGTTAAGATAACACATCCGTGTCATTAAGATAACATACCCTAGCCTAAGGATAACATACCCGTGTCATTTAGATCATACACCCGTGTCATTAAGATAACATACCCGTGCCATTAAGATCATACACCCGTGTTATTAGGATAATATGCCCGTGTCATTAGGATAGCATACCCGTGTCATCAGGATAACAACCGTGTCATTAGGATAACATACCCGTGTCATTAGGATACATGCCTGTGTCATTAGGATAACATACCCGTGTCATTAGCATAACATACGCGTGTAAATAGGATAACGTACCTGTGACATTAGGATAACATACCCGTGGCATTAAGATAACATACCCGTGGCATTAGGATAACATACCCGTGTCATTAGGATAACATACCCGTATCATGAAGATAAAATATCCGTGTCATGAGGATAAATACCTGTGTCATTAGGATAACGTATCTGTGTCATTAGGATAACATACCCGTGTCATTAAGATCATACATCCGTGTCATTAGGATAACATGCCCGTGTCATTTAGATCATACACCCGTGTCATTAAGATAACATACCCGTGTTATTAGGATAACATGCTCGTGTCATTAGGATAACCCACCCGTATCATTAGAATATCACACCTGTGACAACTGAATAACATACCCGTGTCATTAGGTTGACACACCCGTGTCATAAGGATAACAGACCCTTGTCATTATGTTTACATACCCTACTATAAGGATAACACACCCGTGTAACTAGGATAACACACGTGTGCTATTAGGATAACATTTATGTGCCAATAGGATAATATTAGGATATTTCTCCCAGTGTGGACGGAGGCTGCGAAGATTTCTTTCACACCATGATTTTATCCACTCTGTTGTTTATTTCGCCATGATTTCATTCACACCCACGTTACGCTGGTACCCAGCAGGCACACGTCGCTAGGGCAACGTCACATCAACGTCGGTGCACGACGTTGCACCCACGTAGATGTGACGTTGCATAAACGTCATGACGTTGCACTGACGTCGATATGACGTTACAATCACGTCATGTGCCTGCTGGGAATGATTTTAGTAACACCGTCGTTTTGGTTATCGCAAGATTTCTTTCAAACCATTCTTTATTTCAATGGCATGACTTAATTAAATAAAGCCTACTATAGACTTTCCTTTCTGCCACTAATATAAATTAGCATACCTATGTTATAAATGATTCACTAACCCATTTAGTACCAGAAACCCCAAAACGGGTACCCTGGCAAACAGTGCAGGCCCAGATCAGACGCCGCAGAACGCGACGTTTGATCAGGGCCTATACTATTTGCAAAAAGTTCAGCCATTTTCCAAATAAATTTTGAAGAAAACAAAACCTGACACCCCTAAATTTTGAAATCGACTCCTGTTATATATAAGGAGGAAGATTCCATTTGGTACAAAAAGGGTTAAGTAGAATAAGACATCACGAAAACACGCCTATACAATTTTGCCCCTTTGAGCCCCACTTTTATACAGTAAAACTGGGGTTTCCGGGTGTATACCTTATTTTTCTTATTTCTGCTCTAAAATATAGATTGTGGGTACTCGTTAGAACCGCCTCGATGAGGCGGTTCTAACGAGTGCCCACACTCTATATTTTGAGCAGAAATAAGTAAAATATCACAATTTTTCATCATAAAATTTTCATTTTTTTCGACGATAAAGGTGGCAATGTATTTGTATAGGCGTGTTTGCGTAATGAGTACGCCTGAAATATTCTGGTTAGCAGATATTCTTCTGTTGATTGCTGCGCAAATATTTTGCATAGGGATGCTTCTATGATATATAGGCAAATTATGGCAGTGAAGGTCAGGTCGACACGAACCAAATCTTATCCTGCAGAACGTTGAGTTTAATGACTCCGCATTTCATATGTATTCCATATATGGTATTTGATTTGACGAGTGACCTGGAAAAAATGCTATTTTTATCTCTTGCGCGATAAAAAAATGATAGACCGCCAACTTAAATTTCCACATGCACGCACATTCTTGTGCAGAGGTGTCCAATTAATGAACATGTCATCTAAGATGGCGATTATCTGTCTCTTCTAAGACAATTTTCAGACGCAATGCTGCAATTACAGGTAAACTAGTTCACCAACATGCGACAAATTGACTTTTCAACTTTATACATTTTGTACTTAATGGAATTTTCCGCCATATAGGCTACATATAGCAGGTTGTGGGTGACAGGTCATCTTAATCAAAGCAGTGAGAGTACCGGTGGGTCCGTTTTCTCTTAGTGTAGATTGGGAAAATGGGCCTTAACTGGGAGTTAGACTGTTTCGTTTTACCCATAAAAAATCTGTACTCTAAGCAAATCGTCTAGACCCTGATCGGTGTCTACCTTTTAAATCCGTGTACTGTAAGCAAACAGTGTAGACCCTGATCAGACGCCGCGTTCTGCGGCGTCTGATCTGGGCCTGCACCGTTTGCCAAGCCCAACCCATGATTCCAGCTAAGATTTTACAGATAGATGTAAGCCCCCGCCCATAGGGGCTTGAAGAAAGATATGGGCTGCATGATGCTTCCACGCAGAGCTGAATCCGGCCCGCTCACTAGTACTGGTAAATCGCTTAGAGGATCTAAGCCTGTCCAGGCTTATAAACCCCATTGGTTTCATTGGGCGACAGGGCTTGAGATGTCATTTCATCTCAATGTCGAGTAAAAGTCCCACAAAATTGGAAGCAACGTCTCCAAAATGACCTTTACAGTGTTGACGGGGACGTTAAACCTCAAATCAAACAAACAAACAGATACATGTAACCCATCAACGGATCCCGCTGACCTCACTGCGATAAAATTCTTTAAATAACTTACATGGGTTTCGATAATCACGTGGACTCCAGCACTAACAGGAGTTTTGTCCTTATAACTTTGGGTCGATTGGTAAACAGTCGACATAAAAATGTATTTTGAAAATCCATTACGATTACACATCCGTGAGACAAAGTGCGTTTTTTTCATATCTCAAAAATGATTTTTTTTTCACGAAAATTTATGATATTTTCCTTATTTATACTTCAAACCTAGGTTGTAGGTGCTCGTTAGAACCGCCTCAATGAGGCGGCTCTAACGAGTACCAACAACCTATGGAGTGGAACAGAGATAAGAAAACCAGTGCTTCAGCTGAAGTGCACGACCCGCCGGATGCTTTTAGCTTTATGGGTGTTACCATATATGGGTATGGCGGCCATTTTGGTCATGTGACCTGGACCTAAAACGGTTCCCCCAATAAATGCGTCTTATCGTAAGGAGCAAAAATATATCTTATACTTTAGTACTGTATTCTGAATCGTTTGCAGGATAAAATGCATTCTCACTTTTCCAATACAAAGGCATATGTGTCAAAGGCACAAAGAAGGTCAAAGTCAACCCAGGGTCACCATTTTAGCAATTTATGATGGGCCTACGTCCCATATGTTATTTATCAAGTTTCGTGGAAATCTGCCCAGTGGTTCTGGAGAATACTTTTTTTGAAGGGTTTTTACCATATATGGCTTGGCGGCCATTTTTTGTCATGTGACCTGGACCCCATGAGCAAATTTTGGTTCCCCCCATCCCATAGAGGCTCCATATGAAATTTGACTTCAATCGGCCCAACGGTTTCCGAGGAGAAGCAGTTCGAAAATTTTCAAATTTTTCGCCTCGGCCAGGCTATACTAAATGGAATGTAATATTTCGCAAGTTCATTGGTTAGATCTCATTGATAACTATCGGTATGCCAAAAATTGTTTAAATATTCCAAGCGGTTAAGTCACTATCACCAATTTTCACAAACGGGTTACGGACGGACAGACAGACAGACCATATATGGCTTGGCGGCCATTTTGGTCATGTGACCTGGACCCCATGAGTAAATTTTGGTTTCCCCCATCCCATAGGGGCTCCATATGAAGTTTGACTTCAATCGGCCCAACGGTTTCCGAGACGAAGCAGTTCGAAAATTTTCACATTTTTCGCCTCGGCGAGGCTATACTAAATGGAATGTAATATTTCGCAAGTTCATTGGTTAGATCTCATTGATATCTATCAGTATGCCAAAAATTGTTTAAATATTCCAAGCGGTTAAGTAACTATCACCAATTTTCACAAACGGGTTACGGACGGACAGACAGACAGACCATATATGGCTTGGCGGCCATTTTGGTCATGTGACCTGGACCCCATGAGCAAATTTTGGTTTCCCCCATCCCATAGAGGCTCCATATGAAATTTGACTTCAGTCGGCCCAACGGTTTCCGAGGAGAAGCAGTTCGAAAATTTTCACATTTTTCGCCTCGGCGAGGCTATACTAAATGGAATGTAATATTTCGCAAGTTCATTGGTTAGATCTCATTGATATCTATCAGTATGCCAAAATTTTTTCAAATATTCCAAGCGGTTAAGTCACTATCACCAATTTTCACAAACGGGTTACGGACGGACAGACAGACAGACCATATATGGCTTGGCGGCCAGTTTGGTCATGTGACCTGGACCCCATGAGCAAATTTTGGTTTCCCCCATCCCATAGAGGCTCCATATGAAATTTGACTTCAATCGGCCCAACGGTTTCCGAGGAGAAGCAGTTCGAAAATTTTCACATTTTTCGCCTCGGCGAGGCTATACTAAATGGAATGTAATATTTCGCAAGTTCATTGGTTAGATCTCATTGATATCTATCAGTATGCCAAAAATTGTTTAAATATTCCAAGCGGTTAAGTCACTATCACCAATTTTCACAAACGGGTTACGGACGGACAGACAGAATGACAGACTGACAGACTTACAGAATGACAGACTGACAGAATGACACGGTGATTTTAGGGCACTTAGAAAATCAACCTACTTCAGTCGGTCGCTTTTTCTGCGGGTCGTGCAATTAATGTTTACCCTGTAAACGCCAGTTTTCTCTATATAAAATGGGGTTTAGAGGGGTGTTCATTTCACGGATGTGTGAGCTATTTGCAAAACAGGCCCTGATTAGATGCCGCAGATTTGCGATCTGAAGCGTCTGTTATCAGCCTGCGCTGTTTGCTAAGATCTCGTTTCAGCGTTTCCTGGGCAAATATGGGTGAAAAATATTCTGCCTTGTTGAGGCGTTTCTTACGTGTACCACCTGTTTTGCCTGCTACACAGTCCCACGAGATATTACGAGAGGTACCAGCCTGTCATCGGTTGAACATGAAATTGCCTGACATCATAACACAGAGTGCGCCGGTTTGCAGGTTGCTGCATTGCTGAGTCGGGATAACAACAACTCGTGTTAAGGTTTTTCCTTATTTTATGTATGTATGTATGTATGTATGTATGTATGTATGTATGTATGTATGGAAACGACAATTTAACATAGTGTTTATTGCATTTCGAATTATGAAAATCATTTTGTATCTAAATAAAAGATGTTAAGATATACTTATTTGTCATCTTTTCCCAAATATGTATTTTGACATCACATTGTGTTTCTGAAGATCTTTCGAGAATTTATCTCTTGTTTTCTATTTATATGTGGTCATTTTAGAAAGAATAAATTATTATTCTGGAACTTAAATTAAAAGCAAAGCACAATCAGGCAATGTTTTGAAGACAAGAACCATAACTCTGACTTTACTATTTTCGGAATTATGGCTCTTAGTACAATGAAAACAGTGGTTTTAACAGAAATGCAAAGCGACCTGCAGAAGAAAAGAACCATAACTCCTACTTGTCTTCTTTCGGAATAATGGCCCATATTGACAATGAGAGCAGTGATTTTTAACAGAAATGCAAAACGATGTGCAGAAAACAAGGACCCTAATTCTGGCTCATAACTTCTTTTGAAAATATGACCCTTTGAAAAACAAAAACAGTGGTTTTAGTTATTCCTTTGGTTACCTTATAACGGTCTCAAACATTTTGAAGAAAATGTACAGAATAGAAGAGACGGCAATGATCAGGAATCGATACAATTAACCCACAGCTCCCATCAGAGACACCCAGCTCTGCATGGAAGCATCATGCTGCCTATCTATTTCTTCAAGTCCCGATGGGCGGGGGCCGTCGTATACGCCCTGTAACTTGAAAACGAGTTGAGATGTTTTCATAAAACTTTTCTGAAATGTAAAGCCTCCTGAGACGATGTACAAAAGACAAGAACCATTAATCTGGTTTTGCTACTTTTAAAATGAAAATCTCAAATTACAGAATAGCATTGGGAAATGACAAAAGTAACCATTTAAAAGTGCTCAAAGGGTCATAACTCACGAAATGAGGAAATATTAATTATGGGTCTTGAATTCCTGATCTGCATCTCGTCTTAAGGTGCTTTGATTTCTGTACAAAACCACTACTTTCGATGTTAAATGGGCCATAATTCCAGAAAGTAGTGAAGTCAGAGTGTTCCTGTCTTTTGCACATCTACTTCGTCCAATGATAACCTTTAGTTCTTTAAAGTTTGATGAAAGTATATCAAACAGTTTTAAAGTTACATGACAGTCACAGGAAATAACGGAAACCACTGTTGTCATTGTCCAAAGGGCCATACGCCAAAAGAAGTAAAGCCAAAGTTATGACCCTTGTCTTCTTCAAATTGCTTAATTATGCTTAGCATTTCTGCAAAAATAAGATAACTGAAGCATTTCTGAATAGATAGATCGTTTTCATTGTTCAAAGGGCAATACTTAAGAAAGTAGTAAAGCCACAGTTATGGTTCTTGTCTCTTGCACATAGCTTAATGACGCTGGAATTTCATTTGAAATTTTTAAGGATAATGGGTGTTTTATTTTAAAATGACCGCTTATATATAGATAACATAAGATAAATTCCAAAAGATTTTGAGAAATATAATGCCATGTCAAAATATATTTTTGGAAGAAGAGGACATATAAGTGTATCTCAACATTTTTTATTTAGCTATAAAATGTTTTTCTTAATTCGAAATGCAATAAATACTATGTTAAATTGTCGTTTCCATACATACTTATAATAAATATACATCTCGAGATCAAGCCCCCGCCCATAGGGGCTTGAAGAAATTATATGGGCTGCATGATGCTTCCACGTAGAGCTGATTCTGGCCCGCACACTAGTACTGGTAAACCGTTTAGAGGATCTAAGCCGACCGTCCATACTAATAAACCCGATTGGTTTCATTGGGCGACAGGGCTTGAGATGTCATTTCATCTCAATGTCGGGTAAAAGTCCCACAAAATTGGAAGCAACGTCTCCAAAATGACCTTTACAGTGTTGACGGGGACGTTAAACCTCAAATCAAACAAACAAAACAAACATCCCGAGATCATCTAACAATAAATATGCAGAAACAAGTTTATAAGTGAAGATATTTCTCTTCACTCTTTACACACCGTACAACCGGCTGCGTCGAAGGCAGATTACTGTCTCCAAGACAGATCACGGAAAACGTTTCATAGAAAGGGTAGGTGAATTTTTTTTTGTTTGTATAAATCGAGAAGGTAATCTGTTGACTTTTGCTGCTATTGGAGAAGAAACTAAATGCCTGGAGATACCGCAGCAACATTCTGACTATATTTCAAAGCCGGATAAGGCTTTTCCAGTTCGTTGAAAAATATTTTCATTGAAAATTTTATGAATTTTTATTTTCTGCGTCAAGTGTACGTCTACGGAACAAAATATGTTAAATTCAATTGCTCATGCTAAAACTATGATTATGCAGCAGCCTTTCTGCCAAATTGGAAAGTATAACTCGGTTAAATAAACAAACTACGCCCCACTAAAGAGACCAGGTGTCCAAATAAATGCTGTCTCTAACTCCAGATTGTTTTTTTATACGACTGTCCACAAACACAAACCAGAGATTTCGAAGGCTTACATAGATGACAGATCAGGATTTCGGTTACATCTTCAATAACGACGAATTCTGGATGACTTAACACCAGCAACTTCGGTGGAAACAATTTCATGCTAGTTCCAGGGTATTACTTGTAATAATGCTGCAATTGAGTAGCATAGAGGCTGCTCTATAACCACTTATATTTCCTGTCAACACACAAATTGTGCAATCAGTAGAAGCCTCCGTGGTGTAGTGGTTATGCTACTTCCTTGTAAATCAGGATTCGTGGGATCGATCCCGGGCTTCTCCAGACTTTCGGATGTGTCTTTAAACCGAGGTCGCGCCTCCTTAGGTGACCTTAGCTGTTAGAGAGCATACAACTCTTTCTCTCTCACTCTCTTAATGTGCAGTCAGTAAAACATATGAGGCGTTATTTGTTTAATTTTCTTCTGCCTGTACTTTTTCTTTCCTAGATGTCACACGACTCAGCGATTTCTGTGTTGTAACTAGTTCGGAATTCGATATTGAAAGTAAACAGCTGACGTTCATGTGAATATCTGGTTGTGCTGTTTTTTAACATCAAACGCCATGTATTTTTATTGCACGAACAAGGTTGCACAATGCAATAATGAACATTAAATAGGTCGTTACGCAAACGGTGCAGGGGCGACCATGTACAACAAGATGGTACGCGCGTCTGTATTAACCAATTCAGTACCAGAAACTCCTAAAGAGGTACCTTTGCAAACAGTGCAGGCTCAGATCAGACACTTCAGAATGCAAACGGTGCAGAGGCGACCATGTACAACACGATGGTTTGTTTGTTTGTTTGTTTGTTTGATTTGAGGTTCAACGTCCCCGTCAACACTGTAAAGGTCATTTTGGAGACGTTGCTTCCAATTTTGTGGGACTTTTACCCGACATTGAGATGAAATTACATCTCAAGCCCTGTCGCCCAATGAAACCAATAGGGTTAATAGCATGGACGGTCCGGCTCGCACTGCGGTTCCTGGACAGGCTTAGATCCTCTAAGCCGTTTACCAGTACTAGTATGCGGGCCGGATTCAGCTCTTCGTGGAAGCATCGTGCAACCCATATATTTCTTCAAGCCCCTATGACAACAAGATGGTACGTGCGTCTGTATTAACCAATTCAGTACCAGAAACCCCTAAACAGGTACCTTTGCAACCAGTGCAGGCCCAGATCAGACGCTTCAGAATGCGGTAATGATTAGGGCCTACACTGCTTGTTAAACGCTGAACCATTTTCTGAATAAATTCTGAAGACAAAACAGCCTGACACCCCTAAATATCGAAATTGACTCCTGCCATATATAAGGTGGAAGATTCCATTTGGTACAAAAAGGGTTAACTTTAATTCACTCGGCGCCGCTTGTGGGTTATATTCCCGAACAAAACAAGAGCCATAATCTGAGTAACACTGAGGCTGTGGTTCTCATCACGTTAAGTCCATGTAATGAACACCCCTCTACAAATTGCTTATATAGAAAAAACCTTTTTTTACAGGGGGACACATTATTTTTCTTATTTCTGTTTAAAGGCATAGGTTTTGGGTTCTCGTCATACCTTCTCAATGCAAATGTCCTAACGAGCACCCTCAACATATGTTTGGAGTATAGAAAAGAAAAAAATATCACAATTTTTCACCAGAATATACCGTTTTGGAGGTATGAAAGAAAGCACTATATTACACGGCTGTGTTATCGTAATGTGATCTGTTTGTGTAGCTTTGCAGTTTAGTTTAGCACTTGTTATGTGCAGTGCTCCATGTTAGTGTGGCTGAATCAAATAATATTGAAAACTAGCGTACTACTTTCCTCTATATTTGGCATTATGACTTTTTTTTTACGTTTCACTAAAATGAAATAGTAAACTCTACAAGTTGGTCCGTGTTTGAATGGAAAAAACTTCTTTAGTATGATTTAACATGATGATAGTAATAATTTTTATTTGTTTGATTTGAGGTTTAACGCCCCGTCAACACTGTATAGGTCATTTTGGAGACGTTGCTTCCAGTCTTGTGGGAGTTTTACCCGACATTGAGATGACATGGCATCTCAAGTCCTGTCGCCCAATGAAACCAATTAGGTTTATGAGCATGGACGGTCCGACTTGCACCGCTTTGCCTTGGCAGGCTTAGATCCTCTAAGCGGTCTATCAGTACTCGTGTGTGGTCGGTTTCAGCTCTGCGTGGAAGCATTATGCAGCCTATTTATTTCTTCAAGCCCCGATGGGCAGGGGCACTTGCGCGTGCGTGCGTCTTTGCGTGCGTGCGCACGTGTGTGTGTTCCACCAACAGCTAAAGTCATACGGTTTAAAGACTCAGCCGAAAGTGTGGACATAACGAAAACACGCCTATAAAAATACAATATACCAAAAGCGGCACCGAGTGAATTAAAGTTAACCCTTTTGGTACCAAATGGTCTCTTCCACCTTATATATGGCAGGAGTCCATTTCAATATTTAGGGGTGTCAGGCTGTGTTTTCTTCAACATTTATTCAGAAAATGGTTCAGCTTTTTACAAACAGTGTAGGTCCTGATCAGACCTCGCATTACCGCACTCTGAAGTTTCTGATCTGGGCCTGCACTGTTTGCAAAGGTACCTCTTTAGGGGTTTCTGGTACTGAAATGGTTCATACAGACGCACGTACCATCTTGTTGTACATGGTCGCCTCTGCACCGTTTGCATAACGACCTTTTTGATGTTCAGTATTGCATTATGCAACCTTGTTCGTGCAATAAAAATACATGACGTTTGATGTTAAAAAATGGCACAACGCACGAACGTCAGCTGTTTACTTTCAATATCGATTTCCTAACTAATTACAACACAGAAATCACTGAGTCGTGTGACATCTAGGAATGAAAGAGTACAGGCAGAAGAAAATTAAACAAATAACGCCTCGGATAGTTACTGATTGCACAAGAGAGAGAGAGAGAGAGAGAGAGAGAGAGAGAGAGAGAGAGAGAGAGAGAGAGAGAGTTATACGTCTCTCTAACAGCTAAGGTCATCTAAGGAGACGGGACCTCGGTTTAAAGACACATCCGAAAGTCTGGAGAAGCCCGGGATCGATCCCACGAATCCTGATTTATAAGGCAAGTAGCATAACCACTACACCACGGAGGCTTCTACTGATTGCACAATTTGTGCGTTGACAGGAAATATAAGTGGTTATAGAGCAGCCTCTATGTTACTCAGTTGCAGCATTATTACAAGTAATGCCCTGGAACTAGCATGAAATAGTTTCCAACGAAGTTGCTGGTGTTAAGTCTTCACCTACCCTTTCTATGAAACGTTTGCCGCGATCTGTCTTAGAGACAGTAATCTGTCTTCGACGCAGCCGGTTGTACGGTGTGCTTTATCTCAGTGATGATGACATATACTCATATGTCGTGATCTAATGAGACGTATACGCTTCCGTAATAAAATATAGTGTTACTATTTTCTTTATTTTATAATGGTTAACTACGCGTTTTGCTCCCAAAAATTAACTTAGAAATTTTTTTCCGCATTGAAACCCAAAGATCTCTTAACTGCAAAATATAATGACCACATTCGTTACGATAACTCACCCGTGCGACATAGTGCACTTTTCACATCTCCAAAATGACCATTTTTCTGATCAAATCCTTCATATTTTTGTTATAAATTTTGAAAACATAGGTTGAGGATGCTCGTTAGATGCTTGGAGCAGAAATAAGAAAAATAGTGATGTGCGCGTAAACCCGAGTTTTCTCTATTATATAAAGTGGGGTTTAGTGTGTGTGTGTGTGTGGGGGGGGGGGGGGGGGTGGGGGGGGGGGGTCTTCATTTTATGGACTCGGTCTCGCGATGTAATGGTAGTTCAGAGCCTGACTGAAGCAAGATCAGCGCGAAAACATTACTATGAAAGCAAAATTATCGTCTCAAGAATGTCCTTGCCTTTTGTGGATCAAGAAAGATCAGAGGTTAACCTATGAGCGTCGTATTTCTATTTTTTCTGCTCACCTGTCACGTAGTGACAAGGTGAGCTTTTGTGATCACATTTTGTCCGTCGTCCGTCGTGCGTGCATGCGTGTGTGCGTCCGTAAACAATTTCAAATAAGTATAAATCTAATACCCCACGGCCAATCTTGATAAAATTTCACGAGAAGCATAATGAGGTAGGGGGAAAGGGTCCATAAAGTTTTTGGGCTGATCAGATTGGAATTCTGGTTGCCATGGAAACAAAAAGGGTCCACAGACTTATAACAGGGAAAACGACGTCTCCACTTTTTCTCGGCCATTTCTGATCAGATCTTCAGCAAACTTGCAGATAACCAGGAGGGGCTTACAGTCGACTTCGAGTTCGAATTTGGGCTGCACGGGACGAACAGCTTTGGAGTAACCTGCCCTTGAGCATAAATATAAGTGAAAAATGGTGTCTCCAGCTTTTCTCAGCCGTTTACGATCTGATCTTTTAGCTCCCCTGAGACGAAGGCTCACAAGGTGAGCTTATAGTATAGGTAGGCATCCGGCGTCCGTCCGGCGTCCGTCCGTCGTCCGTCCGTCGTCCACGCATTTGAACTTGAATATCTTAGTGACTAGCCGGCCAATCCCAATCAAATTTTATGTGCAGCATCACTAGGTTAGGAGATTGACTGCGTTAGGTTTTGGACCGGTTTTGATTAGAACTGTGTTAGTTATGGAAACAAAAAGGTGTCATAGACTTATAATGGGGAAAACGACGTCTCCACTTTTTCTCTGCCATTTCTGATCCGATCTTCATCAAACTTGCAGATAACCAGGAGGGGCTCACAGTCTACGTCGAGTTCGAATTTGGGCTGCACGGGACAAACAGCCTGGGAGTTACCTGGCATTGAGCATAAATATAAGTTAAAATAGTGTCTCCAGCTTTCTCAGCCGTTTATGTTCTGATCTGTTAGTAACTTTTCATAAACGAGGACAAACATAAAATCTCAGACGAGTTCGAATTTAGTTTAAATCTGACCAGCGGTTTTCCAGTTACATCCCCTTGAGCGTGAAAAATTTCCCAATAGACTTATAATGGGGAAAACGACGTCTTCACTTTTTCTCAGCCATTTCTGATCCGATCTTCATCAAACTTGCAGATAACCAGGAGGGACTTTATGTATACGTCGAGTTCATATTTGGGATGCATGGGACAAACAGCTTTGGAGTCACCTGCCCTTGAGCATAAATATAAGTGAAAAAATGGTGTCTCCAGCTTTTCTTAGCCGTTTATGATCTGATCTTTTTGTAACTTTTCATAAACTAGAACAAGCATAAAATCTTGGACGAGTTCGAATTTGGTTTGAAAATGACGCGCGGTTTTTTCAGTTACATCCCCCTGAGCATGAAAAAATGTTCCCAAAGACTTATAATGTGGAAAAAGACGTCTCCACTTTTTCTCCGCCATTTCTGATCCGATCACCATCAAACTTTCAGACAACCAGGAGGGGTTTACAGTCTACGTTGAGTTCAAACTTGGGCTGCAAGGGACAAACAGCTTGTGAGTTACCTGCCCTTGAGCATAAATGTTAGTGAAAAATGGTGTCTCCAGCTTTGCTCAGCCGTTTTTGATTGGATCATTTTGTAACTTTTGGTAAAGAGGACAAGCATAAAATCTCGACGAGTTCGAAAATGACTTAAATCTGACCAGCTGTTTTCCAGTTACATCTCCTTGAGTGTGAAAGATTTTCCCATAGACTTACAATGCGAAAACGACGTCTCCAGCTTTTCTCGACCATTTCAAATCAGATATTCATCAAACTTGCAGATAACCTGGAGGGGCATACAGTCTATGTTGAGTTTGAATTTGGGCCACGCAGGTCAAATGACTTCTGAGTTACCTGCCCTTGAGCATAAATATTAGCGAAAAATAGCGTATCCAGCTTTCCGCAACCGTTGATCTTTTTGTTACTTTTGGTAAATGAGGATAAGCATAAAATCTCTAATGAGTTCGATTTGAGCTTGAATCTGAGCACCGGATTTCCAGTTACATCCACTTGAAGGTGAAAAATTTTCTCATAGACTTACAATGGGAAAACGATGTCTCCAACTTTGCTTGGCTATTTCTAACTTGACCTTCATCAAACTTCTAGATAATCAAAAGGAGCTTACAGTGTATATTTAGTTCGAATTTTGGCCGCGTGAGACAAAAGGCTTTCGAATTACCTGCCCTTGAGCATAAATATTAGTGTAAAATAGTGTCTCCACCTTTTCTCAGTATTTTCTAATCTGATCTTTTTGAAACTTTCAGTAAACGAGAACAAGCATAAACCTCAGATGAGTTTGAATTTGGCTTGAATCTGACATTCGGTTTTGCAGTTACAGCCCTTAGAGCGCGAACAATTTTCCCATAGACTTACAATGGAATAGCGACGTTACCAACTTTTCTCTGCCATTTCTGATCTGATCTTCATCAAACTTGCAGATAACCAGGAGGGACATACAGTCAACATAGAGTTCGAATTTCGGCTGCATGAGACAAACAACTTTGGAGTTACCTGCCCTTGTTTATTGATTAGAGGTTTAACATCCCTGTCAGCACAGTGTAGATCATTTTGGAGACGTTGCTTCCAGTTTTGTGAGACTTTTGCCCGACATCGAGATGAAATTATATTTTAAGCCATTTCCACCCAATGAAACCAATAGGGTCATTATGCATGGATGGTCCAACTGGCACCACTTTTCCTGGACAGGCTTAGAACCAGTACACATGTGTGGTCGGTTCCATCTCCGCATAGAAGCACCATGAAGCCCAGTCTATTACTTGTTACGAGCCAGGCGTAGCAGAAAGAAAAAGCAAACAAGCCTTTTGGAAAAATTTAACAAAATTTATTTACAAGTTAACTTTAACCTGTAGAAGTAAGAAAATTAAATGTACTTAGCTCTGTTACGAAATATCCTGAATGAATCTATTTTCCTTGATCCCACAGAATTCACAGTCCAAAATGAATAGTAATATCCTTTAACAATCCAACACAGAATTTAGAAATAACTTTCCTTATAAGCCCAAACATCAAACTCCAAAGTCTGACTCAATGAGAAAAATCAAGCACTTTTATAGACCCTAAGATTTCTCTAGAACATTCCAGAGGGCTGTGGAATAAGATGAGGTAATTTTCTAAAAATAATGCAAACCTGAACTTTCTGGAAGGTTCTGAAGTACTTTTCCTTGTAAACATGTTGTTTACAAAAATAAAATTAATCTGTGACTCATTTTTCTAGAATCTTCTATAAGAAGATTAACAAGATATTTATAGCATTATTAGGTCACAGTGGGGTGAAAGTGGGAATCAGAAAAATAAATTCTTATGCATAACACTCCCCCTCATCGAGAAAAAGAAAGATTTATGTAATAAAGCTTTCTTTTGCTTTAAGAATAATAAAATATTGGGCATAGCATATAAAATTACATGTCTCTACAATCCACTTTAGTAGGAAAGAAAAACACAACTCCTGACACTGCTCAAGCTCTTGAAAGGGCATCAGGGATAATGTTATCTCTCCCTCTGATATGTCTTATGTCTAAATTATACTCTTGTAGCATAAGACTCCACCTGAGCAACCGCTGATTTTTGTTTTTCATTTTATGTATGAAAGTCAGTGGATTGTGATCACTGAAAACAACAATCGATGCAGTAGTAGGGGTAAGATAAACTTCGAAATGTTGCAGAGCAAGAATCAGAGACAATCACTCTTTCTCTATGGTAGAGTAATTTCTCTGATGCTTATTAAACTTTTTGGAAAAGTAGCAAACTGGATGATCCACACCATTTTCATCTTCCTGCAACAAAACACTACCTGCACCTACGTCACTAGCATCTACAGCTAGCTTAAACTCCTTTTCAAAGTTTGGTGCTAAGAGAACTGGTTCACTCTTGAGTATGGCTTTAAGTTTATCAAAAGCATTTTGGCATATTGCATTCCAATGGAATTTTGTTCTTTTGCTGAGCAAATTTGTCAAAGGCTCAGCAATGACAGAGAAATTATTACAGAACTTTCTGTAATAACCAGCCATACCAAGAAATCGCATCAGCTGTCTTTTGCACGTGGGTACGGGAAAATTTGAGATAGCCTCAACTTTAGCTTCAATGGGTTTCACATGACCTTGACCTACAACATGACCTAGAAATGTCAAACTTGCATGGCAGAATTCCCTTTTAGCAAGATTGATTGTCAATTTGGCATTACTCAGTCTTTCAAAGAATGCTCGAATAGTCCCAAGATGTTGATTCCACTGGTCGTTGTATATGATAGCATCATCGATATAAGCACTGCAGCCTTCCAGCCCCGCAATTACCATGTTTATTAAGAGCTGAAATGTTGCCGGAGAGTTTTTCGTTCCAAATGGCATGACTTTATAGTTAAATAATCCGTCTATTGTTGTGAATGCCAAAACCTCCTTTGCTCTATCTGTGAGTGGAATTTGCCAAAATCCTTTCAGAAGGTCGAATTTCGTTATGTATTTGGCATTCCCGATGTTATCAATGCAGTCATCCATTCTTGGAATAGGAAAGCTATCTGTTTTACTTAAGGAATTAACTTTCCTAAAATCTGTACACATACGATATGTCCCATCAGGTTTTGGTACAAGAATACAAGGAGAACTCCACTCACTTTGACTTGGTTCAATAAAGTCATTGTCTAATAGATACTGAACTTCTTCTTTAAGATATTTTTGTTTCACAGGATTCATCCTGTATGGGTGTTGTTTTACAGGTTTAGACCCATTTATGTCCACATCGTGAAATATTTTGTCTGTCCGTGTTGGAATGTCAGGAAATAATTGTTCATATTCAAAAATCAGCTGTTTCAGTTCATTCCGCTGATTTGGCTCTAGATGTGACAGTTTCTGGTCAAGATTCCGTAGAATGTCAGAATTCTGAAGTTTTGATGATGTGGGATCCGACTTCACTGAATTAATATCCTCAAAGTCATTGTCACACGAATTAAGTGGAACAGAGCTAACTAGATTGACTGATGTTAAAGATGTATTGTCCCTATCTATGTATTCCTTAAGCATGTTAATATGACATAGCTGCTTTAGCTTGCGCCTCCCAGGAGTGTTTATTATGTAATTTACGTCACTGATCTTTTTGTCTACAGTGTATGGACCATAATACCTGGCCTGCAACGATTTTCCTGGAATAGGCAAAAGAGCTAGTACCTTATCACCTGGTTTAAAATTCCTTTCTTTTGTCCCTATGTCATATAGCTGTTTCATTCTCCTTTGGGCTGACTGAAGATTGGTCCGAGCAGCCTCACAAGCTTTTGAAAGTCTAGTTTTGAAATCAGACACATACTGAAGTAAATTCAGGGAGGTGTCATCATTGGAGAGAAATTTCTCTTTGAGAAGTTTCAAAGGACCACGAACAGTATGGCCAAATACTAATTCAAATGGACTGAAGCCAAAGAGATTCTTGCACAGATTCTCTAACAGCAAATAAAAGGAGATGGATGCCTTCATCCCAATCCTTCTCTGTGTCAAAGCAATATGACCTTATCATGTTTTTCAATGTTTGATGGAATCTTTCAAGGGCGCCTTGACTTTCAGGATGATAGGCTGATGACTTATACTGTACAATGCCAAGTTCATGCATTACTTGTTGAAATATTCCAGACATAAAATTTGAGCCTTGGTCTGACTGAATAGATTTAGGAAGCCCAACAAATGTGAAAAACTTCACTAAGGCCTTGACGATTGTCTTAGTTTTGATATTTCTTAAAGGAATGGCTTCAGGAAAACGTGTGGAAGCACACATAATGGTCAAAAGATATTCACAGCCGGACTTAGTTCTGGGCAAGGGACCCACACAGTCTATAATTATTCGACTGAAAGGTTCATCAAAAGCAGGTATAGGCTGCAAATGAGCCTTAGGTATAGTCTGATTGGGTTTTCCTACCATTTGGCATGTATGGCAGGACCTACAATGCTGAGAAACATCTGATTTTAACCCAGGCCAGTAAAAATGATTAAGAATCTTGTGATAGGTTTTATTTACACCTAAATGTCCTGACATGGGAGTTTCATGCGCCAAGTTTAATATTTCGGGACGGTAAACCCGTGGAACCACTATCTGATGGTTGACAGTCCACTCGTCTTCTGCTGAGACGTCTGGTGGACGCCATTTTCTCATAAGAATGTCATTTTTGACATAATAACAGACTGGGACCTGAGATACTTCCTGCTCATCTAAGGCCCTCTCAAATAAAGGCGAAATTTCAGGATCCTTATGCTGTTCTATAGCTAGTTGAGACCCAGACATTATGTCATGGCCTAGATCTAAAGATGAGTTATTCTCATGAAAATCTGTCTGCTTATCAGGCAGGCTTGAAGACAGAGACCTTGTTATCTCGTCATTAAAAGACTGACCCAAAAAGGTATCAGTTAAATCAAAATCCTGTTTCCCATCAGTTTGCTTGGCCTTACGTGCCATCGCCCTTGTGACTGCCTAAGATGGATAAAGATCAGGAATTTCCTGCTCAATGGGATCAGGCGGTTGGTCTATGCAAGGATTAGTAGTCAAAAGTGGATTTACCACAACCTTATCTCCAGCTAAGTCATTGCCTAGCAACAAATGAACACCTTTAAAAGGTAAAGAAGGTCTAATACCAACAGCCACTGAACCTGATACCAAGTCTGATGACAAATAAACGTTATGAAGCGGAACATTAACACATCCATATTCCACACCCTGAATAAGGACACTTTGGCCCAAAGAAGTCTTCTCAGAAAAAGGCAGAGTATCTGCTAGAATAAGAGATTGAGAAGCTCCGGTATCTCGTAAGATTTTAATAGGGGTAGGATGGGCATAACTGTAACCATTTAGTGACACAAAACCATCTGATAAGAATGGTTCATAACACTCCATAACTGTATCAGTCTCAGATAATTTGGTATCAGAAAGAGTTTCCTCCCTTACACAAGACTGTGGTTTTGGCCTTATAGAAGTCAAGCCTGTAGGCTTAAGTTCCTCTTGTCTTTCTCTTTCTTTCCTTCGCTTTAATTTTAAACACTCAGAGATCAAATGACCTGTATTTTTACAATAATAACAAACTACTTGAGATTGAGATAAAGGATTCTGGTCTTTGTTTTCACCAGAAGGTTTGGGAAAATTTGGGCTTCTGTTTTCACCAGAAGGTTTGGAAGGATTCTGGCTTTTATTTTCACCAGAAAGTTTGGGCATAGTACTAGATGTATGGCTATAACTACCAGAAGGATTACTGGGATAGAATCTTGGACCTGTCTGTGGATTATAAGGTTTTCGAGGATAAGGCCTGTTCACAAATGAGACTTTATGAGTCAAAGCATAATCATCTGCCAAACGAGAAGCTTCCTCCAAAGTTTCAACCTGTCTCTCATCGAGAAAAGATTTAATGTCTGAATTTATACACCGTTTGAACTCTTCAACAAGGACAAGCTGTCTAAGTTTGTCATGATCAGAGCCTACTTTTTTAGAAGAACACCACCTATCAAAAAGCTGTTCTTTGGTTCGAGCAAATTCTACATGGGTCTGGGACATTTCTTTTTTACAGTTCCTAAATTTCTGCCTGTAAGCCTCAGGGACCAACTCATATACTTTAAGAATAAGCTCCTTAACCAGATCATAGTCTGAGCTTTGTTCGACAGTTAGCTGAGTGTAAATGTCTCGAGCCTTTCCAACAACAACGCTTTGCAAAAGTAAGGTCCAGTGCTCTTTTGGCCATTTTAAATTTTCTGCAACTTTTTCAAAATGCAAAAAATACTTATCTACCTCTTTTTCCTGAAATGGCGGAACTAATCTGATGTGTTTTGTGGCATCAAAGTAACTACCAGAGTCAAAAACAGGGGTAGGTTTCACCCTATCCTGACCCTGGAGTTCCATTTCCTTCATCTTTAATTGAAATTGCCATTTTTCTCTTTCTATTTCAAGTCGCTCTTCTTTTTCTAATTTTTCTTTCTGAAGGCGTTCCTCCATTTCTCTTTGTTTTTCTTCCTGTTCTAATTTTTCTTTTCGAATTCGTTCTTCCATTTCTAATCTTTCCATCTGCATTTGTCTCTGCATTTCTCTTTCTTTTTCCTTCTCTCTTTCTTCCATTTCTAATCTGAACTTCTCTAATTCAATTTGCCTTCCTATTTCAATTTGTCTCATTTGTAATTCAGTATGTGAAACCATAATGAGAGACAAAGCAGATGGATCGAAAGTTCTTCATCAACAAAAAACTGCACCAAAATATTCTTAATTTCATGCTTCTTCATGCTTGTTTTGACAGCAGTGACCCCATAATGGGAAGCAATTTCTAGAAAATCTGTCCTTTTGGCCAGATTAAACAACTCCTGAGAAGGCTGAGCCAAAAAGCTTCTCAAATCAAACGACATGTTTGCTTTTTGTTTGTTTTATAAAGTATTTATGGAAATACAGATTGAGGTTAATTTGACAAAGTTTTTTTTTTTTTTTTGAAAAGACAAGCCCAACGAGAATTTCACATGAAATGACAAGTACTATTTCACCTGAAATGACAGTTCACATGAAATGACAATCCCCTATATGCCTACAGGGAAATACCAATCTTGTGAAGCAACTGCCAAGTCTATTTGATAAGAAATGACAATTACCTGCCGTCACATGAAATGTCGGTTTTAAAAATGCTCAAATGGTTTTATCCCGGACGAGCCCCCAATTTCTGTTACGAGCCAGGCGTAGCAGAAAGAAAAAGCAAACAAGCCTTTTGGAAAAATTTAACAAAATTTATTTACAAGTTAACTTTAACCTGTAGAAGTAAGAAAATTAAATGTACTTAGCTCTGTTACGAAATATCCTGAATGAATCTATTTTCCTTGATCCCACAGAATTCACAGTCCAAAATGAATAGTAATATCCTTTAACAATCCAACACAGAATTTAGAAATAACTTTCCTTATAAGCCCAAACATCAAACTCCAAAGTCTGACTAAATGAGAAAAATCAAGCACTTTTATAGACCCTAAGATTTCTCTAGAACATTCCAGAGGGCTGTGGAATAAGATGAGGTAATTTTCTAAAAATAATGCAAACCTGAACTTTCTGGAAGGTTCTGAAGTACTTTTCCTTGTAAACATGTTGTTTACAAAAATAAAATTAATCTGTGACTCATTTTTCTAGAATCTTCTATAAGAAGATTAACAAGATATTTATAGCATTATTAGGTCACAGTGGGGTGAAAGCGGGAATCAGAAAAATAAATTCTTATGCATAACATACTTCAAGCCCCGATTGGCATTCTTAAAACATCAGTAATGATTTTCTGGCACACAGGTAAGAGATATAGGGCTATTTGGCCCTCTTTTTTATACAACTTGACATTCGAGCTGTACAACCAAAGAAATGCCTTTCCATGATTTGAGAATCTAAGATTCACCTTGGTCGAAAGCTAGTTCAGCACACCTAAATTTCTTTGCACTATACACATGTCTGAAATACAGAAATAAAGTAAATGTTCTCAGAAACAACCATTGCATTTTTCCAAGCTTTGCAAGACGTGTACAACAGTGCCAGATAGCCTTATATGTAAGCATCGTTTTTTTTTCGGGATGCCTCTATAGCGGAATTGCCTCTGTAGCGCAGTTGCCTCTGTAGCACAGTTGCCTCTGTAGCGCAGTTGCCTCTGTAGCGCAGTTGCCTCTGTAGCGCAGTTGGTATAAGAACGTCTGGACACTGAGTGCTAAGCGACGTTGCCGCATCTGTACTTGGGTTCAGATCACAGCAAATGTATTCATTTTAATTCATGACTAGAAATGACATTCTTCTGATGAAAACATTTGCTATTTTCAAGTCTTATTTCTGCTACATAGATTGTGTGTGCTCATTCGAACCGCCTAATTCTATCAGCAAAAAAAATATGTTTACCATTGCAAACTCGACTTTTTCTGTATATAAAGTGTGCGTGTGGGGGGGGGGGGGAGTGGGGGGGGGGGGTCAGGAGTGTTCATTACATGACGTTACGATAACATACCCGTGTAACACAGTTCTTTCATTCAAACATCCAAAAAGGTTAATTTTCTGTTGAAAATTTGTGACATTTTTTTTATTTATACTTAAAACATAGGTCGTGGGTGCTCGTTAGAACCGCCTCATTGAGGCGGTTCTAACGAGTACCCACAACCTATGTATCAGAGCAGAAATATGAAAAATAGTGTGTATCCCTGCAAACTCCATTTTTCACTCTATAAATTTGGGTTTAGAGGGGTGTTCGACTTATTAACCTGATGACTTGCTAAGGCAACTTATGGACAATCGATACATGAGTTCTGTCAGTACTTTGATTTTGTTGAGTATATCAGCTGGAAGACCCAATAACGACGAAAATAATATTATCTGGGTATACACAGGTTACATGTACCAGAATCTCGATGGCCTCTGGCCATCGGGGCTTGAAGAATATATGGGCCGCATGATGCTTCGACGCAGAGCTTTAACCGACCCGCACACGAGCACTGGTAAACCGCTTGGAGGATCAAAGCCTGTCCAGGCAAAGCGGTGCGAGTCGGACCGTCCGTGTTTATAAACGCTATTGGTTTTATTGGGCTACAGGGCTTGAGATGCCATTTCATCTCAACGTCGGATAAAAGTCCCACAAAATTGGAAGCAACGTCCCCAAAGTGACTTTTACAGTGTTGACGGGGACATTAAACCTCAAATCAAACAAAAAACAGAATCTCAGATTTGCACGCTCAGTTATTCGTACAAGCTTTCTTTAATCAGAATGTTTCAGAATTTAATCAACAAAGCCGCATGAATCTGAAAATTGAATTTCCTTATTCCATAGGTTATTGCCCTGTTGACAAAGCGAATAATAACTGTCTTAGAATTCAAGAGAAAAAAGAAAACAAGTTTTCGAGGTCAAGAACATCGTTTTTTTTTTCATTTCATTATTCAACAACAAAACAAGTGTTCTTAACACATATCTAACAGCTAGAATCCCTCGTTTAATGGCTCTGGACATTTTTTTCCAAGTTCGGGGTGCCTGATTTGTTTTATTTATTGTAAGTTTTACTTAAAGTTCCGACCTTAAAATGAACATTATAGTCCCGGTAAGGGTCTTTGGAATCACAATAACAAGTCCATGAAACGAAGACCCCTCTAAAGCCCACTTTATATAGAGAAAAATGGGGTTTACGGAGCTAAATACTATCTGCCTGTATTTTTGCTCTAAAACAACGATTGTGGGTACTCGATAGAACCGACTCATTGAGGCCAAACTCGTTAGAACCGTCTTAATGGGGGCGGTTCTGAAGAGCACCCCAAAATCTATGTTGAAAGCAAAATAAGAAAGATATTACAATTTATACTTGATAGTTGTCGTTTCTGACACCATGTTGGATCGCATTATTTAACATGTACATGTTTTCCTAATTTTATCAGCTGTCGATTTTGTGCCACTGGACCCAAGGGTATATACACAAGAGAGCTTAATCCAGTGTTTGCTAGTGGACTCTTCCATTGCTATAAGTTGGAAAAGTCCATTTGTCATAATTATATGGAGTGGTGCGCCAATTTTTTCGTTCTTATTCAACTTTTGATGCAAACTTCTGTTAGCAAATAGTGCAGGCCCTGATCAGACGCCGCGTTGTGCGGCGTCTGATCTGGGCCTTGTACTGTTTGCCAAGGTACCCCTTAGGGGTTTCCCGCATGCATTGGGTTAAATAGCTGATGCTCGCGTGAAATCCACTTGCAATAAAAGTTAAACTGTACATAAAAAGCGTATTTTTTATGAATTATTTTCATGTAAAGGTAATTTACAGCATCGCTACAATCAGCACTATAGGCTGTCGCTTTCGGACAAAGCTATGCAAGATCAACAAGTACATTTGTTTGCAAAACATGCTCGTAATCAGACGTTTCTTGACGTTTATTCAGGGTCTACACTGTTCGCGAAAAGTACAGGAATAAGTGTTTTTACGAAATAGTGGAAGTCCAAGTTTTGGACATTTTTCAGCCTACACTCGAAAGACTATCCTCTCTTGAATGCGCTAATTTTCAAAATTAAAACATAGTGTCTTTTGTGACTACGTACATAAAATCAAAATCAGACTGAAAAAAATCAACATAGACAAACAAATGAATTTGGAACAAATAAGACCACTGCGAAGGCATTGAAGGTCGGGACGTCTATGTATAAAATAGAAGTAAAGGCAATAGTCAGGAATCCATCCAATTAACCCACACCAGTGACACCAACCATCAGAGACACGACCATCAGAGACAAGAAAGGGAAAGGAAAACAAACATTAAATAACTAGACCCTAATGGAAACAGCAATAGCGGGGCGCCTAAAGGACAGTACCTTTTTCCAAAAATGAGCAACTTGCTATCCAAAACAAAACGATAAAAGCCAGACAAGCCATAACAAAAATAGACCGCGAAAGAAGAACCGCCGACAGAACACTGGATGCTGCCATTAACATAGTAAATAATCTAGATTACTACACACTAAATTTCGTTCCTTTACTCCTTCTAAATTAACTTTCACATTACCATATAGGGAGTTACGAAGATGCCAGATCCCACCCATTCTGCTCCCTTATCCCCTTTGTTTAGATGTCACAACACTTAGACTACATTTGTACCATAAGCAATCTGGGCAACATCCTTTCCACATGACATCATGTCAGTATAACACGTCTGAGTCATAGCATGATGTCCGATGTTAACCCTTTCTGTACCAAATAGAATCTTCCTCCTTATAAATAGCGAGAGTCCATTTCAAAATTTAGGGGTGTCAGGTTGGGTTTCCTTCAAAATTTGTTTGGAAAATGGCTGAACTTTTTGCAAACAGTGGAGGCCCTGATCAGACGCCGCATTCTGCGGTGTCTGATCTGGGCCTGCACTGTTTGCCAGGGTACCGGTTTTGGGGTTTCTGGTACTAAATGGGTTAAAAGACTTGAATATCTGTGAATTTCCATTAATTTCATGACATATCTACGGAACCCGGGAAGGGACATGATTTTTTATTTTTATTATGTTGGACTCACGTAATTAAAATCTTAGGTAGCTTTACAGTTTTTCGCCCCCGCCCATCGGGGCTTGGAGAAATAGATTGGGCTGCATGTTGCTTCCACGCAGAGCTGAATCTGACCACGCACGAGTACTGGTAAACTGCTTAAAAGGACTAAGCCTGGCCAGGCAAAGCGGTGTGAGTCAGATCGTCCAATGCATATAAGCCTTCTGGTTTCATTGGGCGGCAGGGCTTGAGGTGTCATTTCACCTCAATGTCGGGTAAAAGTCCCACAAAATTGGAAGCAACGTCTCCAAAATGACCTAAATAGTGTTGACGGGGACGTTAAACACCAATTCAAACAAAGCTTTACAGTTTCAAATCAGGGAAAGGCACAAAAATTATAAACCTTTCTTCGAATCCATTCGATTCTCAAAACAAAATTAATATATCAAGGCAGCAGTGCTTAACATGCGGATGGGGTATTAACCCTTATCTTGCAGTTAACGACAACCCCTATCTTTGCAAACAGTGTAGATCCAGATCAGATGGCTTCTGAAGAAGCCATCTGATCAGGATCTACACTGTTTGGCATTCAGTTTATGAATTTGTAGCAATAAATCACATCAAGTAATTTGATTGGTTGATAGACAGAAATGGGCGTGGCTTAAATGAATATTCAGCAAGATAGGGGTTACGTTCCATTTTCAACCGTAATACTGGAGTTCTAAATCAAGCCTTGCTTTCAGAAAAAAAAAATCTTCGTTACTCGAAGATGTCCTGATCTCTGAAGATCCTTCAATCCTTGCCCATGCTGGAAACGCATACAGGGATCCTGAATAGTCTCCTAGACATCACAAAAAACGCGCCCATATATTATTGACCCCCTTGAACCTAGCTTTTATATAGCCTAAAACTGGAGTTTACATGGGTAAACCTTATCTTTCTTGTTTCTGCTCTAAAATATAGATTGTGGGTACTCGTTAGAACCGCCTCGATGAGGCGGTTCTAACGAGTGCCCACAATCCATATTTGGAGCAGAAATAAGAAAAACATCACAATTTTTCATCATCCATAATCGTTAGAACCTTCTCGATGAGGCGGTACAATCTATATTTTGATCAGAAATAAGAGAAATATCACTTTTTTTATCTGAAATTCTTCATTTTTACGATGAAAGACAGGGAGATTTTTTACGCCACACACTCCCTTAACACCAGCTGTGGCTACTCTATACCCCACTGATCACGACAACCCATACCGTAGCCTAGCCACTAGTCTTTAAAATGAATAATATGGAATTAACCCTTATCTTGCTGAATATTCATTTAAGCCACACCCATTTCTGTCTATCAACCAATCAAATTACTTGATGTAATTTATTCCTACAAATTCATAAATTGAATGTCAAACAGTGTAGATCCTGATCAGATGGCTTCTTCAGAAGCCATCTGATCTGGGTCTACACTGTTTCAAAAGATAGGGGTTGTTGTGAACTGCATGATAAGAGTTAAAATCCTCTTTTACACTACAATAAACAGTTTATAAAAGTCTCTCTGGCTCAATTTAGCGTCATAATTCTTAAATTTGAGACTCTACCAAATAGACTTGCCATAACTCAGAAGGGGATAAATATTTAATACAATAAAAATACCAGAAATGATTAGTTTTGTTTCTTTGATTTGAGGTTTAACGTCCCCGTCAACACTGTAAAGGTCATTTTGGAGATTTTGCTTCCAATTCTGTGGGACTTTTACCCGACATTGAGATGAAATGACAGCTAAAGCCCTGTCGCCCAATGAAACCAATAGGGTTTATTAGCATGGACGGTCCGCCTCGCACCGCGGTTCCTGGACAGACTTAGATCCTCTTAGCGGTTTACCAGTACTAGTGTGCGGGCCGGATTCAGCTCTGCGTGGTAGCATCCTGCAGCCCATATGTTTCTTCAAGCCCCTATGGGCGGGGGCAGCCAGAAATGATCAGACTTTTATTACCAGACTTGTAGCTAGTTTACCCATACCGTTGCAAACAGTGTTGATCCAGATCAGATGGCTTCTGTAGAATGTTGAAACCATCTGATCAGGATCTACACTGCCAGCCTCAAGATAAGATAGCTTCTGAAGTCATCTGATCGTGATTTAGACTGTTTGTTATTCAGTTTGCAAATGGAAGAGTAAATGCATGTAAATGAAGCAATTGATGATGCATTAATCTTATTTTTTTTTATTTTTTTTATTTTTTGGCTTCAGTCAATACATGTACATAAAATAACTGTGATATCCAATTGAGTTTGCTTGTTTGATTTGGGGTTTAACGTCCCCGTCAACACTATTTAGGTATTTTCATTTTTGGAGACGTTGCTTGCAATTTTGTTGGACTTTTACCCGACATTGAGATGAAATGGCATCGCAATCCCTGTCGCCCTATGAAACCAATAGGGTTTAATTGCATGGACGGTCGTACTCGCTGCACTTTGCCTGGGTAGTCTCAGACCTTCTAAGCGGTTCACCAATACCCATGTGCGGTCAGTTTCAGCTCTTGGTGGAAGCATCATGCAACCCACTCTCTTTCTCCAAGCGTCGGGGCTAGAGATCCTATTGGAAGGTGGGATTTGTCCAGCCAATATTAAAGATTAAATTTCCTCTTTGTTTAACTTGCAGGTCTGCGTATGCAAGTTTGTCCAATTAGACCGAGTTCTCCAGATTTGCAGAAAATGTGACAAGTAATTAGACATCTCCGCATGCAAATGTTCACACATCTGTAAAAAAATAAGGTTAATAGACTAACAGTTTCTTCAATATTCTGGGCAGCCCGAGCGACAACAAAATGTCGAAATTAACAAGAGCGACCAGCCTAGCTCTGATTAGTCCGCGCTGATTAGAGTCTTTTCAAGTGACAGCGGCCATTTTATGAATTCGGACGCATCTGTAAAGCGGAAAGAGTCGTTAATCAGGTTGCAGTCGTTAACAGGTTGACAACTAGGCTCCACAGTTGCCGGATAATATTTTTGCAGCGGTGCCATAACATGATCAGCATTAGAAGTGATTTTCCCAGAAACAACGCTGATAACGTCGAACAACATGAAGGTCAACCTACATACTTCCTTGCAAGGAACAGTAAGGTTGATTGACAGAAATCAAAGCACGGAAGCACCGGTGGGTCTTGTTTGTTTGTTTTGAAGTTTAACTGCCCAGTCAACACTATTTAGGTTATTTTTGAGCCGGTCAGTTTACCTATCCATACTTTATACGTAAGCAATTAACCAGTACAGTGCACATTCTTTCGCCAGAAACTGACAACTGCCCTTTCTGAATCAGCGGAAGGGTGAGAATGACCGTAGAAAAGATTTCATGATCAATGCCCACGAAAGAATGTTGCCGACCCCAGCAGGTAATGGTGGGTCGATTGTCTAATTGTAGGCTGGAAAAATGGAAATTAGATCACTAACAGCGCTGGTGGCAGGGGTGGGGGAGGGGGAGGGTGGTCGATTGACTTTGAGTGTAGGCTGGGAAAAATAGTCCTGAACCGGAACTTATGTGATCATGATTGTGTTGTCTATATATCTGTATAGGTCTTTCACTTCATTTACCTATCTCAGCAGTTGTTGCAGTAATTACAAAGCACATTATGTAAGATATCAAGAAGCATTTAAACTGTTGATAATAATTATTCAATCTGTGAGTAGTTATCGCATTACTCATAGGATTTTAAATGATTTTCAGTACATTGTGATGCTTTTATCTGTCCAAACACTGCAATGGTCTTTCTAAGCTGAGAGATACGTTGCACAGAAATGTACTGGTAATTATTAATGAACAAAAAGCAAGCAAAAACAGTGTTTAAAAAAAACAGTGAACTTGCATTCAGCAGAAACATTCAAGAAGTGGTTGAAAGTTTACAACCAGAAAAAAATACTAAAAACTCGCTTCCGATAAATTAACCACTATATTGACAAAGTAAATAGAAAAAATAAGACACTAAAGAAACGTCAACAATTACAATACCAATGCAGAAAAGAGGCATATTTATGTATGTGTACTATAAAGAAGGAAACTGTTTCTCTCCCTGTCTAATAGCAAAATTTCTCTAGGCCATGGAACAGCTTTGTTTACACCAAATATTCTGCGCCTCATCCATCAAAGATATCTTTTGCAACAGAAACTCAATATCAGTGACATTTCGATTTTTGGAAATACTAACCGATAATTACTGTAACTTTTTTGTTAGGATAATAATCCAGCGTTCATAAAGACAGAGTATATCTAAGGCTTAATATGACCATGAATTTATCAACAGAACTATTTTTAGTAGTAACAACAAACCACTGACCATTACGTCCTCGCATACCAGCTTGGTATGGACATGAAAATAATGGATCTCCTTGCCTTACACCTATTTGAGCAGCATGACTTATGCAAAGTCATTAAATTAAGTTGCACATGTTCACAATAATTTTGCTGCTAATAAAAAAAGCTATTTATGTTGTTCAGCCTAATTTGTTGATTAGAATACCTTTTGATTTAGTGTTTTACTAACTACTATTTTGGATAGATCATAGTGTATAAATGAAAGGAAAATATCAGAAATTCATGATATTTTAATTGTTTCTAAGCTAGATCAGCTCAATATTTATTCATTTTGATTTGTATAATCTCTTTTTTATTACGTAAGTGTTACACATTGCCCTTTTGTAAGGTTCTTGGATGATTTCAATAAAATAGTAAATTTTGCAGAAACGATTTACATCCATTAAAGGTGTAAAACTACAGTGTTACCAGTTTTGGATTTTCATGAAATATGGCATAGATAAAGAAGATACATATGGCAAGTTTTCCTAGCAAAATGAAATCTTGACAAAGACTAGAACATATTTATCTTAGGGATTGAATTTTGATAATTTTTTAAAATTTTAATTAAAAAATGAGATTTTTGATAATTATTTTATCAGAAAATCTAAACTTTAATTAATTCAAAAGGTTTTTTAGTATCAAAGCAATGCCTATGGAGTTCTGCATTCAATTCAGTTCACAGATCTTGAAACTAAATACAACATAAGATATAAGACGCACTTATTTAGAGACATACACCAGCTCATGGAGGGAATCAGTACGAGTGGCCTCCTGAGTCCTACTATGATTTATATAATTTATTAAATACATTTTTATAGGTTGTATATGCTGAGTTATTAATATACAAAGTTTAAAGGAAAAACATGCATGGGCACAGATGAAAGACCCCCTTTGGGAAATCTTAGTTTATTTTGCATTGCAGTCTAGATGTGATTACTATATACCTTAAGCTATTGCCTTGAACATGACAGTCTCATAGGGAACGATAAGTAAATGTCCTAGTTAACTTTTGAGAATAATTCTGAAGATTTGTTTTCTTCAGCTATGGCCCTTTGAAAATCTTGCATTACGGAAACATGCCTATACAAATATATTGTAAAGGAGCAGTCTCTATAAGGCCATTTTCATGGCTAAAACAGATTTTCTTTACACTTTGTATACTTTAACTAATATGTATTGACTGTCTTATGGTGCAATACCAGTTTGTTTGGTTCACTGGTTTACGCTGTATACACGATTAAGTCGGCGGGGTAATTCCACCATATTAAAAGTAAAGCTACAAAAATGTTATTTTTTCTGCTTCAAAATGGTGGTTGCAATAGGAAAACTACACTTCTGGACTGAAAAGATCATGATAATATTGTTATGAAAATTCATACTAGAATAGAGTTTATATTCGCTTGTAAGATGTATCCAAATGTCTGTATTTTTTTTTCTCCGACTTTACGAAAAACCAAAACACGTTCACTGTTTTCAAGATTTTTTACAAACCCTTTTGCTATTATTCCGTTTATATAATAGTCATTTTAGGCATGTGTCAGAATGTATTTTATGGTAATTAATATGAGAGTTATCTCCCCACAAAATCTGATTTTGTCCCTTTTTTCAGTATCAGCATGCATTTGGCATTCCATAGTACTCCAAACTCCATTTGGAAGTTAATAACACCTCTGCCTGGACGGTTTACCAGCACTTATTTGCGGTGGAAGCATCATGTAGCCCAGTCAATTTTTCCAAGCCCCGATTGGCGGAACCAATATTTGAACAGAACTTGGCTATGGGAACTTATTTTTCATATACCCGCGTGTTTTCGAGATGATAAGCAAAATACCTAAAAACAAGTACTGTTTAAGCTATTGTCTTGAATCTTGACAGGCTGACAGAGAATGATACGTAGATGGCATGATCAAATTTTGAAACAAAGATCTGAATTTTTTTCTTCAGTTTTGGCCCTTTGAAAATTTTGGCATTTAGGGACAAGCATATGATTGTGGTTAGTTTTCTGTTTCATTTGAGTTTTAGCATCCCCTTTGAATTAGCATTGGTACATGTAAACATGCCTACGAGTAGTAAATGTGCTTACGCTAAGTTTTCCCGCTAATGTGATAAGTACTTTTTAGGTCGATTGTTATCAATCTACCCAAAGTTATAAGTATAAAACATCTATTAGTGCTGGAGTCTCTGTGACTATCACGGATTTATAGCAAATCCATTACGAAAACACGCCTGTACAAATACGTTGCCAATTTTTTGGCCAAAAATTAGAAATTTTAAGATGAAAAATTGTGATATTTTTCTTATTTCTCCTCAAAACGTAGATTGCGGGAACTCGATAGAACCGTCTCGTTGAGGCGGTTCTATCGAGTACCCACAATCTATGTTTCTGAGCAGAAATAAGAAAAATAATGTATACCCTCTTAAACCCCAATTTTACTGCATAAAAGTGGGGTATGAGGGGTCAAAATTATATATGCGTGTTCTCGAAATGCAATGTTACTTATTCATAGCATTTTATCCTAGTGAGGTAAAAGGGTTATCTGTTGAATCTGGGCTGAAATCATGGGTTGGGCTTGGCAAAGTGTAGACTCAAATACGTCACAGAACGCATAATAATAATAATAATAATAATAATAATAATAATAATTAAAATAATAATAATATTAATAATAATATTATTATTAATTTTAAACATCAAAACGAAGGTAATAATAATTATATCTTGCTACTACTACTACTACTACTACTACTACTACTACTACTACTACTACTACTACCACAACTACTTCAACTATTACCATTATAATTATTAATTACGTGATGAAAATCAAGTGGAAAAAATAGCTAATAACGAGCATAGCGGCGGCTGCCGAAGGCAGCCGTCGACGTCCGCCGAAGGCGGACGTCGAGCGAGCTCGTATCTAGGTAACGCGTATCATCACAAGACACAATCTATGCAAGAAAGTTTGCTTGCGCCGAAGAACTGGCTTAAACCGGTTTTCAGGTTTCCATGTATTCCATTCAAACCATGTAATAAGTCGGGAACCAGAGCCTCAAAAATCTTATGTAACCCGTATCTCTCACCGGTTGAATAGTGTATCGCAAGGCTGATTGGTGATTCGGTTAGTTGCAATAGCTAAAAAATCAACATTGGCGTATCAGTCAATTAATACATTTTTCTTATTTATATGTTGGCATAAATTTGTACATTTTGTATTTATTTTTGTTGTTATTATTTATGAATAAATTATAGTGACTTCACGAGGTCGAGTCATGACTTTGGTAATGTTCTAAGCCGCCATATTTATTTCTGTCGTTTTGTACTGGAAGCACTCGAAAAACAATGAATCTGATGATTAAATCGGGCAATCTACACGTAAGTGATCTTCAGGCTCAGAGGTGTGATTTTTTTCTATATATTGACCCAACGAACGCGGCCCATGCAACAACTTGGGAAGTTCAATCTCATTGTAGGGACTACTCATCTCGACCCCTAGAAACGATGTCGTTACGCAAATGGTTCCCCAATAAATTGGCCATTTGACAGTCGGGAGGTTAAGGTAGTGATTTTCATTTCTACTCGACCCCTTGTCCTTGACAAACAACAACAATAATTCTTGGTCTTTTCGCCCCGCCCATCAGGGAGCGTGGTGCTCCCATCAAGCGGAACTCGGAATCAGGAGCGTGATAGCTCAGTGGTTAGTGCACTTGCCTCTGATGCTAGAGGTCCCGGGTTCGATCCCCGGCACCGGCGATAAAATTTCGGTAACTGAACACGCTCCATTGGCATCATTTGCAGGGATAAATGTCATAAAGTGCACCGTCCTTCGGATGGGGACGTTAACTGGAGGCCCCCTGTGCAGGGAGAACCATCCCCTGTGCAGGTTAAAGATCCCTATCGTAATTACATGATTACTGTGTAGGCTTTCATCCTGCAAAACCTGGAGTGTATGTAATATACACCTGCGGTAATGGTCAAATGTGACCGACGCAGTATCAGAAGATAGATAGACAGAATTGTTACTGGCGACACGTTTAATAACATTCATACACCAGAACTGAAACCGAGGAAACTTGAATTCTGCCATTCACCTTATTTGCATTATCTGCTGGTTCCTAGTCTGAATGTTAGCAGTGTTGGAAAAACAGGTAACCAGACCCCCCTGACCTTTCAAGGTCAGGGGGGTCTGGTTACCTGTTTTTCCAATATTGACAATGTGAAAGCTGGGAGCCAGCAAATAATGCAAATATGGTGAATAGGGAACTGGAGACCACTACCAGGAAAAATGATTGGTAGGGCTTGAGATGTCATTTCATCTTAAGTTAATGTCTATCTATCTATTTATACTGCAGCAACCCCATTAAGAGGACTGTCGTGCAGGTAAATTTTGTTTGTTTGTTTGATTTGAGGTTTAACGTACCCGTCAACACTGTTAAGATCATTTTGGAGACGTTGCTTCCAATTTTTTGGGACTTTTACCCGACATTGGGATGAAATGACATCTCAAGCCCTGTCGCCCAATGAAACCAATAGGGTTTATTAGCATGGACGGTCCACCTCACGCCTCAGTTCCTGGACAGGCTTAGATCCACTAAGGGGTTAACAAGTAACAAGTAACAAAGGAGCGTGATAGCTCAGTGGTTAGTGCACTTGCCTCTGATGCTAGAGGTCCCGGGTTCGATCCCCGGCAGCGGCGATAAAATTTCGGTGTCCGAACACGCTCCATTGGCATCATTTGCAGGGATGAATGTCATAAAGTGCACCGTCCTTCGGATCGGGACGTTAACTGGAGGCCCCCTGTGCAGGTTAAAGATCCCTACCGTAATTACATGATTACTGTGTAGGCTTTCATCCTGCAAAACCTGGAGTGTATGTCATATACACCTGCGGTAATGGTCAAATGTGACCGACGCAGTATCAGAAGATAGATAGATAGATAGATACTAGTGTGTGGGCCGAATTCAGCTCTGCAGGGAAACATCATGCAGCCCATATATTTCTTCAAGCCCCTTTTGTTTGCAATGGAGTTTAACCGCCAAGTCAACACATTTTGTACTGAATGGAATCTTCCTCCTTATATATAGCACAAGTCTATTTCAAAGTTTAGGGGTATCAGGTGTTTTCTTCAAAATCTATTTGGAACTGCCTGAATGTTTTGCAAACAATGTGGGCCCGGACAATTTTTTGGTTTGTTTGATTTGAGGTTTAAAGTCCCCATCAACACTGTAAAGGTCATTTTGGAGACACTGCTTCCAATTTTGTGGGTCTTTTACCCGACATTGAGATGGTTATGATATCTGCAGCCCAATGAAACCAATAGAGTTTATAAGCATGGACTCTCACCACTTTGCCTGGGCAGGCATAGATCCTCTAAGCGGTTTACCAGCACTTGTGTTCGGGTTGGTTTCAGCTCTGCATGGAAGCATCATACAGCCCATCTACGTCAAGCCCCGATGGATGGGGTCCTGATGAGACACTGTGTTCTGCGACATCTGACCTAGGCCTGGCAACTACCTGTTTTTGGGTTTCCGATACAATATGGGTTAAAAGACCAATTTCTGTTTTTAGCTTTTTAATATACTAACCTTCTCTTTTCACACTGTACTTGTAAACCCAGTTCATCAACTCCTACATCCTTCAACGTACAGGTGGGAATAAACGTATTTTAATTCACCTTGGGTAAACGCGGCGTCTGACCAGTTATAATGTTAAATGGATTAAAAATGATCTTTTTTGTCAAGCTATTCTCCTTTTTATGTCCCGACGCCCGAAGGAACATAGCTCCAAGCGTCTGCACAACGTATGTGCATCGTCGTATCAATGCGACATTGCTAAGACATCATGTGCCCGCTAGGAGAACTTCTCTGTAAGATTATTAGCAGACATGTACTGAGCTAATTTAGAAATTTATGGTTGGACCATGAAAAAATTGGCAGGCACGTTTTTCTTTCTTTCTTCCGTATTTTCTTCGCGGGGGTAGTTGAGTGAGACAATGGCGATGTGTATCTTGTGTCACTGGGGAGTCTGTCTTATATTGACTTACAGTTGAACAACACCTGCTGTCCTTGCAGCAGGTAACTGTAGAGTGAGGGAGTGTTGATATTTCTTCTGTTTCTACACTTCCATTCATTTTCCTCTTTCTCCTCTGTCCCTCACTTTCGTCTTCTCTACAATGGCCCTGCCCATCGGGGCTTGAAGAAATATATGGGCTGCATGATGCTTCCACGCAGAGCTGAAACCGACCCGCACACGAGTACTGGTAAACTGCTTAGAGGATCTAAGCCTGCCCAGGCAAAGCGGTGCGAGTCGGCCCGTCCATGCTTATGAACCCTATTGGTTTCATTGGGCGGCATGGCTTGAGATGTCATTTCATCTCAATGTCAGGTAAAAGTCCCACAAATTGGAAGCAATCTGTCCAAAATGACCTTTACAATGTGGACGGGGACATACAATCTCAAATCAAACAAACATATCATCTCCTCTACTGTCTCTTCTATCTCTTTTTCCCCAAAATGATCCACTAGGGTTGACCTGTCGTTAAACTCAAAACAATCGATGAATCATTTTTTCTTTGTCGAATTTTTTAACCCACTTGGACCTTGTCAAATCAGAACCAGAATCAGAATTGTTACTGGTGACACGGCAAATGTCATTTATACACCAGGACCTGTGATATGGGAAGTTAGTCTCAAAATTTTTTTTCAACAAAATATCTAGATAACTGCTTTATCTATGACTAACATTGTTATATAATAATTATTCCTCATAAATCAACTTTCCTCAGTACTTTCAGTACTTTGATTTTCTTTTGTTCTTAATTGATATGATATCCTGAATGACTTTATCTTTCCTATAAACCTTTTTGGGTGTGTTTCTTGGAGTCTTTGTGGTTTATTATTTAGTATTGCTATATATTGACATTGAATTTGTATGTTGCATACTGATGTTGTTAGAACAAATATAACTCAGCAGCAGTATCTGCTTTATGTGATCATAATTTAACCACATAGATGTGAATAAAAAGGGAAGTCCAGAAATGATCATTAGATATTTTTAATTTAGTTAAAAAGGTCTGGGTGGGTGGGGTAATTCCATATCAGCCACGACCTGGAAGAATCTAACTGGGGATTTATGACCTTTTAATATTAATTTAAGGTTGAGTCATAAAATTGTTAAGCTGCAGAAACATATTGATAAGATATTAGGATCGTTTGCATGCTGCCAAATGATGCTAGAATATATCACTTTATTTGCAATTTGTAAATTTTGTTAAATATTTGCACTTCCTATCTGTGTGAAAACAAGCTGTCAAGAACAGAATTGTAAAATGTCCCCCTTTTGGCTGATGGGTTTGTCGGTGATTGGAGACTGCTAAATATTGGAAGATCTTCTGTCAAAGCTGTTATATGAGACTATGAGATATGTGCCCTTGAATGCAGAAAATGCTATACAAAATTCCTAAGTCACAAGTTTTTATCTATTAACTGCCCACCCTTGGTTTAGCTGAAACTTCTATTGTATGAGAGTCAAAAAAGTAAATATAATGTATCATGCATTAAAGGGATACATGTACCGATACCTTGCCAAATGAATCATTAATAATAGTGTTTTTTCTTTTTCCTATTTTTTTTAGTTTTATGGCCCTTTCAAGATTATTTCACTTATTTCAAGCCAATCGTTAATCAGGTGCGTGAAAACCGGAGTACCCAGAGAAAAACACCTCTGACCCGACTTCCCGTGGCAGAACTTGTGGCCCCGAAATACAGCAATGAGAGGCCTAATGATTAAGAGTCAGCGCTCTTACCTACATGTGCATGTATTAATCCACGGAGGCCCATTAATAGGGAAATGGTGGGGGGGGGCATTGTTTCCGGTGCAGAAAGTTGCTCTGCTTTAGTTAAAACTTCCATTGTGTAAGGGTTGAAAAGAAATACAACATATGGAAAACTTTATTGAACGAGACCAGGAGGTATGTGCCCCAATATAGGGAAGGGCATGATGTTTTTGGTGTGTTTTTGCTGGCTTTGGGTAATTGATGCAGTGTATCTCTTAGTCTAAGAACCAATTTAGTGGATTCTTACCACATTTGCATCAACCAGTATGTGCATCCACTTGCATCAGTATGTGCATCATTAACTTAATGATTAAGACCTGGAAAAACAGTTACTTAGGTCTTTTGACCTTGACTTTATTTTCAAGGTCACAGGCTGCCCAAAACTGTCTTTTTTATTAGAAACACTTTGCCTCCAGAATGAATGTATGAATTACATGTATGGTCATACTTGGTATAATCTATCACTACAATGTACCAAAATACTTGAATAGATTGTGCTGACCTTGACCTGCTGCTAGTTTTATAAGGTCACACCAGTACACAGACTAAAATTTTGCATTGTATGCTCTTATATATCTTCGAACCAAATAATATGTTCTATAATATCCTTTGGAAGCAAGGAATACACCACAGAACTGGAAAATATGAAGTGCACATGTTTTCTGGGCCAGACTAGCTACTTTCGGCCAATTAGGCCTCATCAGTGACCCTCATATAGTTTCAAAATTCCACAACAGAATCAATGCTCCCAAAGGACAAAAAAATATAAACTACACTATGATGTAGGGCAGGGAGACTTTTTACGGCCGCCACACATTCCCAGACACCAGCTGTAGTGACGTTAAAATCTCAGATTTGGTGTTAACAAGGAACATGTATAAATACATGTATGCATGTGTAAAACTGATCTACCAATAATAGTCTCCCAGACAACCCCCTGTGCTCAAATGAGTTCCAATGTGGACTCCATTTCTATAAAGAGGAACTTCCAGTCAACATAATAAATAAATACATTTTCTCATTATAAGAAACAATAACAGAGATGGTTTAGGACTGGGGATCTGAAGGGTTTCCAAGCTAGTAAGCCTTATTTGTGCTGAAGAGGGAGGGGCATACCCCTAGGTGACCAAAGGGGATACCAGGGTGATGCCATTGTCATGTGTCTCATCATAAGGAACAGCAACAATGAACATAAATGATTTAGCCCTTTAGATACCACAAAAACATGCATCCAAGATTTCATCTGTTCATATTGTCTGCTGCATCTTCTTGCAAACATTTTAGAAAATATCTTTGTAAACAGGCAAAGAGTGTGAACTCTGACCAGGCTGCACATACAGATCTGGGTTCACAAAGATGTTAACATAAATGACTTTTAAAGCTACCAGCAGATGTTAAACAGATGACAACTGTTGTGATGGGTATCTTAAGTATTCGGGTGGGGATCTGAACAGTTTAGGAGGTTTAAGCCCACACTCATAAGTGCAACATCTGAGAACATAAAAATCAAAATAGTACAGAAATAATCTGGCCCCTGCACATCGGGGCTGGGCTGCCACAAAGAGTTGAAACCGACAGTACTGGAAAACTGCTTAGAAGGTCTAAGCTCGTCACCAGGCACGGCCTCCGCCTATTGGGCTTGAACAAGTATATGGGCTGCATGATGCTTCCGCGCAGAGCTGAATCCGGCCCGCACACTAGTACTGGTAAACCGCTTAGAGGATCTAAGCTTGTCCATGAATCGCGGTGTGAGGCGGACCGTCCATGCTAATAAACCCTATTGGTTTCATTGGGCGACAGGGCTTGAGATGTCATTTCTTCTCAATGTCGTGTAAAAGTCCCACAAAATTGGAAGCAACGTCTCCAAAATGACCTTTACAGTGTTGACGGGGACGTTAAACCTCAAATCAAACAAAACTGTCACCAGGCAAAGTGATATATGTCAGACCGACCATGCATTATAGCCTTCAGTTCCAGTTCTGTTGTGTATTCCTTGCTTCCAAAGGATAACCCTTTTATAGAACATATTTCATATCAATCCTACATTGGTTTCACTGGGCGGCTGGGCTTGAGATGTCATTTCATCTCAATGTGGGGTAAAAGTCTTACAAAAAAGAATGAACATACTTCTCCAATTTAATGACCTAAATAGTGTTGATGAGGACTTAAAAACCTTTATTTAAATAAACAAAACTGTTACAGAAATAGATCAATGATTAGGACTCACTAGCATGAAATAAGTGAAATGCTGGAGCAAAAGAAAATCTACAGTTTCACTCTGGTGGCCTTATTTGAACTGGAGATGTGGGGCATACCCCTGGTAACCCACAGTCAGTATTACTGAATGTGTCTTATCTTAAGAATATACATGGTTTAGGGGCAGGGATCTGAACGGTTTCTGAGATACATGCATTAAGCCTTTCAAGGAAGAGGATGTGGAATGGGGTGCATGTCCCTGGGGACCAAGGCAAGGGGACCCTTTGAAGCCCTCTTGCAAAATCTTATATCCATATTTTATCATATCCCCAAATATCAAATTAAGTCATCTAATAGTTACTGTGGACCCTTTTTGACAAAATTTTCGGCTAGTTTTTCCATGCCTTTGAAACTGGAGTGGGTGGGGCATACCACTTGAGGAAGCCCTTTAGGTGTCAGTGACTGTGTCTTATCATAAGACAGAATTGATTTTTTCATTTGATTATGATTTTGTGGCCCTTTCAAGATAATTTCACTCATATAGAGCTGATCGTTAATCAGAGGTGGGCGAAAACAGGTGTACCTGGAGAAAAACCACCTGAACTTCTGTTGCAGAACTTGGCATCTGACATAAGACCTGTACCCAGGCTCGAACCACAGCGATGAGAGACCTATTGATTACAGAGCATATTAAAGAAACAATATCATATATGGTTTGTAATGGGGGTCTGAATGGTTTCTAAGGGGGCATTCCCCTGGGTCCTGAGATTTCTTTTCGAGTAACAGGGTGGTCAAATATTTGACTGAGCCCATTAATCAGTATTGCAGATAATATAATGAAACAGTCTTAAGTCAAAGTTCAGAACCATTTTTTCAGCCTACACTCAGATATAAACAATCCACCACTGGCCACCAGTGCTTTCATTTGTTAGATATTTTGCAGACTCGAACTTCGAAACAAACTGATAGCTACACATACTGGTATAGTTTGATTAACTGTTGGTTTTTATGGTTACTGGCAAATATGTATGTACTTTTCCATCCAAAACTTTGTTTGACACAAGCGACCATTCAGAAATAATTGTCAGACAAACAAAAACCACAGTAAACTGTTGCAAACTGAAGACCATATCCTTCAGAACATTAAGTATTTTTTCCACATCTCAGGGTTTGAACCTGTTCTAAATCAGCTAGTATCAGCCCCAGTTTGTGATAGGATAGCAAATATAACTTAAATGTCTATTTTCAAATCATATCAAATAAAACCTTATCATTGTAAACAAGTTTTATATCAGCTGGTTGTCAGCAGCCTCACAGGCTGGTGACAACTGGTTGTCAGCAGCCTAACAAGCTGGTGACAACCGGTTGTCAGCAGCCAGTTCCTATACATTACTGCGTGAATTAGGACAGACAGGCCTGATCATACAGTGTAGACCCAGAATGCATTGTCTCTTCAGGATCTGCACTGTTTGCCACTTATCCAGCCATTTTAGATACAAATTGGGTTGTAAATTATACTTATCGAACAATCAATTACTACTAAATATGGTAATCAGTTTAGGGGAATCTATTGATCGATTAATCAATTATTGGTGTCAGCCTTAGTAAAACTGGGGTTTACAGGGGTATACATATTTTCTAATTGCTGTCTACACAGACCATCTAGTTATCCTTTGTTTGTTTGATTTAAGGTTTAACATCCTCGCAAACACTACTTAGGTCATTTTGGAGACGTTGCTTCCAGTTTTGGTGGGAATTTTACCCGACATTGAGATGAGATGACACCTCAAATCCTGCTGCCCAATTGTACCAATAGGGTTTATATGCATGGATGGTCTGACTAGCACCACTTTGCCTGAGCAGGCTTATTAAACCCTCTATGCAGTTTACTAGTACTCCTGTGTGGTTGGTTTCAGATGGATGTTGGGGTGGGGGGATGGGGGGTCTAGTTATCCTTTACAAATGGAACTGAGGACTTCAGCAAATGCAAACAAATTTGATTTTTCTAGTCGATAAACCCCAGACAGTTTTTTGTGGTGCAGCTGCAATGATAATGCTTTGCTTTGATATGTTCTCTGGAAGTGATGTGCTTTTCCAAACATGTATCCTCCATATGTGGAATGAACACCAGGAATTGGCAGCAACTACCACCAACGGTGACAAGGTGAGCTTTTGGGATCACTTTTTGTCTGCGTACATGCGTAAACTTTTGCTTCAAACGACATCTCCTAAACCACTGATCGGATTTTGACCAAACCTCACAGGAATGATTCATAGGTAGGCTGGTTTCAAAGTTGTTCAAATGGTTCCAGCCACAAGAGCTAAATATATATTTTTTTTACTGAAAACTTAAACCCAGGTCTTCGATATTTGGTATGAAGCTTCATCTGGTGAACCTCTACCAAGATTGTTCAAATTATAGCCCTGGGACCAAAAATGCCCCCGCCCCGGGAGCCTTTGGTTTTACATAGGCTTATATAGGGAAAATCTTTGTCTCTGAAACTGCTAGGTGCAGGTCTTTCATATTTGGTGTGAAGCTTCATCTAGTGGACCTCTATCAAGATTGTTAAAATGATTGCCCTAGGGCCAAAAATGCCCCCACCCTGGGGCCCTTTGATTTATCATAGGCTTATATAGGGAAAAATATTTAAATTAAAAATCTTCTCTGAAACCACAAGGCCCAGGTATTTGATATTTGGTATAAAGCTTCATCTAGAGAACCTCTACCAAGATTGTTCAAGTTATAGCCCAGAGGCCAAAATTGTCCTCGCCCTGAGGCCTTTTGGTTTTATGCAACAGTCATTTGTAACCACTACCCCCATCCCACCTACAGAGATAGCGGGAAACAATAACTTTTCACTTTTCACAGCCCTACACGTACAGTGCGGGGGGAGGGGGGGACCTGTAGAAGGTCACAATACATGTAGTTCATTCCACTGGGGGTATATTTGCATAATTTCAAAACCCCCACATTAACCCGGCACTGCAGGGGAACATTGGGGGTAACTATCCTCTTTCCCCTGCCTATCTCAGTAGGTGGTGTGTGTGTGTGTGTGGGGGGGGGGTTACAAAATGACTAGGCTAGTGCATTATAAAGACTTATATAAGGAAAATCTCCTGTCTGGAGATCTTCTGCGTAAAAGGAGATCATAGGCAACGATAAAATGCCTTATAGATATGGGCAACTTAAAAAAAATGCAGCAAAAGTGTGACAATGGGGGTCAAATTTCAAACCAGATATATCATGATGGTTTTATCTTTTTTTTTGACCAGTGAACATCAAATGTAGTGTTTAAAGGACAAAACCCATGAGTTTTTTTTTTTAATTATTATTTTCACCATTTTTCATTACATTTTTGCAATTCCTCAGTAAACATTAGACTTGATACTTCACCAAGATTTGAAAGAAAATGTCATTTTTTTCTTCTGTAACTTTTTAGTGGGTACACACATCCACCATTCTGGCCAATTTTTTCTCACTTAGTTCCACTTGAATATTTTTTTAGGGATTTTTTGCAATATTAGAGCCATATTTTTTCAAAACACACCTAATTAAGTTTTTTTCACAAGAAAAGTAGGCAAGATATTTAAGAAAAATCTTATTCTTAGCAATATTAGAGGCATTTCAAAAACAAATGTAAAATTTCATTTGATTGTGATAAATATTTATGATTTTAGGTGGCTTTCAAAAACATGTATATTTTCTATAAAAATGTTACACTTGTGACAGTTTCAGCACTGCTGTAGAATGCCTAAATTTTTCATTTCTGATCAAATACGTGTTACATTTGACATATTTTGGTTATGAAAGGAAACAAAGATACGTCTCTGAAAGTAAGTCTCCAACTTCAACGGTACTTTTAAATAAAAAATTATAGAACAGACTATCCCTATGTACAGAAGAAATATTTTTTTCCAGTATTTCACATAAAAAGTGTTTGAGTTTATTATCTTACCAATATTTATCTATGTTATGACAATTTTGATACAGTTTATTTGAAACTTAAAGTCTTAGGTACAATCTGCATTTAACAGGTACAAAATGTTACACTTGTGACACATTTCATCACTGAAGTTAAATGGCTACAATTTTAATCTGAGGAAAAAAGCTGTGACATACATATTAATTTTTGGATTGAACAAAGACTAGAGAACATAATATTATGAACAAGTATTTAATGAACTTTTAACAGAACTTGTAAACAGAACTTGTAAACAAACAATACTATAAAACTGTTGTCCTCTGCATATTGTATTTTTTTTCAGATATATCATTTTGAAACTATTGAAATATTTTGTTTTACCATCATTTATCCTTTATACCATCATTTTATAAACAATTTGTATTAAGATACAAGCTTTAGCTACATTCATGAGGCTTAATTCGAAAGTAACCCAAAGGGTTACACTTGTGACAATGTTAGTTTCAAACTTTTTAAGTCTCAAGCTCAATTTCCTGGACAAAACAGGATGGCACTCATGTATATTTTGGCAAATAAGATGACTAGACTGGATAGTAAAATTAATTCTTCCACTTTAAAGTAACTTTGGAACAAGAAACAAATATAATAAAACAGTATAATCCAACATAGACTAGATTGTTTTCAGATTTCATTCTATTAGTGTTGAAATACATTATTGTGGCAATGTAAATCTGTTGTCTTATCATTTAAAGTAGTTCATTTTGAGTTCAAAATATTAATACAAATCTGTAGTGTAAAAACTGAATGTCACTTGAATGTTAAACTTGTGACAAATTTAGCTTAAATACTGGTTTCATTTGATCTCCTGATCTTAATGTTTTAAAATATGATTAACATAGTCTCTGAAGTGTACACTGAATTCTTTTGATTTAACTAATCATAATTGCTCTTTTGAAGGCCTCTTAACTAATCATAATTGCTCTTTTGAAGGCCTCATTATCAAGATTTATTAAGCAGTGACCCATGTAGGGTTATATGAAGCAAAGGCCAATATAATATATACATTTTGTTACACATCAATAAATCTTGATACTGACACCTTCAAGCAAGTTTTGTTAAATCAATCCTTTTGGAATATCTGTCTCAGTACTCTTCATTTTTCTACAGATTATTTCTTGATTGTTGAATCTCATGAGGTATAAATTTGAGCTTGATTCCTCGCACAGGGAGTAGACTCGGCGGTGAAAGCCTCTGTATTATATCGGAATGCGGGTTGGTGCAGACATCATTTTGGCTCGGCCAGGTATAGACAGTGGGTGAAACTTCTTTCATAAACCGTAGTGTGACTTCACTGTCAAACTTCAACACCTATACAATAAAAAGTATCAATAGAGTTCGATAAAGAAATAGTCTTATTAAAATGCATCAACAAGTAGGCTGGTATAGACTATATTTTGATTATTAATAATTGAAGCTGATGTGTGAAAGTGAAAATATAGTAGTAAGGGAAAATACGTTTTTAATTGAAAGGTATTTTAGAATGCTTTTTTTTTATATTCTATAAATACTGGTAAAATATTTCACCATACCTTTGCTATGAACATCTTGTGGACTGTTGACCTGGTCTTGCTGGACAGTCGTACAGCTACAAAGTCCTCCTCCTCATAGCTGAAATGTTGAATAATAAGCTGTAAAAGCAACTGATATAGATTGTTCCTGCATGGACCTGTGCAAGCTAAGGTGGCACTTTTGTGGCCACATAGGTAAAAAAATGAAGTAAGACAGCCATAAAGAATTCATAGTTATTTCAAAACAATAATATCTTAGGATGCATTTTCTGTCAATTAGAGGATAACTTTATTGGAGGAAATCATGAAAATTTGTTCAAGCAATATTTAGGTGGAAAAATCTTATGTATGGGACAGTATGATTATAAGCAAAATAATTGTTTTGAAAGTTAATACCAGAAACCATTGATATGTTGTAATTTATGTGAAATTAGCTGACATAATAGATTCCAGTAAAAATGGTGTTTGGACAGACATTTTAGAAAAAAAAATACGCCTAAAGCTTATAAGGGGTAAAAATTTAAACAAAAATTGTCATTTATTACTGTTTACTCTAAGAAAAGTAGGTTCAGAATGACCAGAACACCATATTTCAGGACTTAGTTTTGAGCCCGATGTTCATAAATCTTGCTACTGGTAGAACTACTTGAGTACTTATAATAACAATGACTGGCAAAAATGATCTCAAACAGTAGCAAAATTGTCCCATACGTAAGATTTTACAAGGGCTTTAATTATGCTGCTTTTACCTGAACTGAATTCTTAAATGCTGTTTCAAACGTAATGAAGTGTAAGACCAATAGGAAAATGTATGAAAATGCTCTTTTTGCCGAAGTTTTTTAATGTGTATACAATCATTAAATGTGTGGCAAAAAGGAGTTTTCCCCTGAAAAAAACAAAAACAAACAAAAAAACTTGGTATCAGGGTAATTATTTCAAAGTTTAATGAGCCTGAATTGTATCATATAGTAATACAGAACAGTTACATGAAACTGAAACATTAACACAATATGAAAAGCCAAAATTTATGGAACAATAAGATTAATTAAATCTTACGTATGGGACAAAATTACAAAAAAATTAATGATCAAAGCAATTTTTAAGTCTTTAATATATGTGGGTCACTTTCATAGCAAAATATGCTTTTTTGATGTTGTCACCAGAAAAGCTTAAAACAAATTACAAAGACTAGAAAATAAAATGTTACAACCTGTTTCTAACTACATTTATCAGATTAAGACTTGCACGGGTCACAACTTAAGAGACACTGCAGATCTGAAGATGCATAGAGACTGAAATTGCCTCGGTTTCACCATAATGTACACTATTTATTCTACTTTTGATATCCAGAAATCAAAATATTGGAACATAACCCGACTATTGTTTAGAAGTGTTCCATACACAACATTTCATCTTTCCATCGCTTTGTGCTGTGTCTCCCTGTCCCCTACCCCAACATCCTTAAAGTTGTCTGATTTTTGATGCATTAAGAAAATTTGATGCCTTACTTGCCCCTTCCACTACTGAATTATTCACCCTGCCTAAATCTGCCCCCCTCCCCACCATTCCAAAAATAAAATTCCCTTGGAGTTGGATTCTTTGTTAAAATTATCTCACTGCATTGCCTTAATTCATTTTAAATTCACCTGAGCATTGAGCGCTTATGTTGCACCATTGTGAGCAATCAATGTATGTCCTCCATCATGTGTCGTCTGACGTACACTATTAGCTTTAAAATGTTCTATAGTAGGGTTATCCTATGGAAGCAAGGAATACAACATGGAATGGAAAAATATGAAGTTTACATGTTTTCTGGGCCAGGCTAGCTAGTTTCAGCCAATTCGGCCTCATCAGTGACCCTCAAGTATTTTCAAATTTCTATAATTGGAATCAGTGATCCCAAAGGACAAGAAAATATAAACTACACTATGATGTAGGGCAGGGAGACTTTTTATGGCCGCCACACATTCCCAGACACCAGCTGTAGTGACGTTAAATATGTTCTATAATCGAGTTAACCTATGGAAGCAAGGAATACAATACAGAACTGAAAAATATGAATTGTACATGTTTTCTGGGCCAGACTAGCTAGTTTCAGCCAATTAGGCCTCATCAGTGACCCTCAAGTATTTTCAAAATTCTATAATTGGAATCAATGATCCCAAAGGACAAGAAAATATAAACTACACTATGACTATGAAGACTTCTCTTTAGCACTTTGGTCAGTTTCATTTAAACTTCACAGGAAATGTTGCCTAGGTGGTTCTCTATCTAAATAGCTAAATCGTTTTGCTTGGATGCAGAAAATGGCTAAGAAGCTAAAAAAGGGAAAAACCTTTAGAAAGACAACTCCTCCTATACCCCTGAGCCGATTCCATTCAACTTTCATAGAAACTTGCTTAGGTGACCCTTCACCAAAATAGCTAAGATAGTTCTGCTCTGAGGAACAAGATGGCCACCAGAGTTAAAAATAGAAAAAATCTTTAAATTACTACTCTTCCCATACCCCAAGGCGAATGAATGATTGAATGCCATTAAAAGACATATCACCAGTAACAATTCAGATGCAAACGGCCAATTTCATTCAAACTCCATAGGAATGTTGCTCTGGTGGCTCTTCCTAAATAGGGAAAATGGTTGGGGTTTTAGGAACAAGATGGCCCCAATAGCTTAAAATAGAAAACAGCAACAATGTCCTCAAAATGCTAACTCCTAATTTGTTGGACAAATTCTAATTAAACTTCAGAAGAATGTTGCCTAGATGGCTTTCTACTAAATAGACAAAATCATTCTGCATGGATGATACAGGATGGCCACTAGAGCTAAACATAGAATAATTTTTAAACGACTACTCCTCCTATAGCCCTCGGTCAGTTTGATTCAAACTTCATTGGATAGGAATTTAGGTGACCCTCTACCAAAGCAGCTAAAAGTGTTCCACTCTGATGAACAAGATGGCCATCATATACAAAACTAGAAAAATCTTTGACTACTCCTATATCTCTAAATCCCAGGGCCAACTTCATTTAAATGTTTCATAGATGGTTGTCTTACAGGCCAGCTGAACAGCTAAAACTTTAGCCCTAATGCAGTCAGATCTTGCTTTTCTTTTACAACTTTCACAAGACTTGTGTTTTTATATATATGGTTAATATTTTGTAGGACAATGATATCCTTTGTTGTCAAAACTTTTTTTTTTGTGGTTGGGGTGCGGGTGTGTAGTTTAAAGGCCCTTTCACAGTTAACCCAAAATAGAATATGATGGTATTCCATTGTAATAAACAGTCTGAATAAATTCCATAATGATAGTATGCCAAATGCTTAAAGCCAATCCACCAGTGATAACAGTTGTAATTGACCTTTAAGTTGTCTTCAAGTTCTATCTAAAATTGATTACGACGTGATTTTAGGTCATGGAAACCAACCTCGTGTTACTGGAATGCATAGTCAAAAATCTTACGTATGGGACAAAATACTGTGTTTTTACAAAATATATTTTGGGTGTAATATACTATCAAGAGATATATAATAAAACTGGTAGCCATGATTTCAGTTATTATGATGCATGCAAATAGATGAAATTGCTTTGATTGCAAATCCTCTTCATTCCTCAAATATTTTTAGCAGAACTCCAACTTTGGTTAACTTCTGTCCTCAGCTGCATATCTGAACAAAATCAAGGTAGAACCAAACTCAAGTAAAGCAGAGAAGGTTACAAGTACTGAATTTGAATACAATAAAGTGCATACTATAAGCAAAGACAACTTATTTTGACTGGTATTATCGCAGGTATACAAAGCCAAAAATCTTACGTATGGGACATAAGCACAATTTCATGATTATAAGAAAGTTTTAAGGGAAAATAACAGCAAGATGCTTTTATATGTCTTGTGTAACCTTTTTGAATAGACACAAGGTAAAAAATCACTACTATCTATGTTTCTGGTGACAAAAACATACCAAATTGGATTTTAGGAGGATTTTAACCCCTAACAGCATCTAGACTTCGAAACACTTCATTCTCAGTTTCTGCGACAAAAAGTGACTAAGGAGTGTAAGCGGCATTAATTAAATTGCTCAGATCAGCTCTATACAACTATTAGCTCTTATTGCTAAAAATATGGCATGCTAGTGAAGTTTCTTATGTATGGGACAAAAATTGTCTTACGTATGGGACGTTTCATTGTTATTTGTTGTTTTACAACTCGGCAAGATCATGAAATTAAGTTACACTTTGTATATATAGGTTATGTGACTGTGACACTCTATAACTTAAGACTATTCAATTACTTGTAGATGCCTGGATTAAAAAGTATGCCCATCTTACGTATGGGACAGTCTCGTTTCAGAAAGTTTGGTACATTGAGGTAAAATGAAACTGTGTAAATATTTCAACTGGTATCCCGATTTTACTATGGTAAATTGAAAGAAGGAAAACCAGTATGCGATTAAGAAACATATACCTTGTGAAATACCGTGTATTTATATTGTTTCAGGCTGAGTCATTAAGGGGTATTATATTTAGTGGAAAAAAGTTACACATGTCTGATTTTGTTCAAACTGCAGGCTAGACAAGGATATGCATTATACGTATATGAGCTATGCATCGCCTTGACCGTCAGTCATTGCTGTATCAAATGTACATCTGCAAAGTGAATGTATTGTTAACCTAAGAGTGAAATATTAATTTAAAAAACAGTGAAAATACGGTTGGCCACTGGTTACAGCACTTTTTGGCCATTTTTGGGGCATTTGCATACACATAAAATTGTATTGCAACATCCCAGAAGTCTAAATGTTATCTATGTATTGACACCCATCAAGTAGTTGACAAAAACGTAAATTAAAACATTCTTCAATCATCATGCTGAAATTGTCAGCCAGTTACATGCCAAATGCCACCTTAGCTTGCACAGGTCCGCATGCATGTAGCCTTTAGCTTATAAATGCTTTAACACTACTTATTTTGCATTGCTTGCTTTAGTAACACACACTGTTTACAAACTGTCTTTTATAGCACTGCTTGCTTTCTATATATGCACCCTTTGGTTATTAATCACCCTCTGCTTAGTGCTAGCTGGCATTAGTAACACAAAGTAAGGTGAGTGGTTTGACTGATGCACTACCATATTAACCATTTAACCAGGCTCTGCAAGCATCATGCAACCTGGGGGTTCCGGCTAGTATAGAAATACTAGTTTGTATTAACTCCTCTATTTAGCGCTAACATTCCATTTACTCACCGTTGAGCTAGGCTAACATAGTGGTGAAGGTCAGGTAGGTATCCCAGGCGAAGAAGACCATAATGACCAGGCTCAGAAGGTGCTATCAGAAGATCGGGCTCCTCAGCATGAGTGATGTGTAGCTTCACTTGTAGCATGTTTGCAAGGGATTGTATGCAAACATGGTCCGCATAGGTACCGTCTTGGGCCATTTTTTCGACATAGCTGGTGAATAGTTCAGTCAGAAATTGCTCCATTTCTGATTGCTTTGACTGAAAAAATACAATCTACTATCTGCCATATGATTTTAGGCCTACTGCTCATTTGTATTGGTTGCCATGGAAACCAAAATGAAAAAAAAAAAAAAAATAGAAAAAAAAAATAATATTTAAAAAATCATCTCAGAAACTGTATGCTCTATGAGGCTGAGAGTTTATGAAAATATTCACCATATTTGCCTTTACAGATTTGGTGTTTTTTATGAAATTCCGCTCTTTAGTTTGATTGCTATGGCAACTTAGATTTTCCAAAGACTTATAATGGGGAAAATTGAAAAATGGCATAAACTACAAAGCCTTTGCAGATATTTTGAAAAAAAACTTTCATAGAAATGTTTCTTTAGTAAACTTGTCTCAGCCGTTTGCTTTTGTGTCAACCTGGGGGTCCAGTAGGTAGTGCCGGGGCCATGCCCCGCCCCCAGTACTTCATAAAATGCCTTATATCTCAGAAACCTTACAGATCCCCACCCCTAAACCATATATATTCATGTTCCTTATGATAAGGTGCAATAAGTGACACAAACCTGGGGATCCCCCCGGATGTGCCGGGGACATGCCCCACCTCCTCCACTTCATAAAATGCCATTTATCTCAGTAACCATTCAGATCCCCACCCGTAAACCGTATATATTCTTGTCTCTTATGATAAGACGCACTCAGTGACACCAACCTGGGGGTCCCCTGGGATGTGCCTGGGACATGCCCATCCCCTGCATTTCACAACAGGCCCAATATTCCAGAAACCTAACAGATCCCAACCCCTAAACAAAATATATTTTTGTTGCTTATGATAACCCCTGTGAAAAAAGTTCAAGAACTTGAGGTTTGTTCTTGAACTCTTCAAGAACTTCAAGAACTGTTCTTGAACTTATTGAACGTAGTTCGTTGATCTTTTTCAATTCTTGAACTATTGTTTTTGAAAAGATGAACTTCTAGAACCTAGGTTCTTGAACTTGAAAAGTTCTTGCACTTGCATTTTAAATTGTGAAAAAAGTTCAAGAACTTGAAATTTATTATTGAACACTTCAAGAAATTCAAGAACTGTTCTTGAACTTTTTGAACAAAGTCTATGGATCTTTTTTGGTTCTTGAACTATTGTTCTTGAAGAGATGAAGTTCTAGAACCAGGGTTCTTGAACTTGCAAAGTTCTTGAACTTGCATTCTAGATATTTAAGTACGAAACTTCTATCGTTTAGCTTTACATAGCATTTTAATTACTAAACTTTAGTTGTTCAGCTTTACATAAACTGTCCAATCAAAAACCATGTTATATATAGTACATTCAAACATCATAAAGAGTGGGAAAATAGAGCTAAATCAGGATTTTTTATGCATTTTAATGTCTTGAAATACATTGCATGATGAGATACACTGCACCTTACAAGACATATTTGTTATCTACCACTAAATACACTGAAGCATGCTAAAGTCCGAAAAACATGGACTATTTATTGTGTAATGGAATGTGTCAGGAGGTAAAATCATCAATTTTTCTAGTAAATTACATGTACTATGCATTATTTTGGAAAACCCAACTGACCTGTAAGTTTTTAATAATGTTCATTTGTTTGCCAATATTAATGATTTTCTAGGTTAAACTTTATTATGATTTTCTGTTATTTCACAGCTAAAATGGAAATAATTGTTTAAATGCATGCACATACAAGAAACATAATTCCTTCTGGCTGCTCAGGGAACAGGTAGCAATTATGTTACAGATAAGTAGTATAGGAGATTGCCAGGGGTCAGTGTGTCAATTAAACATGTGCACTATGAGCATTTGGACATATTCAGGAAATGGTTCAAGATTTTTTATATGTTTCAAGAACTGTTCTAGAACAAGTTCTTGAACTGTCCATGGCCTCTAAATGGCTGGTTCTAGAACTCCCTTAGTTCATGAACCAGTCCAAAATATTTTTCTTTCAAAGTTTCATTAATTGAAGTTCTCGAACTGTAAAGAACTAGTTCAAGAACTTGGGAGTTCTAGAACCGGTTCAAGAAGTTCTTGAACAGTTCTTGATTTGTTCTTGATAATTTCACAGGGGCTGCACATGCATTATCTAGAACAAATTCAAGAATTGTTCCAGAACAAATTCTAGAAAATGTTCCAGAACTTTGTTCTAGAACGGCCATTTAATGTTCAAGAAAAATTCTAGAACTAGTTCAAGAATTGTTCCAGAATCCTTTCTTGAATTCCTCGCAGGGGAAGTTGCATTCAGTGACATCAACCTGGGGGACACCTGGGATATGCCGGGGACATGCCCAACCCCCTCCACTTCGTAAAAGGTTGGCCCCCGCCCGGGCTTGAAGAAATATATGGGCTGCATGATGCTTCCACGCAGAGCTGAATCCAGCCTGCACACTAGTACTGGTAAACCGCTTAGAGGATCTAAGCCTGTCCAGGAACCGCAGTGTGAGGCGGACCGTCCATGCTAATAAACCCTATTGGTTTCATTGGGCGGCAGGGCTTGAGATGTCATTTCATCTCAATGTCAGGTAAAAGTCCCACAAAATTGGAAGCAATGTCTCCAAAATGACCTTTACAGTGTTGACGGGGATGTTAAACCTCAAATCAAACAAACAAACAAACAAAACTTCATAAAAGGCCCAATATTCAAAAACCTTACAAATCCCCACCCCTAAACCATATAGATTCTTGTTCCTTATGATAAGAAGCATTAAGTGGCACCAACCTGGGGGTCCCCCCCCCCCCCCCCCCCCCCCAGATGTGCCGGGGACATGCCCCACCCCTCCACTTTATAAAACGCCATTTATCTCAAAAACTATTCAGATCTCCACCCTAAACCATATATATTCTTGTTCCTTGTGAAAAGACACATTCTGTGACACCAACATAGGGTTCCCCCCCCCACCCGCCTGTGGTGCCACGGGCCATGCTCCATCCCTTTAATTCATTGAAAGCCATATATCTCAGAAACTGGTCAGATCCCCACCCCTTAACCATATAAATTCTTGTTCCTTATGATAAGATCCCACTTCATAATAGGCCAGATATCTCAGAAACTATTCAAATCCCCACCACATAATCACATATATTCTTGTTCATTGTTATTAGCCACATTCAGTCACCCCATCTTGTGGGGTCTGCAGGGGCCATTTCTCTCCCATCTACTTCATAAAAGGGACCTCATATCTCAGAAAGTGTTCAGCATTAGGTTGCAACAATCTTGGGCTTTTCTGGAATCCACCATGCCCGAATCCCTCCACTGCTTAAAAGACCTTACATCTCAGGAGCCATACATATCCCACCGCTAAACCATATATGTCTCTGTTCCTTTTTATAAGACACATTCAGTGACACCAACCAGGGCTCCATTGGTTCATGCCCCACCCTCTCTACTATATAAAACACCTACTATTTGAGATACAGTCCACATGAGTGCTCATTTGGGAATGGGGTTTGTTTGGGAGACTTTATAATTGGTAGATTAAAATCATACCATGTTAAAATACATGTCTGCCATTGGGCAGTGCCCATCTGAGCTCCGGTTTATGCAATTTGGCTCTTTGGTTTGTTTGCTATGGCAAGTTAAGAGTTTCCATTGACTTATAATGAGGAAAATTGAAAAATGACATTTATGCCTTTCAAGATATTTTGTCAAACTTACATAGAAATGTTCCTTTAATAATGTTCTTTTAGGCCTATTGGTTGCCACAGATGGGAAATTGTCAGTTGTCGTCTGTTGTCCTGCAACAACACATTCAAGCGACATCAGACCTCTGAAGCCACTAGGCTGATCGGGTCCGAATTTTATCTGTAGCATCCTTGGGCGCAGGGCTTCCATGGTTAATTAAAATACTTTGCTGCTAGTCGGCAGTGCCCGCTGAGCTCTGGCGAGTATAGTGGCCCATGGGCCTCTTGTTTAATATGAGTTTGGTCGCATGAACAATATGGCCACCGTGCCAATATACCTGTGTACACAGATCCGTTCAAACTTCGATGGGCTTCATTTCATCTTGACTTGAACATCATTCAATATATCCCAACATCCTGCCAGTCAATGGCCGGATAGAAATAAGTTCAAAACACAAGATGATTTTTTAATACGAGTTCGGTCGCGTGAACAATATGGCCACCGCTCCCATATATCTGTGGACACAAATCCGTTCAAACTTCGATAGGCTTCATTTCATCTTGACTTGAAACATCATTTAATATATCCCAACATCCTGTCAGTCAACTGCCGGACAGAAAGTTCAAAACATAAGGTGGTGTACATATGCACATGTCATTGCTGACTCCTACACTGTCCAATCAAAATACGTCTCAAATGTCAACCAGAAAGTGTTTGTCAAAATGAGAACAATCAATTGCTTGATCTAATTTTAGAAATCTTTGTCAAACTAACTTGATGCAAAGAGATTCATTAGAAGGTACTTCATACGAACTTGAACAGTTTGTGTCCACAGGCGTATAAGGTAAAAACGCTTCCAAAATCATCTCCGGAACCAATAGGCCCATTATCAGGTCAAATGTCCAAGAGTCTGCCATGGTAAAAAAACCCTTTAAAATCTTCTCAGAAATATAATGGCTCCATAAACTCTCAGCACTCAGTTGAGCGGCCCAGAACCACTGGTCCCCTGTTTTTCGTTGTTGTTGTTTTTGTATACCTGACACGGCTCAACAGTTTCCATCAGAGTTTAAAGGTAAGTGATCTGGGGCTTAGGTGAGTTTTTTTAAACAGTTTTAGATGTACAGGACTTCACACTTGTAAATAGCTACTGTTCAAGTATACTCCAGATAGTGGTAGTTGTAGACATAGAAAGTTACAGCTGGATTCCAAAACATTGCAGCACATTTTAGTCAAGTAGTGCAAGCGGACAAGAAACCAAAAATGGGGAAAAAGAACTATATGTCAACTCACTGTCTGAAATATATTTCAGTGTCTCCTCGGTCATGGAAAAAAATAATTGTTAGTTATGGTCATGGGAAAACAGTTGTTATCGCACTGACTTCAGCTGTTAAATATTTCATGCCCTCCATCTCGACGAAAATTTTCCGCGCGTTTCTGTTTGCCCACGCTCTAAAGCGTCTCCAAAGTATGCTGCAAATGGTAAATAGCGTTTGCAGCCAGTGGTACCCGTGGTAAGCGAACAGACCCAGTGATGCACTCTGAGCAACTTTGCTAGTCGAATGGTGCTATTGGCACTCAAGATAAAACATTTGGTTATTAGACACATACAACTTTAAGTTGCATCACTTGTAATAGACAAGGCAATGTGCAAATAATTTTCCAGTCATAACTAAGTATTCGGCAGTTGACTTGAGGTTTCCAACTTTTGCATATCAATTATATACAGACATTTTGGTTTAAATATCCATCAGCTTCCTTGTGTAGTTTGCTATGCTCGTTTATAGGTAACACCTATTTTTTCATATTAGCATACTGAAGAGAAAGTTTCTCTCTGCGCGAGGTTAAAGATGGTTCACCTGCTTCTACATAAAGGCTTAATACGGGAGAAGTACGGAAGGCTCCCATGGCCAGACGAAGGCCTTGGTGATGGATAGTATCCAAGGATTTTAAATAGGACTTTCTGGCAGAACCATAAACAACAGACCCATAATCTAATTTAGATCTTATTAAAGACCGGTAAAGATGTAATAAAGTATACCGATCTGCTCCCCAACTTGTATGAGCTAAAACTTTCAAAAGATTCAAAGCTTTTAAGCATTTCGCTTTAAGATATTTAATATGGGGAATAAAAGATAACTTTTGATCAAATATGACCCCAAGAAATTTGGCTTCTTCAACAACAGGAATTTGTGATCCGTATAAAAACAGGGAAGGATGTTCGTGTTTCTTCCGTAGTTTACAAAAATGAACACACTGCGTTTTCGACTTGGAGAACTTGAAACCATTTTTATCAGTCCATTCTTCTATTCTTTTTAAATTTTGTTGTAACTTTCGTTCAATTGTTTTCATATTTTTTGAACGGTAACATATACAAAAATCATCAACATACAATGAACAATCAGTTTTGTCGTCCAAACATTGTACAATATTGTTTATTTTGATGTTAAATAGCGTAGTTGAAAGAATACTACCCTGTGGGACACCCTGTTCTTGATCATAGAAATCTGACACGGTAGACCCCACACGCACCTGAAACATGCGCTCCCCTAAAAAGCTTTCAATAAAACTGGGAAGTTTTCCTCTTAAGCCAATGTTATGTAGATCTTTCAATATTCCATAACGCCATGTTGTATCATATGCTTTCTACAAGTCGAAAAAGACAGCTACTACGTGTTCTTTGTTAATAAAAGCATCTCGTATAAATGTTTCTAGTCTTATTAAATTGTAATTGGTACTACGTTCCGAACGAAAGCCCGATTGATATTCTGAAATGAGGTTGTTGGACTCTAAGTACCAGACTAATCTCTTGTTTATCATTCTCTCCAATGTTTTACACAAACAACTTGTCAAAGCTATCGGACGATAATTTGTAGGTTCTGCATGATCTTTCCCTGGTTTCGGAATTGGTACAACTGTAGCTACACGCCAGCTCTCAGGACAGACCCCCGTTTCCCAAATATTATTAAAGATATCTAAAAGTGTTGTAAGAGAACTTTTTGGCAGATGCTTAAGCATCTGATAATGAATTTCATCGGGGCCGGTTGCCGTATCATGTGATTTTTCAATGGCTTCAACGAGTTCGGATAAGTTAAAAAGTTTGTTGTATTCTTCGTGATTAAGTGATTTAAAGTTTAGATTTCTTTTCTCTTGGTCCTTTTTGACATTTCTAAAAGTGTCAGAGTAATTACGCGATGATGAATTTCTCAAGAATGTGTGCCCAAGAGTATCTGAAATATCTTTTTTTTGTTGAAGCTATTGTGTCAAATTCAGTATTTAAATGTGTAAAACTAGAAGACTTTGTTTTTCCTGAAATTTTTCGTACCATATCCCAAACCTTTTTAATGGGGGTTTTATAGTTCAATTTGGAGACATATTCTCTCCATGACTTTCGTTTGGAAGCTCTGATTGTTCGCCGAGCTTTAGCTCTAAAAACTTTTACGTCGTTGAGCTTTTCTGAAGTGGGATTTTTGCAGAACTTATTTAGAGCCTGTTTACGCTTTTTAATAGCTTCTTTACAGTCATTATTAAACCAAGGCTTGCTTTTCTTAGTATTTGTGGAGGTCATTGGAATGCATTGTTCTGATATGTTAATAAGTGTATCTGTGAAATCA